>JAHQIW010000160.1:0-145441 GCA_019055375.1 Parelaphostrongylus tenuis | reverse complement strand
TTTCTTTACTTTCACTTTTTGTTAACTCCTTTCCCACGTTCGGAGCGAACGTATAGGAGTATAAAAGTGAGTCCGACCCTTGAATTAACTACACCTGGGAAGGGGTGAAAACTTAAAATATAGAATGAGGGCCAAACAATAATACCTTGAGGCTCCAGAAAAACCAAGAATAACAAATCTAATGGAGGTCTGGAGAAGTAACGTGAAGTGATAAAATGAGTTTATAAATCCTAGGATTCCCTCACAGTGGCGAAACCTGGGGGGGTGGGGCGGAAAAAATGAAGTGCAGAGATGAAGGGTGAGAAAGTGAGTGAAAAGAACGAGAAAAAATGCGAAAAAAAAGTCAAGGAGGTGGTTGAAAAGTAGATTTCCGAGTTGAATAGGGTGAAAGTGAGAAAAACATTATATGAAAGTTGAAAAAAGGAAGAAGTTTAGCACTGAAAGAGAGAGAGAGAGAGAATGTTCAAGTAGATGTGGACAAGAGTAAAGCAAAGGAGCGAAGTGAATGTGTGACCTGCGTACGAGGAAACACAGCAGCTTGGCATTCATTAAGAAAGGTGCCAGAGACCTCACGTTTGATTGGGATATACACAAGATAGGATCCAAAAAAGCCTGCTTCATATAAATCGGCTGATGATGAACGCACGCCCAGCTTCTGAACATCTTTAAGCGGAAGCAGTTGCATGTGATGAACGACCTCGGATTTAGGTTTCAAAAAAGACTAGATTTTCCTTATTTTGATGATAAAGTGGATTTCCATGAGTTTTCATGAATCGTTTTCTAAAATCGTATCTGTAGCATTAGAAGTAATACTGAAGTATTATAAACTGTCTCAATTTCTTGATGCCTCAAAAATTGACTTAATCAAAGAAGAAAAATAAATAATGTACTAGAAAAGTTTTAGAATTCAAAACAATGATCAACAATGTCGAGACAAGTGAAATAGATGAGGTGACAACCAGAGGTTTGAGACCGGGGGTTTAAATAATTTGTTTTCTAGAAAAATGGTATCTATGAAATTTCTGCTTAAGGGTCTAAAAGGACTGTTTGTAAAGAGGAATGCTATACTGACTAGAGGATGTTTTGGAAATTTATGAAATCAGTACTTAAGTTATTCCCCATCAGAAATACGTCATGTGTATGTAAAAGGCGGTTCAAAAACAAAAGGGGCAAAGATTAGTTCCGGCTCCTCAAATTAACTGAGTACAATGAGGGAAGTGTTTGAGGATGCAAAGTGAAGTTCGCCATAATTGATCTGGTTCCAAGTTTGCTCTTCCCCAGTCCCATAAACTGGGTGCTGCTTGTATATAAATGAGAAACGCCTAGCATGCGTGTTCCAAATTCGAAATTGGCTCCGCACATTTTTCTTTAATGGGGCATGGAATACGAGGTTAAGTAAGGCCTTTTGGCGGTTGATTAATCCCGTACTTTGTGTTCACGTGTATTCAACTCTATTTCATAATCGCAGAAGCAATCCTATTTGCAGCATTTGGCGCTCCAGAGATGACTATGCTCGGTACTGGGGCCAAGGGTAACAGTATGTTTGTTGCGCTTTCAGTTTTGGATTTCTTTTTTGTTTCTTCTTCGCACACAGATCTGATACTACTCCTTGAACCCCGAACGATAAGTGGTATTTTGATTATACTCTGGGTCCGGATCAGAATACCGACCACGTGTCATATTGCAGCGTAGCTCTCGATCACTACATATTGCTGTTGTTTTATATTACACACCCACGAAATTCAAATGACTCTTTGAAAATGCCAACTTTTAAATTCTACTCGACCTCTTCAGCACACATGGCACATATATATATGTACCATTATACTCAACAACGTCTCGTACATAACAGCCGAATCACATGCAATAAGTCTGGGCGTTCAACCTCTCGTATAGTAATGTATGAAAACGAATCAACTACTGTACGTCCGTAAAGCAAGTGCTTGTATGACTATGGAAAGATTAAAAAATTGTGGAAATAAATAAATAGTCAAGTAGACTGATCGACGAGGATCATTATCTCACAGGCAAGCCAATTCAGTTGACTAATGAAGGACCTTTATTCACTTCGAACCAACGATTGGATTTTATTAGTCGTGAGCTTTCACTGCATTAACACGAGCTACACAGCTACTTTTGCCAGAAATTCTGAGTAATCTATTGCCTTAGACCCTATCACTGATGCATATTAAGCGCTTCTACTTCTTAGAATCGGTTTACTAACACTCGTTTGTGGCAACACATTGGTTTTGCAATTTCCGAGCGAGATCGGCGCTGCTAGATAAAGATTTTTTCTCTTTCATATATGCCGTTTGAACATCGTTCAGATTTTCGCTATGGATTTATAAAACAGCTCTATTAGACTGTACTCAGGTATCTTCTATCTGACTACGTAGAACTGTGGACTACGAGAGCTTCCTTCAGCTAGTACCAATTTATCCACTTGGAACGGATTAGTAATCCTAGGGTGGGGATCTAATCAGTGAGAGTCATGGCATAAATTTTTTTAAAACAATGAGAAAATCGCATTACTAGATGATTTACAGTAGATCAATCATGTTTTTATCATTTTAAAATTTGATTGCTACCGGCGTAAGGAGAGACAGTCGGAGTATAGATTCGAAGCGTTATTAAAATTTTACTATCAAGCAGCAAAAATCCGCGATCAATGTAGACAATCCTGTTAGAGAGGAAGACATGAGTGTCTCAATATAAAGTAGTAGTAACAATAACCGTCACTGTAATAAGTAGCGAAATAAGTAGAAAACTAGAGTAGAAGAAAATTGAAAATTTTCATTCACACAGCTAAAGATAGTTCAAACAAGTGTAGCAGAAAACATTTTCAAGACACGATGTACAAAACACTTTGGATACCTGCGAAATGTTTAACAACAAGAGGTTCCAGAATGTCCTTGGTGGTAGCGATCAGTTGTAATGTAGAAAACTAGAAAAAAAAGCCTTTGCTTAATATGCCCGTAATTTCAAAAATACTAATAGAAAATCTGGAAAGGTGTAATTTTCTATGCCTTCACGCTCTAGTTCATCTATGTGGATACAGTCTGTTGCGCTTTGATCCTTTAGAAATGACAATTTGAAATCGGCACATAAAGTGCGACTAGCAAGCGGAGAAAGATTTTCGCTATTTAATTAGGGTTTATCCTTCCATTTCGCAAAGTTTTTAGGTTTTTTGTTTAGCTTTGCGCTCCAATTCTTTCAGTACACTTTCCTATAATTTTAGCACTTATATAATATCTCTTAGGTGTGAGCAAAAGAGCTTGTTTGATAAACAGATCATACCGTTCTCGGCAGTTTAGGCAAGTGCAAAAAGTAGTACAAAGAATATAACGATAAAATTATTGTAGTTTTATAGTTCTTTATTTTATAACAACATTCTGAATTTAGCATAACGAGTGGAAAATGAAAAACCATCGTTTCACTTTATTACTTTATGTGATTTGTCATACAGATTTTCTCTCATTCTGCGAATCCCAGCACTTTAGCACTCAATCGTTTTTCGTTTTCTTCGCAAACGTCGCATAGTACTGTTAAGAGAATCTCCTTGTAATCTCGAGAATAGCCTGGCTGTGGCGTTCCATAGGGCCATTGTTGTTGACTGCCGAAGAGTGTTGGGAGAAGGTGGTATCAGGCTCGCGTCGCGACGAGCATCACAAACACTCGGCCACGTCAGAACGTAGTCTTTTTTTTTTTGTTTCTACAAGCAGTAGGAAGAATATTTTGACACAAGTTTAGCGTTAGTGGCCATTCTTCGAGATGTTGAATAACTCCTGAAAGTATAGTTAGAAGTTATATTCAGAGAAAAAAGGCTAGCTGAGAATTTATTGTAGAGATAATGATTCTATAGTACATTATAGAGTAATGCAAGTTGCGTATTTTGGCAGAATGACCGCGCCTATAGTAGGATCAGTTTACCAATGTCACAAATTAGAATGAACAAGTAGAAAATAATGCAAATGAGAAAAAAGAAAGAGAAAAAAAAACACTGATCATCATATAATCAGTCTCTTTAATGTACGGCACCTTCAAAACTTTTCTTCTACACACGGCTTTCCATGATCACTCGCGATGAGACGGTTGATAACGCGATTAATGAACAGTTTTTATTAGATTAGATTAAGATTTTGGAGCAGGCATTTCGATTAGACTCATGAATCAGCTAATTTTTCTTTTCAAAATGGAGGTGAAGGTAGCTCGACGTGCTCAATTGTAATACGTATTGTCTATACTGGTTACACAGACATCTGTCCTGATTGACAGCTTTATAGATGACTATGGCGTTGATTGTTTTTTTGATTGAATATACGCCAGCGCCAACTCAAAAGTCTATGAATTTATAACGTGAGGACACTTATCGCCTATGGTCGGCAGCGCAGTGAAGGTAATGACTATGCAGACAGCCAGTGTGAGATATAAGCAGTACTGGCTGTGACACACCACAGACGTAACCACTGACTGGACGAGAAGACACCTGTCTCAACGGACACGTGAATGAGGACTAAAGCGTTGATTGTCCTTCAAACGCTGTTTTTCTACGTAACCAAAGTCTAATTCTTTCCTGTGGAAGACATCGGCAATGAATAGTGACAAACGATGTCAAAGACCTTTGAACACAATCAAGAGAACGCATTGATACTACTGCTAAAAAGAAGACTAACGTGAACTACAGGCAAGGCAGACACTGGCCAAGGTGCTAAACGGCTCTTTTGTGGCCAGTATTCAGTCAGACTCAATCCATACAATAGTTAGATACAATATACAAATTTATGCAAAATTTATTCGTCATTGAGAACAAAATAGAAATTCTATAAAAAGGTTGTATGTACAGGTACATCGTGAATTGGCGATTGGAAGTAAATTTGAAAAATGGTAGCAGGTATATTGATGGAAGAGTTTTTTTGCAGGCGTTGGGGTACTCTAGAAAGGTCTTCACAGCAACTTATCCTTCTATCATAGAAAGAAACTCTCTCTAAGTATCAAGTTTCAGTGTTCAGGTGTAGGCAGCCTTGCACGGCTTCACCGGCAGCAGGCTATGACGTATTCTCTTCAGTAACAATAGTGGAGGAAAAGCAGGGGAGCGGGGTAGCGCAGTGGCTAGTGATACAGTGTATTAGGAATAAAGTGATAGAGCGGTGGATTGATACTCTCCCACAATACGCTCATGAAAACAATTAAATTAATGCTCAGGAACGCCTTAGCTCGGCTAACTTCTCACTTGCGCGAAAAAATCGTCTCGACCAGAATTTCATGGCACTCGTGAGAAAGACGGAATCCTCAAGTTGCAGTTCATGCATCGCTCAGAATATTCGAAAAAATGTCCTTCAGTCGACTGTTTTGACACCTCTTCTAAAGAGACTTTCAATCTTTTCGAGGTTTCGTATTTCAGTGACTTACGTGCGTTTCGACGGTCTCGATCGCCTCATCAGAGCCACACGCCTCACCAGTCAACGCCACATAATAGTGATGGAGAAACAGGGATGATAAGACTAGGCAAAATGAAATGTTATTCACGAATTTTTCAATCGACGGCACGAGGCTATCATCAATAATCTAGACATTGTATTCGAAGATATTTGTGCAAGTTGAATGCTAAGAAGCGAACTGAATGCAAGAGGTGCTGGAATTCGCACAGTAAATTGTGATGATGGGTTGTTCAACGAATGTTAAAAATTCCAGTGAGTCGCTCCTGATATAAATCTATGCTTAACAAGCTCTCGACTAGGTTCAAAAAAGCTTCAAAGAATGTTTTGTGGGAGAATATACATTGTTTGAAGGATGCAGATAATGCAGTTCACCTGGTCGTAAATGTTTTAAAGATTATTTTCAAATCAAGATGTCATGAGATTGCTTTTCTATTCACATCTTAGAATCGAATCGTCTTATATTCACTCAGGAGCAGCAGTGAATATAGAATATGCATTTTCTCAAATCCTTCACTTCAACTGAGTACTGCGGTCATGGTTGCCATAGCACAAAGATGATGTCAAAGTTGGTGAGCTAGCGGGTCAAGAAGGGAGATACCTCGAATATGGAAAATTAGTAACCATCTATATCGATTTCGTCTACTCTTATGTTCACAGGCATTTTAGTGACAGAAAGAAGGGCAAGAAAGGGAAGAAACTGTTCCAAAAAGACTGCTCTGAAAGATGATTCTTATGTTGTGTATATAATTTGGCCACTGAAGTCTAGTGTGCAATCACACGCCAGATTGAGTGAGTGATGATCTCATTGGCATCTGCTGAACTGCAGCCATCAGCCAATGATCGAAGGCAGAACGAGCGAGTGATAGATGATAGTTGACTAGAACATTTATCACCGTTAACATTTATCATCGTTGAACTGTGACAGAAAAAAAACACAGACAACGGCAGATTGCGTTTGTCAATAACAGAAAAAACAAATAATTTTCAAGTTTCGTCTGTCAATCTCCAACAGAAATTTACAAAAAAATCTCTTCACCCAAAGGCAGAAGCAATATCGATATTTGGACTATGCAAGCAAGTTGGATAAACAGCACGATATTATTAACACACAACTCTCACATGTGTTGACTAGAATGCATGTGGTTTACAAATAATGGCCCTCTTCAAGTCAAATATGGAATCTCACTGTACACTAGATCTATTCACTTCAATAAATGACAAAAATTCTATATAACATCTACTTTTGGCAGTGGTATGACGTCACAGACATGTATCCGAAATTGTTGAGTGATGTGCAAAACTTCAAACCACAGACAGAATCGAAACCCGCATCTCACTCTTTCCGGGTACGTGAGCTAAGCAACCGCACTGGTGCGACCTTCGTTGTGCTATCACACTTTCTGCGATATCATTTATCTATCGGCAATCAACGCTCAATGGTTTGGTTTGATAGGCACATATCGGCATTGCACTCGATCACGTTGACAGATGTATATTTGTAATCAACAAGAATTCTTTATTTTTGCTCTTTCAGCTGTGATGTGATCGCGGAAAGAGTGGTATCAGAACAGAAGCCTCAGTGGTGCAAATGTTTAACATGCGCCTCTAAAATGGGTAAAATACATGTTCAGTTCCCGCCTGAGCTCAAATTCTTGCATATCACAGGAATAAAACCCATTGAGTTCTACAGAGCTCTGTTTGCAAGGCTCAGATCTTCTGATTTCAATTAAATGAACTTTTTTTTTCGGGAATGATATATTCCACTTCTACCTTCGATACTCATCTTTCCAACAGAAAAACAGATTGAGCAAGATGAATCCCGTCCAACACTGTGGTGTCTTCCAATGTGTGGCTGATATGAGATTGAAAAATTTAACTATTGTTTGTACTTAGAACGATAGAGTGTGGTTTAATTCCGAAGCCTTCGATGATCTCAACTTGTTAAGCACTCTCATGGTTGCGAACTTATTGTGAGTTTGTCCAGCAACTAAGTTCGGACCTCCTATTATTTTCAGCAGAGATAATATGAGTATAATCAGATCAAAAACACTTCAATGAAAGGGATATGTGATTCACATCTCTGAACACAAAACAGCCACGGGACTAGAGTTGAACGTACGGAACGGAGGTGTTCGGATGCCCGCTGTAGAAGCATTACAACGAACGTCAGCTGATGTTGGAACCATGCATAAATAACACCTTTGTCGTGGTAACGGGTGTGAATTAAGATTCAATGATCAATTAGCAATAAGACTCTAGCACTAAGCTATTGATTATCTTACAAGAGATTTGATTAAACTAGTTTACATTTCTTGTATGGACGAAGGAATTAATTCGTACATGTAAAGGTTATTCTATTAAAGCTTTCTATCAACAAATTTAGTATTTTAACTTTTGAAAAATAGAATTTATATTTTTAATCATATATGGAAATAAATTAACTTAGCAGAAACGCTGCCTTTCCTTTTGGATTTTTGGCTTGTTTTGGACATGGTCATCTCACCATGGTGCACATGATTTCATCTCACCATGGTGCACATAATATGCAATGTTCAAAGAATAGGTTTCTGAGTTTATTGAATTAAGAAGGGCAAAGAGCAAAGTGAGTGGTAAAATTTTTTTTCAAATAGGAATCAATCCTAGATCCAAAAATGCGTCCTTAGTCAATGCACCGTTGACGATCGCAGCGCACTAAATATGCCTCGACAAATGCAGATGTATCCATCGTGAAAATCAGTGGTCGAACTCGATCTGGCATGAACCCCGACAGCGATTCAGAGACGTTCTTCAACCAAAACACCATTTACACAGTTTGCAGGGAGAGGGAGTAAATGGAGCAATAGTTTTTGAACATAGGAGGATAACTGAAGGTGGAACAAGTTGATCAAGTAGTAACAAAGAAGTTGTGTCAGTGCTTTTCTTGAGACTGAAATGGTCTTCTAATTAGCCGGTTGGTAGCTTATGACCTAAAATTAGTTTTACAGGGATTGAAGATGTCCGCACAATGGTCAGACAACGATGGCGCGATGAATGATTTCTTAAATCTGGTTTTGCACAGTAGCAGTTTATTATGACTTCTCAAGACAATTACCAATAAACGTCTTCCATTGCGTGGTGTAGTTGACGAATTGTCGGTGCTCGCCATTACAAGAAACACAAAAAACCACCATTTTTTTATATCTTACGAACGCGTGGAGGGAAGTGGTTCGACAAGTCCCACAACAACAGGGTGGAAGTTAGTTGCCGGCGTCTATCTTTGAAATAAAGACCTGAACAACGTTATATTAGGGCTATCCACGAATTGTATGGATGATAAAGTCAATCAGCATATGAAACCATTCAAAGAAGGAACAAAATTCTAAAGTGTAGTTGAACGCTTGCGCGCTTTAGGAGACCTTCATAGATGGCTGATACGACATGATTAACTGAGTGGAAGATTTTGAGTAATATAAAGAGCTAAATAAATAGCAGGTGTGTGAAAACATTTGCTTTGAATGTCAGCGGTAGATGGGCGAATATCCAAGCGAAGTTGACGGATGCACAGGTGAAGCGCATAAAGTAAATTTAATTTATTAAAAATGCGAGATAGAAGGACTTCACTTTTGTTATCAATTATTTTCTGGTGATTTATGGATTCACATTCGTTTGTAGGGAGTGGGAGGCTCTGGTTTATTGGATGGTTGTGATGGTGACGCTGCTGTTGATCCACTGACTTGCTTATCGGTGGTTGCTCCCTTTGACGATGCTGAAAACAGATGGGATTCATTTTATTTAACCCCTTCTAACGGTGGTATGATGTCTTGAATGTACTCATTGATGAAAAGTGATGGGCAAAATTGATGAAAAGTGATGGGCAAAAACTTTCGCTCTAGCCGGGAATGGAACCCGCGCCTCACTCTTGCCGGGAACGCATGCTCTATCTGTTACACTATTGACGCCCATTTTTGCAGAACACTCTTCTACGCTACAGCGCATCCATCTGTCAGCCGCCAGCCGTCAACGTCCTGACCCGCGTAGTCGGTATCGACGTTGACTTAGTCACGCTGACAGATGCTGAAAACACGTTTACATCTGATATACCGCCAGTTACCTTTTCCGATCAGAATTCTAGAAGTCTAGCTAAGATTTTGTGTATTTTGAGAAGTTGTTTGATGTTCTATATGACCTCATGAGATTCGTGTGCAATGCATTTAATCGCCATGTAATACAATGGGGAAGCCAGTACAGCCACGTGCCATAAGCACACAAGTCTCACTGGAGGATAATCATCGGACTATCCTTATAAGGTGGAAAATACCAATTCAGTGCATTAGTAAGCCAGCCATGGTTACTGTGGAAGTTGCCGTGTAGGCAAAATAGCCAATCATTAATCTGTACGATGCCACGAATGCAGTCGATTACATGACGCATTTCAAGAGGATTGATCAATACGGAAACATATATCTTTTATATTTCATGATTCTACAAAAAAACTATATGTATTTGTGCCTATGGCGATCCTGTATAATGCTCTAACCTTCAAAATGAAGAGATTGCTAATTTTCTCGCTCGGTACACCATTAGAAAACTTTTGCCCTCTTTTGAATAGGGTAATTACACATGTCGGCTAAGAAAGAGACTAACAGAATGGAAACACGGGAGAAGTGTCTGTCGATCAAGATGTGAATTTTGTACATCTATTTATGTGAAAACTTCAGAAACAAAAAATTACCTATTTTTACAGATTCTGCTTTTGTTACAACCGTCGTCTTCGTTGCACTATGTTCGGCTGCATAGCTGGAGTCAACCAGGTCTTCTCGTAGTGCTGACGATTCTGGTTTAGCCGTAGTTGCAACCGACTGGTCAGTCGGAAACGTGCCCTTGGCAGTCAAATTGGGTGCACGCGCTTTACTAGTAGCACTCCCCTCTTGATAAACTGATTTATTCGAAAGTCCAGGAGTGTGCATTGTTGTCGACACTTCTGTCTGACTTTCCTCTATAATCTGTAAGAATTACCTCTAGAAACAGTAAAAAAAAGCAGGTAGAAGATTTTTGGAAATACCAAAAAGCAAAGATTTCCAGCAGCTTCAAATCTAGCTTCCAGATAAAACCTCGGTGTATCACTGCAATACGCCTTCCAATTTGATTAAAGTACTTCTTGCTCGCAATGACTTAACGGTGACAGAGTCATCAATACCTCTAAGGATATATGGGTGAATTAAAACGTTTTGGGACTCGTATAAGCTTCCAGTTGGACTTCCTACATACAGTTTTACGGATTTCAACCTTGAAGCCTATCAGTTATCAAAAGACTTGTATTTATTGCTTCATTCAGCTAGCACCGCCCCAGCATCTGGAGGACGTCAGCTACCCAATTTTAGGAGCCAATGTATGTGTTGTATGAAAGACAGATCAATATATGAGTGAAATTAAGTAATACTAGTAATTATTCAAAGCTGTTTACCGGCGCAACATGTGGTGGGTATTTTAGACGCCTCGGAGAACCAACAGGTGATCCTAAAAAAGATTTCTATCTGTCTTACATTTTTCTAGCCTAAGAATATATTTCTCTCAATTAAAAAAGAAAAGAAATGTAAGAATAAAACGCAAGAAATAATTTCGGACTAGAGCGAGCCGAGATTGGCACCACGTGTTTCATTTCATCATGATATTTGACAAAAATTTCATTAATTATTGCTATAGTAATTGAGTAATTTGTCAAACAAGTTATTTTGTCGCTCACTGACCTTCACTGCGCAAATCTTTATCGGCTATTCCTTCGAGTGTTTCATGTATTGCAGGAGCTGGAATAAAGGACCAGATAATTAGATTTTATAATACAGGAGAAAAGCCTTATGGCATGGAGCGCTGTTAGATACACATGTGGTCGTTGGTTCGATCTCGCGCTCCGCAAAGGTGGTCTACGAGGTTGGTAAATAGCCGCTAGAATCTGAGAGGGAGGAAGGATATGCTGACTTGATAGGTTACTGAGCCAGCGCAAATGAACGTACACTCTGAAAACGTGCACCATTACATACACCATGGAACGAAACTGAATGGAATGGAACTACGAAACTGCGAAATTGCACGAATGGAACTGAATGCACAGTGCTTAACCCAGCGATTGATTATCGGCGGTCGTTTTGCCTTTTATCTGTTATGGCAGTTACGTATGCTCTGGTCAAAAGTACTTAAAGAGCCATATGAGAAGTGTGTGATACACCATTTTTTCAGTCAGGCAAGCAATACCTACTGGACTCAAATCTACCTCTGGTACGACGTGAGCATTGTTCTGGAGCTACTCCTCTTTCTAGAATAGTGGCTATTTGGAGTAAGCAAAAGAGATAAAAATATAAGAACCTCAGCGCCGTTCGGTATCTTGTCAATAAGACATCGGTTCAACTCGATCATTAGCGTCATACAACGATTTGGTCGATATATTTGGTCTATATGTTTTACAGTGGCTTAGTAACCAGTTCAACTCGGTGTTTATATCGACTCAAGCAGGTCTGGCTCCAACTTTACGACTGGAAAGAGACGACTGGCTTTGACAGGAGAAATCGCTGGATCGAGACAACGAGTAGGTAGGTATCGCAGAACACTTCTATCCACTGCAAAAACGTGGCCTAATTTTTTCATAGAAAAAGTTGATCGCAATGCCTATTCAAACAGAAGTGTTCTGCTCGGTTTTTGTTCTCCTTTCTCATCGGTAACAATCAAAGATTTGTAAAGCTTACGTATAACGATCTTTTCCGCTGATTTTCTCTGAAAAGAAACGGCCAAATTAGTGAATCAAAAAAAAAGTAAGTTGCAGTGGAAGTTAAACGAACCTGATTACGGTACATTGGCGGCACTTCTCTTCCGGAAGCCTGGTAGATTGCTTGAAATATTCTGATTTTTTTTTGACTTGTGATTGTTTTATTGTTGGAATTCTTTTGTTTTGTAAGATGAAGATATGAGAACGAAATAACAGTATTTTTCAAAAATGTTAGCCTATTTTGAGAGTTCTAAACTCATTTGAGAATTTTATATGATTCAAAATCGATTAAACAGTAATAATTTTCTTTGAAAAATGCGCATGAACTTCTTACAAAGGTGGTTAGGGAATCTTTTGGAGATTACCTCCGCCCTGGTACAGCATAGTTTCTATTTTACCATCAGTCTCTGCACAGAGGAAATAGCATCAAGCACAGCTTCACTTATTGTTGTAATATAATCATTTACATATTTTTATGAACTCTTGATGAACATTCCACCAGTTCTCATCCGCTTACTAGTCGACTCTTTGCACGCTGCTTGGCAGAATGCAATGTTCCTAATAAGTTGAAAACTAGCATAATCGTGCTACTGCTCAAAAACTGAGACTTCCATAACATCCTTGTTATCCGTCCCCTATAAGTACTTCAGTCGCGTCATTCTGAATAGGATTGCCGAACACTGGACGATGGACAGTCATTTGTACAAGCAGGGTTTCGAAAAGAATTTGCTACTATAAACCGCATCCATTCGATAACAAGAATCTTTAAAGTCCTTCGAGAGTAAAAGGTACCACATGTTCACCTTCATTGATTTGAAGAAGACCTTCGTTCGACTTGAACCAGAGACAGCCACAGAACTCTGAACCGTCAGGGCACCCTCATTCTGTACATAAGGATTTTCCACATGCCAAAAAAATTTAGAACCAAAATTTTAGCTCACCATGACCACAATACTCTTTTAGCACCAGGCATTAGCCGCTCGGAGCCAGTGTTGACGAAATTTGACAACGCTTGCAGAAAGATGGTTGGTATCTGACTAAATGTTGGGAAAAAGATGTGCTCAGAGAACGGAAAGCTCCATTGAAGCTCGAAGTAATAAATATTCACGAATACCCCAGTTATGCCTCGATAAGTCGAGAAATCAGCGCGATGATTGATTTACTTCACAGTTGAACAGCAGGAGGCGAGTCTGTTGGGGAGCGGAAAAGAGCATCGAGGGTGTAGTGAACAGAATAAAAGTTTGGTGGCGTAAAAGGCGACGTTAGGACTTTCATGTATGTCGTAAATGAATAAAAATCCAGAGTTCCGACCTACGTCGACTATCGAATCAAGGATGTGGTTCTACATGGCAGATTGTTGAAGACAGGGTGGGTTGAACACTTAGTGCGTTTTAATGACAAACAATGGATTAGAGACGTTCGTGACTGCATTCCTCAGACATCGAGCGTTTCACAGGAAGATCGCCTACTTGATGAACCACTTTCCTCAAGGAAAGTCCCCGAAAGATATGATGCTCAACAAATGCTTATGGAGAGTAGCATCCAGTGAGCTATTTTTCACGTGATAGAGAAAAATGTACGTTTTTCTTGTGCCTGTTCAGAATCACGCTTGGTGAGAAAGGACTCGTGTGAAACATCGTTAGGGAAGCATTCACTCGGCTTGTTGTCAGTCTTCCATCTGGATCGCAATGCCGATTTGTAAACGAACAACCTAAGCCATCAATTGGTAAGCTCCGTGACACTGAGAAAGATCTCAACTGTTATAATAGCTATATGTAAATCTACATCAGGAATCGTTACCACACCAAAAAAGACCGACTCAAAGGCCAAGACAGCAAGATATTCGTTAATTTGGTTACTGCATAGAATGATGTCTGAATATAAGCTGGTACGGGTTGTAGGAAGAGTCCGAGGAAAATTATTCATCGCAATGCACCAGTTGGACGAAAACAGAGTCAGAGATGGATACCTATGTACCTTGACGTGGAATTTCTCAAGATATAATTATGATAAAAGAGAGATTCATCAGCTCACAAAATTGACAATAAAGAACCACCTAAGGGTAAATTAATTCCACAGAGCTGTAGCCGCATTGATAGATTCCCAATAAAAAAAGCAGCAACTCGTAAGGTTAGTATTTTTGCACCTTGACGGCCTAGAAATGGTCTATAATTGCTATTAAGAGGAAGGAAGAAAAACTTATCTAAGCAGTAAATCATTGGTTAAGTAGAAGATGAGTTTAACATAGGCCGCTTTTTATGTAAACGTGTCGCTCAAGTGTTGAGCAAAAACCATATCTTAGAGAAATTAAAGAGAAACAATGAAATTCATATATAGTTCAAATAGGAAACATATCATAGTTAGAACAAGCCAGAGATAAATGTGAAATGCATAATAAATAGCAACTAAAACACCTTCGATAATCCGAGCTTGCTTTGCTTGAGTGTCAAGCCTCGGTGGCGCTGCAGCCATTTTCGTTATATTAGTCACATCAGCGGCCAGATCGGTCACTTTTACGGCTCGTGTGGATTCTTGAGACTGACTATCCTAGAAAATTTTTAAGCTTTTTAACAAGAACCCCTTCGAGGGACTTTCAGTATAGTTTCTGATTATTTCATATAGTCAACATTCCTTTCTACGCAGTGTTGAACGGATAGGTACGTTGAGAGTTAATCTTTTCAGCACAGTCGCTTCAAGTGTGGAAAAATCCTAGATTTGATTTGAAACCTCTGGTTAGGAGTGGCAGTGCCAAGAATCAGTATCGAGCTACTGTCAACCATGTCGCAAAGCAGCGAACTTTCCTAAATTTTACAAAGGCCAGCGACATTTTGGCTGATGGCAACTTCAAGATGATCTTGCGAGTTGATAATGGGGCTCTACGGAAGAAATTCTGCCAGCAAATGAGTTATAAATTTGAATATTGGGTCTATCCTCCAATTTGGCTTTCAGATTCCGTAAGGACGAGCAGCGCACAACACACAAGTATCTAAGGATTTTCTAAGCTTACACACCTCCTCAACCAGAGACGTTCGTTCTTTTTCGGCAGAACGTATCCTTTCAAATGACTTTCGTCTAATCGATTGGGGCTGCTCGTCGTCGTATAACTGTCCTAGAAAGTAAACTGCTTTGTCTTTCTGGAATGGTTTTCTTCGTTCTTAACTCTAAATTAACATCGGATCTAAAATGATTATGGCATGTATCTGTCAACTTCTCCTTGGAAAGTATTCGAGAGTAGTCAATTAAAGAGAAATTTATCAAGTGATATGATATGTAATCAACATTTTGACGGCAAAACTTCGTTCAGTGAAGAGACAAATTTTTCTATGGTACTCTTTGGTGCACAAGATCTCCTCCTGGAGTGCTTATCATTTATTGATAGTTTAGCTCATGCAGGGTCTATGTTCCTCTGTTCGACTGTTTTTGAAAACTCCTTTTAGAACTATGGTATATTCAAGGAACCGTTTTGGCCGTTTTTGAGATTGTTACGCTAGTGGCTTACGTACGTTTCGGCGATCGCTCGCCTCGTAAGAGCCACACGCTCCAGTAGCCGCCCTAAATACTAGTGCAGGCCTATTCACTGAGATGTGGCAGAGTAAAATGTTGCGAGGTCTTCTGCAGTCGATGGCACATGGCTGTCATTTATGTCATCGTCCTTTATTTGATTGGATTCATACTTTTTTTTCGAACTCTAATGTATTCAGAGAGTGCATTCTATTTAGCAGTTTTCGATAAATTTAGAGACATTTCTGCGTCTCTTCGCTGGCCTCACTCCCTACTCTGCAGAATTTTCAGTAGCAGTAGTCTCTTCCTCGAAAATTTCATCCATACAAAACGGGTTTTTTTTAAACAATCAAGTGGGAAATTGTTAGAAAGACATCGTTGAACGAGCGAAGTTTATTATAGCATTACCATGAGCTCAGCTACCAGTTGGCTGAAGCAGTCCAGGAAAGACTTTTGTACACCAAAGAGTCACTTCAAAAATGTAAGCGTCTGAAGGCACCGCTTTGCTATCAGAGTAAAGAAGCCTTTTTCTGAACCAAAAGCTGATATTGATAGAAAGAGAGCAATTGTGGATATCTAAGTTTAACAAGCTAAACGTCTTTCCAGGAGCTGTAGTAACTTCCAAAAGTGTTGTTCTCTCCTTCTCTTCCTCTCCTGTCTGTCTTTTGGTCTTTTCTCGCCCTTTCTTTTCCCTTTCTTTTCCTTTCTCTATCTGTTTCTGTTGTCTCTACTCACATTTCATTCTTATCCACAGTAAGAAGCAATGTTGAACATAGTTAAGAGAGAGGTAGGTAAAAAGAAGAGTTACCAAAGCAGAAAATGGAAAGAAGAGAAAATATCACATAGAGATATTCTTTCCGTTTCTGTTAGACCAAAAAGATTACTTTCGCACTCGACGAAGTTGGCACGACGATTGAACTTCTAAGTGGGTTTAGTTGGCAATGTGAAGCAAAGAAATTTGTCCTCAGGATAAAAGAGCAATATTTCTTTCGCAATTCTATTCAAGGACAAGAATTTTTTTGTTGGACGAAAATAAAATATCCAGGTTAATGACGAAAATCGCGTGCCTCTCTAACGACGCTTTCCGAACGATAGTATGCACTCGCTGCGCGCACAAATCGAGGGGCGCTCGGTTTTCCTTGTCTATCTGGTAAATTTTACTCCGTTTTTGAAAAATTTTCAAGTTTTTCGTTTTGAATTTTTAGAAGAGACTTTGTTACACCGATCTATAGGCAAAAAACTTTTGTTCCACACTGTGAAATAAATCCGCTATGAGTTTAAGCGCAGAGCTAACTTTTCAGAGTGCTAAACGTAATTCTTTTTCTATCCAACAGCGCTCTGTGTGGACTTTTCAAAAAGATCTGAGCTATCGAATGACTGCTGGTGATCCAGCAAAAATTCACCCACAGTCTCCATTCAGGCAAGCAAAGCAAATTTAGTGTAAAGCATTATATTATTTCGCTGCTACAACGCAATTGAAGTTTTCGAATAATTGCTATCTAATTGGGGAAAAATTTTTTTTCCAGTGAGAAAGATTTCCAGTAAATCGTGCTATCAAATAGATGCATTTTCTCCCGAAAGGAAAAGGTTAATGAAGTAGTTATGTAAACGATTGCCGCAGAAGTAGCTTCAATGAGTTCTTTCGTAAAGTCGCCGTCTTGATCGTTATCAATCACGGTGCGCAACAGCAGTAGCAACAATAATAACAAAAACATGAATTGCAACAGAAAATTTGTTTTCTGAAATCAGTCAGAGATGAGTGGAATTGAATTGACTGATGTTTATGTTTGTTCCAAACCTATTTCATGCCTTATGTTTCCAAAATCAATGTAGCATGCGATGAAGGTAAACATTGCCAGAAGTACGGTAGCAATTGATATGACAGTCAATGCTGTGATTCTGAAATAACGGCACCTTTTTTTTGAGAAAAAAATGAATATTAATTTTTTTGCTCTTCATCTAGACTACAGTATGCTCACTTTCGCGTTGTAGTCTTTGTCACTTGAACTTTAGGTAAAATAACTCTAATTTATTCCAAAGGTCTCTGTATATCATTTCGTTACTTGTACACAAATTTTTCATCTTACTACTTTCAATAATTCCACATACATTATATTTAGAAGGTCAAGAACGCGATTAAAGAGATAAAGAAGATTGAAAGGATAAGTCACATGATTGGTTTGAGTGAGAATAAGAGAACAATTAGCCCCGGGGGCCGACTATCCATCAACTTCGCATAGTTAAATTAAATTAATGACTTTACGCTGATAGCACCTTCGAGGTTGGTAATAATAGTATTTTCGAATGCTAGTAATGCAACAGAATAGCGCAGTGGGGCAATGCAGTACGACAATACAATAATAATATAGTGGCTAAGGTTTCGACAATTCTCGTTTTCTTCAGAGTATAGATAGGTGAATTGATTTGCAGTCTACTCAGTTAAATTTTCACAACATGGTATAAAGCATAAGAAACAAATTTTGAATTGCATGTTTAAAGCTCCATGGATCTCGTTCTATGAGAGTGCCGCCCTGTCATTCGCAAGGGCATGTGGAACAACCCCAAGTGGTGGATAGGGAAAGTGAAAGCGACCGGGTGCTTTCCAGAGACGCAGGTGGATTCAGGGGATGAGCAGCCTGCTTCTACAGCTCCGATTTGACAAAATTCTATTTTACGAGTCAAGTTGGCCAAAGGTAATCAAGCGTCTCAGAAATACATGGGAGGCGGCTAGGAGTCGCCTCCAACAATCGCTCCTCCGAGAGAGACTGAAAGCTTCTTGTGAATACCTAGCCCCACTTCAAAGCAGAGCAGACTGTACGTTGGATAGCAAAGTGCCAAAAACAATAACAAATATGGGCCTCATTCCCTTGACCCCGAAAGAGCCCCTAGCACGACAGCGCCAGGTAGGAAAAGTACGGAGAGGGTGCTAAAATCTCAGGGACAAATTAGGCTGCCAAGAGCGAAACGGACTAAAGTGACGATCTGTACCTACATTGCAAGAACCCTTGCCCACGAATCCGCTGTAGAAGCCCTATTGATGCAAGCGAGAAGGATAACGCACGAAGTTATTGGCCTGGCTTAGACGAGAAGACGCCATCTTTTTTACGCTGTGACACAGGAGAAGAACTGCTCCTTGGAGCATGCGATAGCAGAGGTGTCGGCGGCGTTGGCATCCTCGTCAAATCGAATTTGACAGTGAACATCGATTCTTTTGAACACCTAACAACCCGTATTGGACGATTACGGTTGAAACGATGTGGTTTAATGCCGGCTTTGACCATCTTCGTTTTACGCACCAACATCAAGCTATGACAAAGACGATGCCGAATCGTTCTATGTGGACCTTGAAAAATTTTCCAGAGAAGATCGTACATTCTTCAAGGTCACTCTCGGAGATTTTCATGCAAAAATGGGACCTAAAAGAACGTCTGAAAAAACTTACATTGGGACCCACGGACTGAAATGGAATGAGAGGGTGAGAGGCTATCTGAGTTTATTATGACGACCCAAATCATCCATGGTAACTCACAATTCCCATAGCCTCACTCTCAGCGATGGCCGTGGGAGCCTCCCAATGGAGAGTACCATAGCGAAATAGACCGAATTTCAGTAAATCAAAGGTTTTCCCTGACCGATGCCGCTGTTGCTCCTAAGTTCTACACGAGGTCAGACCATCGCCTCTTTCGCGCAACGTCCCGTTTTTTGCGAAAAAGAGAGAAAACCGCTAAAATCAAACAACAAAGTCCCGGAACTGCCATAAACTTGGATGTAGGCAAATTAGTAGTTGGCTCCTGGAAAGATGTCCTAAAGTCACGAAGAAACGCTTGTCTCCGCAGACACTCGAGCTGATAAGTCAACGTGGGATCGCGCGAGCTACGACCCGAAACCTCACATTCAAATTTGTGAAACGCTGCAGGAAGCTATTAAAGAAGAGCTTAAAGAGAGAGGGACAGCAGTTATGGAAGAAGCCGCAGAAGCTAGAAAGAGCATTCGCAAAGCCCAGCGAAACTTCGCCAATTATAAAACCAAGATGATTGCACTCCGATGCTCCTTACCGTCATATAAATTGAAAGAGGATGAATCGGCCGTTTCACCGGCCCCTCTCTTTCAGAATCGGACATGCTATTATGTCGGTGAAGAATAAAACTACACCCGGTCCAGGCAGGATTAGACCAGAACACCTGAAGAACCTACCTAGTTCTCATCAACACCCTCGTTCGGCTCTTCACTCGCTACCTGTCAGAATGAGAGGCTCCCATTCACTGGAAGCCAGCAGGTCCGTATCGTTGTTCAAAAAAGGAAGCCTCCACTAACTGGGCAATTATCGCTCAATCTGCTTGCTTTTCATTGTCTGTAACTTGAGCAGGATTCACAGAACACTAGACGATAGGCAGCCACGCGAAGAAGCAGGGTTTCGAGAAGGATTTAGTACCATAGAACACATCCACACGATCACAAGGCTTATTAAAGTTTAACGAGAGTACAGGCTCTGTCTAACTGTCGTCGATCTGTTGAAAGCCTTTGATTCAGTGTCAAAACGGAAGCGATTTTAGAAGCTCTGCATAACCAGGGCGTCCGTACTCGGTAGGCAATGATCCTTCGTGAGCTTTATAAAGATCTCACGATCAAGTTATCTCCATTCTTCAGCAATATCATCATTGTCGTAAGAAGAGGGGCTCGACAAGGCGATATAATTTTGCCAAAATTATTCACTGCCACCCTCCAAAACGTAGTGCGAGCGTTAGAATGGGATGATATAGGAGTGAAAAATAACCATATTTGCTTTACAGATCATATCGTCCTTATGACATTAAGGATCAGCCAAGCGGAACGAAGTTGACCGATTTCGACAACGCATGTGAGAGGATTGGTCTCCAACTAAATCTAAAGAAGACAATGTTGATGATGAACGGATTGGTTTTAAAGCCTCATTCATGCTCAACGAAACGACAATCTCCGAATGCTCCAGTTACGTCTATCTAGGTCGTGAAATCAACATGATGAACGACCTAGCTTCAGAGTCGAGCGGCTTGGGAACGTTTAAGAGCATCGAAGATGTGTGAAGAGGACAAAATACATCGGACTCCGTGCCCACCTTTCGACTCGACAATTATCTCTGCCCTAACGAATGCAGCAGAAACCTGGTCGCTACGTAAGCAGGATGAATAATCACTTGGCGTTATTAAACGCGCAGTCGAAAGGTCGATGCTGGGAGTATCCCGTGTCTTGCAAATAAGAGGAAGGACCCGAAGTTCCGACCTACGTCAACGATTGAAAATCAGAAACGCCGTTCTACACGCCAGGATATCAAAATAAGGTGGGGAAACGTGATGCGCTTCAACGACAACCGACGGACGAGAGCCGTTACCGACTGGATTCGGACCGCTTACATTTTAGAAGTAAGGCTAAGCCAGACGTAGTCCAGGAGGATTAGTCTGAGGTACAGGGTGCGAGCACGCTCGATTACGAATCATCCCACTATGCAATTCATTTTTGGGTCTTTACTATGTATCCAAAAAGCTCGAGAAATTTTGCGCACGGATGTTATGGTTTCCCGTTCGAGAATGGTGAATTTGACGTCTAAATTTGGTCCTTTATGTTTTTGTCCCTTATGCGTGCCCTAGTTAATTTCGCCAATGTATTCGTCCCCGCATGCCTTGTAGAAGATTGGGTGTATTGCACCAGATCTCATTCAATCGCCAACTCTACTGTTTTGGCGAATTTAGCACTCTTTCTTTTCGCAGAGGTGGTCATGCAGTCAGTTGCGGAATAACTGGGTCTTTAGTGTATTTGGGGGTGTCTCGATTACTACTACCAAATTATCTAAACCTGCTCGTTTCAGCGGCGTTTGATAGTTGTGCTTGCTTCATCAGAAGAAAGAGCAGGGTGAATAAACCTTATTTCCGTCTGACTTATCGTCTGTGAGCGCCAAATTTCTTCTAAGTCTAGCCTGAGGGTCTCCAACTGTGTTATAGCCATTAGAGATGGCTGTTTAACTTGTCAAGCTTGTAGAGTCAGCCATATGTTCTTTTTCTACCCAGACACTGGTGGCTGTTTGAAACATGCTTCTACAATAGCATAATTATGTGTAATAGATGGTTTTGTTGCTTGGTTTTCGGTACCACTATGTGCTAGGCGCTTTCGCTCCCTCTCATCTGCGAGATACCGGATACACCTAGCACAGATCTTTCGACCGTGCGTTCATCAATGCCAAGTGATTTCTCATCCTGCTTACGTAGCTACCAGGGTCTTGCTGCGTACATTAGGGTAGGAATAACCGTCAAGTCGAAGAGCTAGGCAAGAAGTCAGTTGTTCTTCGTCCTCTCCGCTACATCCTCGATGCTCTTAAGCCATCCGTTCCTCATAAACAACGTTTTTGCTAGATTTAATCGGGGCCGATCTTTCCATAGACGTAGTCAAAATCGGTCAACATCAGTTCGAAGCGAAGATGGTTTCATTGTCGACTGTCGCTTTTCACTCCCGTAATGCTCGCATGAGCAGGCAGTAAATAATTTCAGCAAGATCGTGTCGCCTTATAGAACCTTTCTTCCTACGTCGATAATAATATCATTGTAGAATGGCAATATTTTGATTGTAAAACCTATGTTTACTCTAGAAGGATCGTTATGTACATAGCACGGACGCTGTGACAGTTCAAAGCCCCTATGACTGCTTCTGTTTGAACTGAATCAAAGGCTTTCTCCAAATCGATGACGGGAAAATGGAGCGAATTTTCTATTCTCGTGAAACTTTGGTGAAAGTTGTGATCGTGCAAATGTGATCCAGTGCATTAATCCTTTATAAAGCCCTGCTAGTTCGCATGGCTGTCCTTCGTCCAGTTCTTTGCAAACCCTCTAGAATGACTCAAGTAAAGAGTTCATGAAGGAAGATTCGGCAATAACTGCCTGTGTCATTTTTGAACAATAACTCGGTATTGATGGTTCTCCATTAACTGGTAACTCTGCAATTTGACAGGTAACGAGTGAAGAGTCGAGCTAGGGGGTTGATGAGAACAACCTGTAGACGTGTTGTTCTATTTTTTACCGACGATATAGCGTGTTGGATCACGGAAGGGAGAACCGGTGGAACGACTCATTCATGCTCTTTTAATTCATCTGACGATAAGAGGGAATGGGCAATTCAGAGATTTGAGTAGTAATTTAAGATGATTTTCTTCATTGCCCTTTTGGAAACCGCAAGTGTCCTATCAGGGTGTCGAAGTGCAATCATCTTAATAACGTAACTAAATAAGCCTCAGTGAGCTCTGCGAATCCTCTTTCCAGCTTCTTCAGTTTCGATCATAACTGCTGCTCGTCTTTCTTTGAGTTCTTCTTTTATCACTTCTCTGCAACGTTTCTCAAGTTCGGGCATGTGGTTTCAGTTGCCTGTGCCTCGTGCGATTCCACATTGACGTATCAGCTCGAGTGTTTGCAGATACAACCGTCTCTTCGTGACTGGATGACTCTCGGTTTTTATAGCGCTAACGTTAAGACGTCGAATGAGCTGATCGCATTCTTCGTAGATTATCAACAACGGTATCTTCCCAAAAACCTAGTAATGACTTGAATACATTCCAGTTTATGGTAGTTCTTAGACTTCTTTGTTTTGAATTTAGGCGCGTTTATTCTGCGAAAGATGGAACGTTGCGCAAAGGAGACGATGGTTTGATCCAGTGCAAAACTTAAGAACGACAGCAATATCGCTGAGGAGGGATCTTTGATTCACCAAGATGATTTACTCAGGACATATAATTCGAAAAAGTAGGCAAACAGAAAAATGCCGTGATTTGAAATGGTATTCGACCATACATCCGTAATCATTTATTCAGCCTCTTTAGATCGACTGAATCTTCTCCTTCGGCCAGGCTCTACCTATGTACTTGTTTGGAAGTTCTGCACAATATACACATGAAAGTTATTATTCAAGTTACTACACTCTCGATGAGCTCCACACAAATTTGTAAATATGTAGAATGACTAGAATCCGACTTCCTGTTTCGAGGCAGTATAATCATTGCGCGTGCAGCGACGTCTTAGTACGAATGAATTGAAAAGCTATAAGGGTTCTTTCTGATTATAAGAGAACAAATAATAAACCGATTCCATTCGCCGGAGAGGAGCTTTTCATAGAAGTGTTAGTAACCGTTCGAAAGCTGAGACTTCAGGCTACAGTCTCACGTTGCCGTTTTTTTTTTCAAAATACCCTATCATAACGCTGTATCATCAAAAATAAAATCATGCTTCATGAAACCACTTGCTTTTTCCTTATCCCTTTCGTATCTCGCTGAACAAAACCACATCACCAGAGTGACAGTGCCAAAATTGTAGCACAAGCTTCAAAGAACTCAAAAATGCGCTGGTTTTTTGATGATCTCTTTTGATCTTTCGATCTCCTCTGGTTTTTGGATTTATGCTTCAAGCCACGCCGGGCAGAGGCTCTTCTCTAGACTATCAGTAAAGATCTGTTAGCGTGATGTTTCCTGATTCTAGCGATGCGCTTATATTCTGAATATACGGTTTAGCAAGCGAAATACGAGCAAAATACATTTTTAACAAGTTCTTCACTGGCTATTCAACAAAGCGACGGCCGTGGCAGGGCGTGGCATGGAACGGGACTAAGAAAGACGATTGATATAGTGTTGTTCAGCTGGAAATTTTTATCCGCTCAAAGAACTTCCTATAAAACGATTTACTAAGAGACTACGAAAAATTAGCTGCACACTGACAACCTTTTCAGCTTCCAACAAATTATACGCGTGATAAAAATAGGCGAAACCCGAATACGAAACATAATTTTTGATCTGGATGCTACAGCGTTATAAAGAGGCGTTTTGAAAAAGGATGCTGTCGTATCAAGTCTCAGCTTATAAAGAGACTAACACTTCTATGGAGAGCTCCTCTCCAGCGAATGGGATCTTGTTCTCTCATAATCAGGAAAGGACCGCTAATAGTATTTGCTCGGTTGAGCAGAGGCTTTTATTAGATAATAAAGCATAAGATGATGGAGAACATTTGTAAAAACATTGAATTCCTTGTTATTGAGATTATGTGTACACGTAAACATAATGTAAGGGGCGTGTGGCGCAGTGGTTAGAGGGTGTTTTAAGCACGCACGTAATCGCTGGTTTGATCTCACGTTCCCGACTCACCAAGTCTTCCATCTTTCGGAGTCGGTGAATTGATAGCAGGCTTGTATGGGGGGACAGCAATTACTGAATCCAAACATCAATACGCCACCGAAAGTCGGCATGTAAACTAAGGATGAATTCAATTACCTCTTATAATGTTTGAAATTTGGAAACAGAAATTGGAAACTCATCAGCCATTACAGAGCAATAAAAGGAGTGTGTACAACAACCGCATCATATTTCTTCAAGTTATGGTAGATTATTAATCGCCAAAAGCGTGAAAAGAGCAAGGTCATAGCCGTTATCTATCGTGTTCGATGCTATGCACTCGTCTCCATTGGGTAGCATCGTAGACGTTATGAAATCCATATTTACCTCCTGGTAGATTTCCCAAGTTCACTTTACCAATACAACGATTTATTCGACTATACATGCCCGGTGTCATTGTTTTGATCACAAAGAGGTGCAAGATTTGTTTATGCAGAACAAGTCCAGCCAACGACCACATCTGTAGTGTAGGGCATCTCTAACCACTGCGGTACTTGTCACCCTTCTCATTATCTGATTGCTCAATGATGAGCTTATAAGAAACCAGTCGGGTGTAATAATAAAAATGTTTTAGGTTTTAACGATGATCACGATCTCTAAGTCTCAAAAACTAACGTGAGATGCCCGAATATTAAGTCAGGTTGCTCCTCTTCTCCTTTTATTGTGGTGTTCTTAGATGCGACTGAGAGAACGATTGGAACAACATTACAAAATTGACAAAAAACTGCATTCTATGCTGAAAAATGTAAAAGCTACTTTTTAATGGAAATTTATATGCAGACTTACAAATTTATTACCGGTTTGTTGTTGACATGACAAGCTCGCACAGACAGTGCCTACAGGAAGTTGAGAGTCAACCTTAGCGAGGCGAACAACCTTTTAAATGGTTCAGTAAACTCATTGCTGGTTAAAGTGATAAAGTAAAGAATAACATATTTCTGAGACTGATTTCTATGCAGATCGGTGAAAATAACCATCCTTCATCTAGTAACCGACTATGATATCTCGCCGTTATCAATATAAATGGAAAATTGGTTTCCCACATAATCCTCGAGCGGTGGGTCGTATAGACGAGTAATCAAGTACGGAAGCGGGTACTCGTTTGCTGCTTTACTAAATCCTAATACGCAGCAAGTCAAAACATTTGAGTAGCTGAATAATTCAAAAAGATGAAAAAGACGTCATTACTCATTCCTACGGACGCGCTATAGATCGACCTGACCTCATGTTATCGTAAAGAAGTTTCACTGCACATCCACTGTGTCCTGAAGATTTCAAAATTTCAATTCTAGTTTGATGCTGACTTGACCGATTTTCGATTTTAATGATTTATTAAGACAACGTTTCATAAAGTAACTAATGACATAAGGAAAACGTTGAAATGACTGGATGAAGGCAAGGAAAAACACAATAAAGTGCAAATGGAGATTCTTTACAAGTTTCTTGGTTACATGGAAAGCACAGTAAAAGCTAAAGTTGTATACTTTAGTGCTTCATGCTGAATAATAGACTTAAGATTAAGCTAGGAAACACGAAAAGTAGATGGAAGTTTCTAGATCAAAACGCGAGAAGGTATTTCTAATTCATGAAAGTCAAGACTTGTCGTTTGATTTCAAAATTCCGCCGCTTGTGGGTGTCTATGTCCTTCAGCCGCTTAACATTCATAACATAAGTATTCAACTTTTCCAGAACTGGATCGATGTTGTCGAAGAAAAACTCATTCACTGTGTGATTGTGAAACAATACGCGCATTTCCTTCCTAGAAAATTTATGTACAGAATATTTTAAGAAAAAAAATTTAACATTGTCATGATATCACAAAGTATTTGAGTATATATGAATATATATATAAATTGTGTATATAGAATCTATTGGTAAAATAACTTAGGTGATATATAATGTAAAAGGCTATGTTGCGTAATGGTCAGAAGATAACTACGGATGAGACTTGGTTCAATCACACGCTGTAGAATAAATATGGCGCAGAAAATCCAGCTTTTTGAGTCTCCAAATTGTTATAAGACCTATTTTGGAATAGGAAAAAGAGTAATTCGGACATTAAAGAGAGGGTAACGGCAGTGGTAATGGTTTTCTCCAAAGTGTAAACTGCCCAAGTCGACCCATCCGCTGGTTCGACTTGATATTTCCCTCGGCAGGCCTTACATCAATGTGTTTGGGAATGTGATACTTGTATACTTGTTTAGGACAAATTCAACCACCTTCACCCATATGGAACGACATAGCACAGCTATCTTGAGTTTTAGACGAGAACCATGTCAACCAGTATTCGGTAATTTTTATAAGAGCGACAAAAAATCTTTAGGTGGTAGCCGAATCCACTACCAGAAAAACGTTTGGTGGCCTTAATAGATTGTAGATGGGAAGGAACGACTTCATACAAAAGATGACTAGAATTTCACAGCTCAATGACTATAGTGTTGAACCACTCGATATGTAGAGAAATAAAAATCAGTACATCAGTAGGCTCCCGAAGGACATTGTTAAGTGTACAAATATGACTCTGCCGTCTTTCGTAATAAGAGTAAAAGTAAAGATATGCGAAAACTTTAATTTTGCTCGGAAGTGTGTAAAAAATACTATTTATCTGTATGCTTATTATATACGGAGTATTTTTTATAATGACTATCATAGGACTTCGAATATGACGACTTTTGTACCTCAAAAGCGCCATCTGCGGAAAATGTACTCCACAGATTTATTAATCAAAAGCAATTAATTTTATCTGTTTAATTTTGTGTCTTTTAATTGCGTTTTTTTTTTGCAAACATTTTGGTATACAACTTGCCTATACTTTCTTTGAGATGGAACTGTCGTCAGAGCAAATTCCCTTGCTACTCAGGCACGGATGGTGCGCAGGGGAAAATGCTAATGAAGCGGAACACAAGATTTATGGAGCATGTAGCGAGCTCCATCTTAAGCAAGTACAGACAAGCTGTATACCGAAATGTTCTAAGAAAATGCGCAATTTAACGATACCAAGGCCACTTATGTCGTCATAGCGAAAATCATACTAAGAGCCAAAATTGCCAACTTTTGCAGTTTTCTTGCACAACAACGCTCGACTCAATGAAAACGACCAAAAACGTCATAAAAGAGCCGAGTTGGGAGGTTTTGTAAGTTATTTTTCTACCCGTGTACTCTCCCGACATTGCACCGTCAAAATATCACGTGAATTGCCAAATTCAACTTAAAAACAAGCAAATTTCAGAAAATTGGCGTTTTTCGGATACAAAAGCCGCGATGTTCAATGTCCTACGAAAACCATCATATAAATATTTTTTCTATGAAAAACATAAATACATAGCGTTTTGAAGCACTTTAGAATTGAGAAGAAATTTTTCATAATATTCGGGTTTGATACACATTCGACCAACTTTCTCGAAGCAACTAATGGAATCAAATGCACACACTTTTGACCAGAGCCGAAATTTGCGATATTCCATCCTTATATCACATATGAGCTTAGTGATCATGAAGTGAGTCGTATTAACCTAACCACAAGATTGTTGTAATTCCAATCTTTTACTTTGTGAACAACCGCTTCAAAGTTTGAAAGGGAGCATAAGGCACCACACCAAAAGAACTAGCAGTTGGTATCGTTGATATAGCGAGACCAATATCACCTCACTTTACCACTTTATCGATTCGTATCACACTCCTTTCACTACGCTGATCTCAGTTCTTCTAGTATTTGCTTCGTTTTTCGTCTTCTTTATGAACGCTATAGGTCTATTACGTATCTTTACAATCTAGAGGGTAGCCACGTTGGGACGTTCGTTATTGATTGCCGCAGAGGTTGGGGACGGAGGAGGCTCAGACCCGTGCCTGCTTAGCGCATCACATCCTTTCGTCTATAACCTGCGTCCTCAATAAAAATGTTGAGTGGAAGAATTGGCAATGAGAGAGAGAGAGATTAAAATTTAGGATGAAGAAATGAAATAGTGTAATAATGAGAGATACTGTACAGTCTGTCTGCTCTGAAAAGTGTTGAGCACATTTTTGTCCACAACATTTTTTTAGGATTTTTTGTTGATCAAGGTCCGCAAATAATCAACAACTTTCAAGAAAATCAGGTAAAAAATCTATTAAGTCAAATGAAAAGCTTTCAACCTTTGCTTAGTAATGATAATTTGTAAAGAAACTTAGAAAAGATCAGGGTTACGCTAATCTGAAACTTTTCTTACTCCAAAGACTCCGCCAATGGTGGCAAACGGGACCTATATGAATTCAAACTGTCTTCAATTTCAAAGAGGTACCTAAATAAAATTTATTAATTTGCATGGTGAAAAGTACACATATTAAAAATACAAACAATATAGGAGGCTAAGTTTTGTTCAGCCGCCATCCACCACGCCTCTGGGTCGGTAAGTTCGTGAGTATAAGATTAGTTTCCACTTGTAATCCACTGAAGATGATTTCAACATCACCACTCTTCACGCTCAAGCAGAGCATTAATCATCCAGAAATTTAGTAGTGATTCATGTATGAAAAAGCAAGTTTGTCTAAGATTTCGATCACAAAAAAGCTCCCTTTTTGACTAATTCCTTCTAACTTTACTGAAAAGGTAGGTGACAAATAGTATGGTCAACTCGTTGTCTGTGTGGATCAAAAGTCTAGACAGTATTCTGAATGCAATCGCTCACCATCTTTGTGAAACGTTATGACGAATGTTATATGGTGACAACCAGCCTAAAACGTTCTGGTCTTTTTGAATATAATCTTCAAAATCCTTTTCATTGTCTTTCCAAAAAACATGGAGCATCCTGTACACTTTAACGCCTGAAACTTCACGCAACAACTTTAGCGTTCAAGCAATTTTTTTCTATCCACTACAAGTAAGTTATGAACTTGGAAAAACTGGAAAGAGGAAAAGTGAGGAAATGAGGATCAGATCACTGACATAGATATAAAAACGATAGAGAGCGATACTAGGTAGATATAATACGTGGAAAAGCATATTTTCAGAGTGGTAATAACATTATTAACTGCGCGGATATCGCAATGGTGGGAACGACGCTTAGTATGCGCATTTCCATGGTTCAATCCCGCATCGGTCCAATCAAGCCAGGGCGAATGCTTATTGCAATAAATTGGGAATTCGTTAGCATAGGTGGTTTATACCCTCTGAAGTTTTTTAAAAAACAATAGTTGCAGGTAATTTGTCTACATTTACTGCAACTTACAGTTTTTCAGTCTATATTTGCCTTTTTCCATAGGTTCTACTAGCAAAGCACAATAAAATGACATTTTGCGGCAACTCTGCGAGCGTTTCGCATTATGTCAACTGCATAGTGACATTCCATCTATATATACCTTTTCGTTTCAAGTGTTTTCTTGAAACCACGCTCAAATTTTAATGTATCTCTTAGTTAATATCTAAGCCAACATGTCATGTGGTCCGCTAATGGGCTTTGTACAGCCCGATACACGTGTTTCGACCTTACAGTCTCGTCAGTCGGGCACAATCCTTCGTGTTTAGCCAATTGTCTCAAGAGCCCCTACTTTCCCTATAAAAAGGGAAGTGACGAAGAACATTTTAAACTGTCTGTCAAGTGAAACTATCACCAAGTAGACAGTAATGTGCAGTCGATTTCTCTGGTGGTAAGGAGAGTAGGGACTCCCGAGAGGATTGGGTAAAGACGAAGGGTTCTGTCTGACTGACGAGACTGTAGAGTCGAAACACGTGTATCGGGCTGTCCAAGAGTCCATTAATAGACCACATGACATGCTGGCTTAGATAATAATTATGAAATATATCCACACATTGTTCCCAACATATTACAACTTCTTTCAATGAAGTAGACTCTAGCTGTTACCTTTCTCCTATCATGTGTAATAGCTGCATGAAAGGTCCCCTCTTCAAGATAGGCTACGGATCTAATGAATCATATATGTTCTTGTAAGTACACTTCGCCATTTATATTTGATCTGTCAATTGACATGTATTGTACATGAACGTTTTGATCTCTAGGCGCTTCTCATTGTTGTGTTATCATTATTTATAAGAAGTTGATTACCCAAGTTTAAGATTATGAGAATCGGTGCATACAAGATGTCCAGCATGGCAGACCGAAAGAAGGGAGGCAATAAACTAATAGACACGGTTCCGGCGATATGTTATTCCGTTTTCATGCCCCCCGACCTCACAAGGATGGAAGGCTGATAATAAATTATTAAATCATCATTGGTCCATGTGTATTGTAGGTACCTCTAACGATTGTGTTACTTATTCCAGTCTTGATAACTGTATTAGATGACAGTGACTACTTCAATACTAAAGATTATATGAAGCATTTCTGAGCTGCTGTCGGGCTAGAAAAACAAAAAAGAAAAAACAAAAAAAAGCGTATAGAATGATAATCTGCAGTATTAATAGGAAAAGAACCCTGACCTTTCATAAAGAAAAAAAATGGTACCTGGAAATTTACAATATCCCACTCGGACTTCAAAGGGTCTCTCATGACTATCATTGCAACCTAGAATTTCAGAAGCTTCATACTCGGCCTTTCTTGCAATTGCCTGAAAAAAGGCAGGAAAGAATTTGTCCGGAAATAAAAATGGGGAATTCTATAGTAGCAGCGAAAACACTAAACAAACGCGCAAATTTCTTTGAGCATCAGGGAGGTACATACGGATGCATTACTAGCCACATTTTCTGGGCCAAGCCTTCTCCTCATCGGCGCTTCAGACCAAAGATGAGAAGTTATTGGGAAAGCACCCTTCAGTGAACGGCGAACTCCACAGCATTTGCTTTGAAAAGCTATAGAACGATAAGAAGAAGTTCAGAAAATGTTCTGTGACCAAAATAGATCTCAAAAATGATACGTGTGGGGGTGACGCCGATCACTTTCAATGCTTCAATGCAACATCTACATGCCTTAATCGCTGAGAGAGTTTTGAAACCGCTTTCAGCGCTTGCATTGAGATAGGAGAAATGTTGAGTCGAACAGCGGGGAATGGAGCTGGATGCTCTAAGTCATCTACACCACCTCGACACTCTTGAAAATACTTTAAGCCTCTTGCCTATTCATCATCAGGTCAGAAGCTAAATTATTTATCATGTTAACTCCCCCACAGTTAAACTGTAATGCTGTCTATTTTCTTGTAATATTTTTCACTGGGGAAAGCTTCAAGTCAATATTGAGAGCGGGACTTTGACATTACCATGAATGGTCCTGATTGTCACGGTGAACTAAGGCAGACGCTCACTACCGTGTTTCCCACTTTGCACGACTTTTTTGAATGTAGTCATAGCGCTGCAATTAACGGTGATGATTCTGAATAAAGTACGGTAATCGTTGCAAAATTACTTTCTAGTTCATGTACACCACTATTTCGCCGTTGTCATAACCTGCTCTCGGCATGTACACGAATAAAACTGTCGAGGCCGGCATTGATTTTTTCACATTGCTTCAACCGTGTGTGGTCGATAAGGGCCTGTTAAGGATAAAAAGGAAGCGATGCTTATGAACTAAATGATTTTAGGAAGCATGCAACTGTGGCAGATCCACTATTATTGCATGTTTTGAGGATCAATTCTTTCTCGGTACCATATACGGCGCTAAATGCGGCGTTCCCTGGTGTTCAGTCCGACATCGTTGCACCTAATCCTTTATTTCTGCGCGATCAGGTCCTCTACAGAAAACTTTTATAGATATGATTTCAAGTTGCAATAGGTTCGCGCAAAAGTAATGACGGTTTATGCATTATACCTTTATTTTGAGTGCTTCGTTCAGAGCACGCTCAAATTTCAATAGATCCTTTCATTATTATTTAAGCCAACTTATCATGTGGTCTGGTAAGGACTCTTGTACAACCCGATACACGTGTTTCGTCTTTACAAACTCGTCCGCCGGGCAGAACCCATCGTCTTCCGCTCTTTTATAGTCAGTTCTCTCGGGAGCCTCACATTCTTATAGAGAGTCATCGAAGACGAAGGCTTTGCACTCCATGTCAAGTGAAACCTTCACCTAACACAACCTAACACAGAGTGTTGCGCACCCGATGCTGGTACTTTTATCATAATTATACCTTTATTTCGAGTGCTTCGTTTAGGCACGCTCAAATTTCAATAGATCTTTTCATTATTATTTGAGCCAACTTGTCATGTGGTCGAAAGACGATGGATTCTGCCCGGCTGACAAGTCGTTAAGGACGAAACACGTGTATCGGGCTGTACAAGAGCCCTTACTAGACCACAGACAAGTTGGCTCAAATAATAATGAAAGGTTTATGCATTGTTGGACTATTAATATGATGTTGGATTAAATTCTTAGATAAGTATGGTCATGCTATATGTAATTTTTATACACATTTTTTACCCAATTTTTTTACTGCTACTGACGTTCCTCTTGCTAAATTTTTACACATATTTTAGGCTGGTGCAAAAGTAATGGCGGCTGAGAGCCATGAGTTCAGTATTTTGGCCAGGCGTAGCAGTTACTGGCGTACAGTCTAGCGGTGTTTCAAAAAGTTCCATAAAAGAGATGCATTTCAAAAATGATAAACCGCACTATATCTATGCCAACCCAGTTAGAAGTCATGGAAAAAGGAATCATCGAAGCTGATACTCTCAAAACTACACGAGATGTTGCGGTCCAAAAGCAATGACGCTTCAATTCCAGCAAGCAGGCAGCCATATGCGGCACAGCGAATGCTTCAAAAGTTGAACGAGCTGAGCTACGAAGTTTTGCTTCATCCTTCGTGTCCGTCGTACTCGCGTCCACCGAGTGCCATTCCTTCAAGCATCTCGTCAACTTTTTGGACGGTAAAGCGCTTTCATAATCAACAGAATGCACAAAATGCTCTTCAAGAGTTCGTCGGATGTGAAGGCTCCGATTTTTATGTTACAAGAATAAGTGAGCTTAATCATCGTTGGCAAGAATGTAAATTAACTGCTGAAGTTAGGAAAGATTAATTTTCGCGAAAACATGAGCAGTCAAAAAGAATATGTACTGAGCACTTGTATGCGGTCTACTGCGCCTATCCATCTATTAAATAATATCAATTGCTTATATCAAAATTACGAATTAGAGATGAGTTATACCATTATTGAAGCGTTTTCAAAAGTTTTATGAGCACCGATGAGGGCGATCTGCGTGTTCAGCACCATTGACGGCGTTCCTACCGGCAAAATTTCACACAATCTTGCCATGTGATCATATCTGAACAAAAACTTATCCATTTGTCTGAAGGAATCTCAAAAAAGTAGTATTGAGTCATTTCCAAAGTGAATTATATCTATCGAGCAAAATTATTTTGTGCAGAGACACCAATCAACGATTGCGTATGAGTAACCCATTAGTTTCAAGGCCTTCCTAGCTAACTTGATCCTCATCAAACTCATCTCAATCGTAAAGTGCTAATGCGGCATCTGTACCACCAAAGAAATGGACGTACCAATTCTCTGGAGGAAAGCTATCAAAAAGACTTTATGAAGATTGAAAAGCAGGGAAATGGTGAAAAGTAATTAAATTTGGAGCTGAGCTAAAGGCTTGAAAAATTTGTTAAGCAATGGAAGCGTCTTATCAATCGAGAGTCATTGACATTTACATGCAGTCCTATACAAAAACACTACAATTTTTCTACATTGTGCGATACAACAGGCATAGAAAGAGTTTAAAAGTGTTAAGAGAAAAATTTTACACACGGAATTTTAATTGATGTTGACGAAAACCTAAGAACAAAGACGTCAGAGATTTGTTATTGAAAATGCCATAGATCAAGTCTATCCTTGAATGTTTAAGATAACTTTAGAAAACCGGCAATTCTAAAATAGTAGATGATATTTTTGTTTTTTACTTTTGTGTTCTATTTGGAGAATACGGAAATTTAACAGTATCGCTCAGAGATGTTTTGTGGATGACCGGCTGGTTGGGTCTAAGCAAACTCACCTTGACCATCCGGTAATTATAATACCCTCAAATGCCAATTTGTACGTTTTGCGAAGCATCTAAAAAAGCAGCTTTGGGTTTGAGTACACGAAACCACGTAATTACCAATCTAACAATAAGCTAGAGCAAAGACTTTGTACGAACATGAAAGGACGAATGAACAAATGAGCCTTCATTGTAAAGAAACATTTCACGCCTTTTTCTGTCAAAATCGAGGAACAGATGAGTGGGGAGGTGAGTTGCCCTTCAAAGTTTTTCAAAGCGTCAACCCTACGTGACTTTTTGGAATCTCCCTCCCACGTAAGTTCCTTATTTGAGGAGATCAAATGGGGAAGCTGCTTTACAAGAAAATGCTCATGAGAAAGCGGAACTAGGACCGATTAGCAGCGCTCAGCATAGGATTTCGCAATAATGGCACCAAACCACCGCGCTTTCCGTCACCAAATTTGTGAAGCCCAAATCGTCAAGATTTGTGCTGTCGAAAAATGTAATTTGAGCTATTGAATGACTGCTGATACTTTAGAAGAAGAACAAAAAGGACGCTTTTTTCAAGGGCTGTAAAGGGTGGAGATAACGGAGAAGTGCCAAAAATCTTGAAGCAGCTTAGGAAATACTTAACTTGAAGTACTGCTGTTAAGCCACTTGCAGCAAGGTATAACGTTTTGTTCGTACGTATGTCTCCTATCAGACGGTGTGCACAGTTTTGTACGCCAATGCTAGTCGGTGTCCTTCCGCGCAGCGCACAACTTTCACTAAACTTCTATAGTCTCTCGACAGCTCACAGAACACAGATTCTATAGTGCCGCTCGTCCACGAGAGGAGCCTTTATGGGTCACCGTAACAGAGAAAGAACGTGGTGTGAAGGGAAATTGTTGGAGAGACCTAGCAACTTGACTTATATGGCTACTTTTGGTTATTGCATGGGAGAATTGGTTGTCAAAACTGAAAGCCAACTACCGCGATTTTGCTTGTTCGAAATAAGCAACTTTGCCGAATTGTGCAACAGTGTGGTTAGTTGGTGGAAGAAGGTCTTTATTTCAAAATTTGAGAATTTTATGTTTTGAAAGCATGGGATCACGAGCATAAAGAATTATGAAGAACTTGTGGATTTTGAACAGATTTTGAAAAATCACGATAATACTAAACAATCAGCCGATAATCAAAGAATTAGTACACCGGGCCCTTTTATCGAGTTCCGTGGACGGTGCGCATACTCATTATATGATAAATCCAAAAGCGGTAAAATGACATTCTATCTGAAAATCTCGCAAAAAGGTGAATTTGTGAGCATAATTTATGATATAGCATAGAACTGCTCCCATTTTTACTCAGCCACTGCTGCTTATCCCTCACCACAGCTGTAGGAATTTGATACAATCGATTTTTTTACAACTCAAAAACGTTGAAATTAAGGTGATGAGTGATAGGTGATAAAGGGGGCTCTCATTTATATCATAATTTTCACTACATTATTTTGCTAGCCAGTGTACAAGTAAAGGACCGTCTCCCGGATATTCCATCGATAACTGTCACTGATAGTAATACAAAGGTTACATAGTTGGATGAGTTGAGGATGACATAAAACGATTTCAATTGGATACAAACGGTGCACCGCAATGTATCTTTGTCGATTTCATGAATCAATAGCTTAATGGGATTGCCAAAAAATTCGATGTAATAATGAATAGGAGTTTGGTATAGTCTGAGAGAACATTTAGGTTTTTTAAAAGGTCTGGTACGGCATTTCGAGTACTCGCTTCGTTGTTAACGCTTCATCAATAGCGCATGCTTTTAGGTTTACCCCTACAACTTTATCCCTACAATTAATGGTAGCGTCGCCAAACATGTATCACTCCACGGTTAGTAAATAAAAGTTGTTCCTTACACGTTGAGTAATGATCCACTGAAGATTATTACTCTTATAGTGTGTGTAGTTCATATATTTTGCAGCCGGAGTATTGCCACCTTTAAAAGCGGATGATGCCCACATCCTTGGGAACATGTCGGCCAATCTCACAAAGTTCTTTTCTGGAAGTTATAAGATTATCTGAACGATTTCCAAAACCCGGCAGAGAATTGCTATAAGCAACCAATGCGACTAATCGTCCTCTGAACTTTATTGCTCAATGTACAATAGTAAGAACTATTATCAAATAAGTAGTTTTATTTACACGATAAGAATTAGTTATCAGAGTTGCGTTGCTGCTTTAGCGAGGTCAAATAATTGACATTGATTGAAATGAATAAACATGAGGTGCGATTGGAGCGGTACTCAGTATAAGGGATATTCTCCTTGAAATGGGGAATTTTTTTGTTCACTGATAAAAATTCTGGTAGTTAATTATTAGGAGATAAATATCCCAGTTCTGGTAGAATCTTATGACTTATACCTCAAAATAATCATTGTGGTGGTAAGTTACAGGGGAATGGATAGTTTACCAAAAATGATGTCGCACACTGCATGCGATACCACTAACTCTTCCCAATTTTTTGGCTACATTATCAGTGTATTTTAGGGGTGTGACCATTATAGAACACAAAATTTACTTTATTCTATCCTTTGAGAGTCATTAGTGCTTTTACCATCTTGTATTGCGTTATGAAAACCATTTATCAAGGCAGAGTTTGTGAAGCAGTTAGTCACATCCAACTGAAGGGAAATACTCTAACAGAAAAATGGATTTCTATGGCTCATGTATCAGACTCAGATCATGTGGTGGATTGGTATTTGTGTGAGGTTCACGGAGTTTGATTACATCGCATTTGTGAAACTTATGCTGATCAATGATACTCCAGAAAATAGAAGTGCATTGTGTTAATTATTGTATATTGCTCGTTATTATGATAGGCAGTTAGAGAAATGTTTTGTAGATGACAAACTTCTTGTAGACAATGTAAAACTGTTAGGTATAAATTGCATGGAAAAGTACACCCAAATAAATACTTTGCATGAGAGGGATGTCTCTAGGTGAAGACTTACAGACCTTGCGTGGTAGCATGCTAACAAACAATGCCGAAGGGGTGATCGGTGATGAGACTGATGATAGCATGAAAGACAATACATTTGTCATAGACACTGGGTCAAGTAAAGCTTTCTCACCCAAAATCCTACCCTTTAATGACGACAAGCAGGTGTTCAAAGCGACCTAATGCTCACATGTAACGAGTTGGCCAACTTTCATGAACTGTCCTCGACCAATCATTACGAGGTGGTTGGAGGGCAGGCAAATATCTATGACGAATAAATGATAACTGGTTGGAAAAAGACTATAGATTAGTGCTGTAAGAATGGCCATCAACGTTCTTAGTAAAGGGTTCTTAACATCAATAATATTTGAACTCCATTTGCACATTCTTTACGAAAAGGTGTCGTGAATCTTCTGCTAAGTGCAGGCAAAGTTGGGTATATCAAGTGGAGCCACTGCAATCGTAAACGTTGTGTTGAGTGCTATAGAAAGATGACCACTGTTTTAGGTTCTGCATATGTTGCAAATCATACTCGTAAAGTAAATACTAGGTGCAGTCAATACAAAACGCCTTTTGTTTAGATTGTTTCATTTCCGCTCATCAGCGTTACAATAAACGCCTAGACTCAGTTCTTGCTGAACTAATTTATTCAGCTTATATGAATATTGTTGATTGTGTGATTACTGTATATTAGCAAATATATTATGCTGCCAAAATATTGTGAATGTGCAAGAAATTGTTGCAAATTGCTAAAGACAGGTATTGACTTCCAAAGTAAATTGTTCTACGCAAGTTGTTGACTGTTCAGTAAATGTTATCAACAAAACTTTTTGACATCAAAGAAATATGTGAAGTTTTGGTGACGAAAATGCAGAAAATGGGCTTTTAGATCTGCGTTTGCAAAACCTTTGACATAGATTGAAAACACGGCTAAAAGGCTTTGCGTTCCCAGATAAGCAGCTTTTTGAAAGGTAGGAAGTTTTGGGACATAGGCATCCCTTACAATAAAATTTGCTTGTAGAACTCTTCTGCCGATGAAGTAAGCTTGGAAATTGAAAACGTGAGATTGGGAAACGCTTGTAGTGGAGGCGAGACAACGCACTCCTAGTGTAAAAAATCAGAAGTATAAAGCTGGCGTCGATGAATTTCTGAGGGAGCGCTATGCACTTGTCTTCAAATTACATACTCGTTTGAGGTGATTATGTGCATATCTGGCCTTTAAAGTTATTCGCTGTGGCCACAGAGATATTGAGCCAGTGCTGCTTATGCTCCTAGGCAAATATGGCACAAATTTACCGATCCGATGGAATGGAAAGCTTGGTGAGCTATGAACGCCACACCCAACAAATGACTTCGTGCACAATGCATAACGCCTCTAACCACTGCGCCACATGCGTTCTTGAGCAGAAAGTCTTCCTTTTTTTGCTAGTAAGACCTAATGTAAAACTCTCCTCGTAAACAAGGTTCAATACTAAATTTTCCAGTTTTCGAGCTGCTGAATGATTACTAGTAGTCTGCTGAAAAAAGCTATGCTGAGTGGAAAAGTAGAGAAAATACGAACACGTTCACACAATGCTACTGCATTCCATTCAGTTCGTAGGGATTACTAGGCCCTATAAAAAAAGCTGGACGGCTTTCCCACTGAAACTATGTTCTCATGTGTCCCTTCAATATTATTCTATTTAATCCAATTTAGAATATTACTATATAACAGTGAAAATTTGCGCTGTGAAGTCCAAAAAATGAAATTCGACTGCAGGACCTTCTATTTTACTGGTTAGGAAAATGTTGTATGGGAGTTGAACCACAGACCAAGCATAACATAAGAATCGGCATTTTCATGCTATCGAACGACTACAAAAACATGAACAAGAAAAAGCAAATGTTAAATAATTGCTGGAAATGTGTTCGTTTTGAAAAGGTGTGGTTTCTCGTGTTGAAAAACAGTTTATTTCTCAACAAATGACGTTCCTTCAACCAAAAAAAAAACGCATAAAAATCTTTAGAGGATTCTCTGTAGTGATATTTTAGCATTGGATAGTGATATTGTTATCTTGGATACCAAATTTACTAAGTATTATTTCCGAATTTTCACTTTTTATGCTTGCGCCGTACAAAACTCTGGTGCGCGACGGCACGAACCATGGGTCATTATGAACCATATGGTTCTCAACGTGTTAAAGCAATATATAATCCGATAACATGTAAAAGTGTTATCAAAATTTACATTGTCCTAAGCGAAGCCTCAAAAAAATAGTCGAAAAGAAATATATCAATTATTGAAGAATGGCAATGTTGATAGAAAGGCGGTCCTAAGATTTTTTTCATACTGTCCTTGCATGCTGATTTCGTTATCATTTTATTATGCATGCTACTTTCAATTGTCAGAGTTTAACGGCTAGATCAAACGATGAGACAGATGTCTCCGCATTTATACTGCACAGCTACTGCATACTACTTAGACATCTTTTAATTACCATATTAACTGTTCGATAAGTTGCATGGCTGTCGAGTCCACGATGATGGACGGATTAGCAATCTCTTGGCTTTTTCGGAATAAAGATAATAACAAAAAGTTAGTAGCTTCATACGTGACACCGTTTGAAGTGTTTCTGAGTAATCCCAGATCACAGGCTCAACCAGTGTTCCAAGCTTCGAGCGAACTTCGTCTATAGGAAAGAAATGCTTAACCATATCGTGCCACATAAGTATCCTAGAATTATCATTTATCATATCATCTGATATCAATTATGAATTCGATTCCCACAAAATCAGTTACAGGTGTTGTTATTTCTTATTACAGTATTGTTCTTAAATAGAGGTGAATCTGCCTTTTTAGTGGTCATCTCACACTCTAGAATCAAGATCACTTACAATTATAACATCTTCGACACAAGTTAGTAAAGTTAAGTTAGTGAATCAATAATCGGCTTATTATGCAGCCATGGTTACCTTTCTTTGCAATCTACGAGCACAGTTTAACTCAAAAATCCTGATCAATACCTATGAAATCAATGCAGCATCCCGAGCATGACTATCTTTCGTACTCCACCAGGAATTGAACTTACGTCGCTCCATTGGTTCGTTTCTTCGTGTAGTTGGCAATCGTCCTTAGGTATTGAATGGCGAGCTGAACTCTCGAGCTATATTGGCTTTTCAGATCTTGCGGTTGATTGCAGACGCCGAACTGAAATACGATCAAAAAGCAGAAAACTGTCGCGCAAGGAAATTATGGATGCATAGAGAAATTCAGGCTCCTTTCATTAAAATTTCGTCTCATCCTTTTAATATGGTGTTTGAGAGACCTGTAGAGCATATTTGTTAGAGGTGCGCTTCAGAATGGTCATAATTACGGTTTCACATCGAATTTATCAAACCACTCTCTCTTCATTGTGAATCTCACCTATCTCCATACTAGTGCCAGAGCTGTCCGAGGAAGGAGTTCGCCGCTTATAAGGGCTAGCTGCATGAAAGCGTTATCTCGATCAACATTCAGCGACATTTGTGGTTAAGCTGAAGTCTTCAAGTAGCTACCTTAGCACTACATGCAGATCAAAGATCTTTATCAGTGACTGATTCTAACCAATGAACCGAATGGAAGAAATGATGGAAATCGGCCCACAATTGGTTAAATAGTAATTGACAAAAATTCAAAACTATTCTTTCTTTAAACTATTCTTATGAAAAAACGGACTGCCGGACAAGATTCCCATTCAAGCGATGTCCTTCTGAAGAATGTTTCACTCGAACGACACCAAAGACCACAGCGAGGGTCAGTATCGTAGAGCACTGACTCGATTATCGGCTCTGAAGAAGACGGAACGTGCCCAACCTCCAGTTGAATGAAAAAGTATGAATTTGCTCGATTTAGAAAGAATACGTGGTTACTGATATTCCAGACTTAAGAAAAACCAGTTTTCAAATTATCGCAAAGCTGAGTGCTAGCGAATAATATACCAACTTCTATAGCATGAATTTTCTGTTGGAAAACAAAAATTATTATGTATCAATCGCTATCTTCAAGAGCCATTTTGTATGGATGGAAGTCTGCCGGCTATGGTCCTCTTTTGAGCGGTGCCGTAGAAGATCCGACTCGAATGAGAACGAAAGCCACAACGAGTACAAGCGACTGTGAGGTGTTGGTTTGAATCACTCGGCTTTGAAGAGGACGAAACGCGTCGAAACTTTAACCGAATGAAAGATGTTATCAAAAATTCGTATTTTTCGCTTAATCAATAAACAGTATGTGGCTCTTTCTGAGGTAAAGACATCTTTATGTTTGCCTATTTTCTAAGACATCACCTAAAGCAATATAATCCGATGATATACTTCAAGCCTTTCATGAATTCTCTTACAGCATTCATAGAGTGCTAGATACATGTTTCGGCCTTCGAGCCTCATCAGTAGCACGATGCCTTTTGTCTGAGATAATCACTTGCACGGGGATGTACCCTACATATAAAGTAATCGAAGACGAACATATTACACTGTGCGTGTGTGGAGTGACAGGAATACCAAAATTTACAATGTTCAACAGTCGAGTGCTCATGGTTGATAAATGTAATAATAACTTTATATTCAAATGAAATCTTTGATGGTAAGATATGTCGCAGTGACAAAAATGATGCAACTGCTTACTTTTGGATATAACTGCCTCAAAAAGTAAGGAAGACAAAAGGAGTTGCCTGTCTCAAACCTAAACCTACCTCAAACGCTTCATCGGCTCCTATATGAAATCGTTTGATGCTGAATGGTTTGTGAACCTTGATAACTTGGGCGATCATCTTCTTCACTAACCTTACCACATCGTCGTTACCAATACAAATTACCTCAAAACAAACTCAATAGTGTTAAAATAGGTTTAGAATCACTTTGAAATAAGCTCAACCAATGACTCATTCCCGTTAGGTAGCAAGCAATGAAGAAGCGATCCTTTGCGTTGGACAAAAACTTTTCGTAAAAATTTAGCAACCATTCGAAAGCTTGAATCTCTCGCTACTGCTCCACGTTGCCTTCTATTGTAAAAATTCTAATATAACGCTATAAAATTCAAAATAAAATCATGTTACAGATCGGTTACGCAATCTTACTATTACTCCGCTGGAAGCACGAAAAGCATATGAACGTGTAGAGAAAGTATTGTGGTATCGAAGCCATACGTTTGATCAGAAACTTCTCTCGAAGCCAAAAAAATTTATGACTGAATGACAAAATCCGCAGTCTGTATGTGTAAGGCATCAGCGGCAAAGATTGATCGCCGTTTTGAAATCTCAGGAAACTCCCCTGCGTCCTTTCCTTCAACCCTCAGATTAGCCAAAAAACACATGCCCGGGTTTGCGAATCTATATTATTTTCCTGTTACACTACAGAGAAACGGTCTTTTCAAAAAATAATGGCAGCGTTAGAATTATTGAATTTTACGCCATTGAATGAGCACTAGTAGCCTAAAGTAAGAGTTCTGACCTGCGAGAAATGTGGACGTGTGTGACGCAAATGTTATCCTGACGCTCGGTCGTTATAAAATAACCTCCTCAAATAATGGCTATGCACACAGTAGCCAGAGGTTCAAGCTTTTGAGTGAATGCTAACACTCTTATGGAAAGTTCTTGTCCAGCAAGAGGGATTGTTTCTTCATCCCGTGCTACTATCGGAGAAGTACCCCACCCATCTACAATTCTAACGAGAATATCCCAAATTAGGCGTCATAGGTGTTTTTGCAGTGCTTGAATTCCAATGTTTTGATGTCATTCGATTTTGAATTAATTTAAATGAAATTAAACCGGGTGAAAAATTATGGTATCTACGACTTCTATTTCAGCTTATTGAAGTTCTATGAGCCTTGGTAAGCGGCAGTAAAGAAAACGACATCATCAAGGAAAGTGTTTCGAAAAGTTATGATTTTTTTTGAGAGTCGATGAATATCTGATTGATTTTTTAACGTAATGAAAAGGCTGTACCTGTGTATATAGCTGATTATCGCGGAATTTCTTGAACTTTTCGTGCTTCAAAATCCATTCCATGTGTCCAAATGTTTGAACTAGTGGAATCACTTCAAGGCTGAGACGTCTTGAAAAAATAATTATCGAAAGAGTTTACCCAAGCTTTTGTAATTTATTTACGATACAATCTTCGACATAAATGAATAAGTAGATCTAAGAGAAATTCCGGAAGGACGTGGTAGAGCTATAAAATCAATAGTAGCACAACTCATACATATCCTTTGTGTTATTATTTTTCTGGCAGTGTCATGATGCTTCAATTATATAACTAAGACTATCAAGTGATATGCAGAACATTAAACCTCAGGCGGAGTTGACTCGTCTTTCACCCATACAGAGGGCGCGGTTGTCCACCCAGCTTTGAAAAATGAACTCAAAAATCCATCAGTAACATTCAAAGCGTTAAACAAAGCGACGAGGAAAAGAAAAAAGAGTACTCAAGGAACTGACAATTGAACGCTTTTTATTCTAAGAGATTTTATTCTTTCATCTATTCTGCCTTTATCACCTGTCGTCTCGTTGATCCTCGATTGACTCATTCAAGAATCAGCAATATTTCCTTTTTGTTGTCGTATGCAAGAGTAATTCACTGAATTCTTCTTTGCTCTAGGATTTGTTGAGCATCATATCTTTCTTCTAGGCTTTTCGTGAAGAAGTCGGACCATCGACTCACTGGTCTTCCTGTGGAGCGCTTGACATTTCACGAAAGCTAGTCGGCAACGGCTCTCATTCGTCGGTTGTCGTCAAAACGCATTACGTGTCCGGCCCATTTTATCTTCGATAGCTTGGCGTGTAGAATGGCATCTTCGGTTTTTAATCGTTAACATAGGTGCAGATTCTGTATTCTTTCGCTTATTTGCGAGACAAGGTACACTCCTAGCATCAGCCTTTCGACTGCGCGTTCGAGAACGCCAAGTGAACTTTCATCCTGCTTGCGTAGCAACATAGATTGTTTTTGACTAGATATGACGAAAACGATGCTTATGAGTGACGAGTGAATTCTGAGTGCCTCGTTTACTCTCAACGAAATGGCAATCGCCGAATGCTCCAGTTACGTCTGTTTAGGTCGTGAAGTCAACCTGATGTACTATGCAGCTCCACAGTTGAGCCGCTGGAGACGAGCGGCTGGGGGGGGGGGGGGCGCTTAAAGCTCTGAATGAGTATTTTCTTCTGTTTGGCCGTTCGGAGGTGTAATTGTTATTATTTGTTGAATACTGGCGAAGCATACAACAATACAGTTAGTAACGCAGCGTGAATACACAAAAATCGAGGTGGCTAACTTTTCGGGCCGCCTTCTTCAGAGCCTGGAATGATCATATTGATCCACAATCCACTGAGCCAAAACCTCCATAACCCCGGCAGAAAACTCAGGAAACGAATTTTAGATAGCATAGTAAGAACTTCATTTCTAAAACACTTACGGTTTGATGTTTGGGTCTATCAATTATTCATTGAAGACCAGCCGCTTACGGTCAGTGCATCAGTAGTTGTACCGAAAAAAGGAGTGCCTCGTAATCACGCGTGACCTCGAACCATACCTTAGGTTGATCTTTCCTGCCTGAGTTAAGCACAGCCCACTGATTCACTGACACTAAGCTGTTGGTCTTCAATAAATAATTGATGGACGTGAACATCAAAACGGTGAGCGTATTAAGATGAAGTTCTTACTATGTAATCCAAAATTTCTTTTTAAAGTTTTCTGCCAGGGTTACGGAGGTTTTTGCTTAGTGGATTGTGGATCAGTGTGATCTTTCTAGGCTCTGAAGAAGGCGAGCCGCCAAAACGTTAGCCCCTTGAATAATGTATATTCGCGCTGCATTACTAACTGCATTGTTGTATGCTTCGCTAGTGTTCAATAAATAATAACAATAGCACCTCGGAACGGCTAAACATAAGAAAATACTCATTTATTCAAACTATACCGAGGTTAATAGATGTCGGTCTTGAGATTTATTACAAACTGTTCCAGCTTCAAGTGAGTAGTGAGGAAGACAAAGAACATCCTACTCCTTGTCAACCTTTTCGACTCTTGTAATAGTATTGCCGTTTATTAAGAGTATCCGAAAATAGTTCACTTCACCAAAAATAGGTTCCCGTAGCATCCGAGGAATTTAACAGGGTCTTGTCAATGTGATAACTCAACATGTTGTGTGTAGATATTCGTGCACTGGATTGAAAATGGTGGTGTAGAAAGATAGGCTTCCAAAAAGGCTAGGCAGGCCGTAATATATTCTTACCATAACGAAGCTGTCAACGCATACCACAAATTAGATATGTTTGAAATATCAGATGTCAAACTTTGAAGACATTGACTATGATGTTCGAATTGTGTTACGATGCTATAATCTTGACGGCAATAGCTAGACAAAAGCTGTTAGTCACTAGACTTCACAAAATGTCAGGACACTTAGAGAAAGAATAGTAACCAGTTTTCCATAAATGTTTAGTAGAAAAATTTCATGCCATTTGAGTATATCGAATTGATAAAGACTACTCGGCTCACTCAAATGCACTATAGGGTCGGCCAGTGTTTGCTGAAGCCAAATGTGTTCAGCCGTGATTGCGGCAATATTTTGGTGATCAGGTTCCGCAAACTACAAAGTTTAATCCTTTTCAGATTCCGACAATGAACTGTTGGACGTTCAATGCACGACCAACTCTGCCCGAGGTTGCTACGCAGGTTTTTGATGTTTTTACAGACTTTTTACAAATCTCTAATGTTTGAGATATTGGGCTTACAACCGTTTACAGTAACAGCTACGGTACATAGTAGCAGTGTAGATATGGTGAATAATTAATTAAAGGGCTCACGAAGGCGGGACAGCCTATGCCTATGGTTTCACTGAAAAAGTAAAGCGTAATATCAACCGCCCAAGGAAAATGCTAAGGCAAACTTCGCCTCATGCGTGAATGTGATTAGATGCCTATGGTTTGAGGAAGTGTAAGTGCTCACTCGCACAAAAGACTACAGAGTCTTTCCGATTACTGTGTTCTTCTAAGTGCTTAATTACAAAGACACAAAGATGTGCCATTCCCGATCTTGGGAAGTGCATGCAACTAAACTACTTGCTAACTGTCAACAAATAAGGGCAAGGTATAAAAGCTTGTGGACAGACAGGTTGAAAAATCATTCTAAAAAGTTGAAACTGTTTGACGTGTGCAAATCATGGCAGTTTTACTAGGGCGTGAAAGCAGAAAACTATTGACATGTGCCTTAGATAGATTTCCAGAATTGGCGACGTCGTTCTATGTCAACGTTTTGGAAAATTCCTCCAAGAGAAAAAAATTATAAACCTGGCTTTTCTTAAGATTCCTTGCACTTCAGCAATCGTATAGGCATTTGTACTACGGGCTATAGCTAATTCCTCGCTCCATGGAAACATATCCTCCATTCAATCAGGACTCCTGTGAACATCACCATCAGACACCATTGATAATTTGGACAATGCCATCCATTTCATCACTCTTTCTTCTTCCATATTTGCTTGCAATATGATGGTGCATGAGGAGATTTGAATACAAATACAAAGAGAACATAACAGAGCCACTTATAAAATATTATGAACTGGATCGTACTAACGGCATGATGAATACAGTGATATCGTTTTGATAATGAGAACGGAAAGTTTTACCTGTGTTGAGATGAATCAGAGCGCAGATGTAGGAATAAGAACGAAAGACAACGAGAAACGATCTGACCTGTTGCGCCGGATTGCGCAGTAAGTTCTAAGAGTTGAAGAAAATAGCCAGCTTTGGGTGGTGCGCCTTTCAAATCGAAGTGGACAATGATGTTCTTGTAGAAGTACTTCAAAAAAGAAAAACCATAGTAGAGAAATTAACTTCAATTAATTTTTGAATCATTGATGTTCCCAACATGCGTGTAGCAAAGAGGAACTGATCGAATGCCTTGGAGAAGCATGTCAATAGGTTGAGGAAAAAGTTCCTTAGCACCCGCTGAGAAATCGAAGTTCATACATAAATTTGTATGGAACAACGACAATTATTATTCAAAACAGAAACCATCTTTACCCCACCGACCCTCTGTAAACGATCTGGAAGCGCCCGGATCTGTTCGAAATCGCCACTCGTTGAGCTTTGAATCAAAAAACTCTTTACATGTCTCGCTAACTTGATCAGATGTCTCCAACTGGCGCCCACACAGGAAATGTTCCATTGAGCGGAAAGACCATAGTTGAACGGCGCAGCATCTGGACTGTAGGTTGGGTGCACCGAGGCCTCGACTCCCTCCAATTCATCAAACTTTTCCTTAGTTTTCTTTGTGGTGTGAGGTTTGGCATTGTATTGCTGAAACAGCACACGCAATTCAGCGACTCAGTGTCGGGTACTTTTTTTTCAGCGCAACGGAGACTCAGTACAGCTGCTCGCGGTAGAGTTCGGCAATGGTAGTGCGATTATTCGAAAAAATTTGAATGCAAGACACCTTCAGAATTCCACTAAGCGCAGGTTGTGACCTTTTTGTCAAGCGGCATTTACATCATCAAGTGACTCCGAAGATTAAATCAAAATTTGATGCAGCATGACTGGCGTTACCTTGGGAGCTCCTTATGGACTATTCCTGAGATATTCTCATCAATATACAATAACCAATGCTGTGTGAAACGAGCACAGAATTTGAGTTTTTCGCGAATGTCAAGGAACCGTTGCCTCAACCTGGTAGAAGAGTAATCACAAAAAATTGGGGAAGGTGCTTGAAATTATGGACGTATAAAGAATGCCTACCTTATCCGGGTACCATTCAGGATCTATCACTCTTATACTGACGTCTGGCCTGATACTCTGGAAAAAAAACCATTGAAAATGATTGCTACTTAGAGAAATTGAATGGTACAGAAAACTGTGTACACATACATCTAACTCATTGGCAAGAATGGCAGTCCGACTATCGCTTTGATCGGCTGCATTGTTCCAGAGCTGAATGGTAGTGATATGAAACTCTCGCGGCGATACTTCGTAATAGTAAATTACGTTTTTTCTAAAAACTTTTCTTAGTTTCTTCCAACTTTCTGTATTTACCTCTGAAACGATTAGGATTATTGTTCAAAATTCAAGCAAATTACTCTTCTGGAGAACGTATATCACCGCGTAAGAACCTAAGGGTAACCTTTCGTGTAGATTTATCAAACAATAGTCATGAAGCATTAAATTGCATTCAGAAAATGTTCAAATTGCGCTAGCAGCATTGATCAAAGTAAACAAACTCAATAATGTGGAGTGTTATGCGAAAACATTTGCATCAGTCGGGATTCGAACCCAGATCACACTCTTTCCGGGAGCGTATGCTAACCGTTGCACCACCAACGCTCGTTTTTTACCTCTTTTTTAAGCTACAACGCGTTGTCTGCCAACAACTGACCGTCGACGGTCTGGTGGGGCAGCCGCTATCGGCGTTGAACCCACTTGTATTGACATACATTGGATATCGATAATCAGTCAGAATTCTTCTGCACAGCAGTTTTGCACAATTTTGCACAGCACTCCACATTATTGGGTATAGCATAACATCATACCACTGCAAGTGGCAGTCAAATAAAAGGAATTCTGACTAAGTAACAAACTGTTACTAGTAAGCAAAGCTTGAGTGAGCCTCTAATGGTTTGAGAAAGGAATAGGGAAGTGTTTGGCACTGATCGATTCTCAGAATGTGCCATACATTCTGTCCATTCCGTAGACTGAGCCTATATTTGGATTGTCAAATCTCTTGCGCCAGCTATGTTCAAGCAATATTTTTATGGTTCCAGGCAAGTTTGACATCAGTCTATCACTTTCAGATAGACAAAGAGCACGTTTTGGCTATGCCGTATAATCGAAACAACGATCAATTAATGAGCAAGATGAGGCTGTTAACAGCAAGTCTTATAGATACAACACAGTGCGATACTGGCTGAGGCTTCGGCTGCTCCGTATTTCTTGAAAGATCATTTTCCTTTGGAGGTGATTCTCTGAATATTTGACAGACTAACAGTCCTTCAATTCACACTTTTCAGTCGAGCATAAATCCAGTTCCGACTCTGTGAAAGGGAGGCGCGGCGGAGTCGTATCCCGATGTTCAGTTTTAGTGACTACCTTGCGGTAGAATGCATAAATCAGGCCATTTTTGTATTACGAAGTTTGAGATGACTTGGTGCCTTACAAAGACGGCTATACAAATTATGCGATCTGCTAAGGTACAGCAGTCGAATACTGGCCTCGAAGTACGACTGCTTCACGCTTGTCTTCACTGAAAGGAGGACACTATGCATGCTCAACTGAATGTTAGTTGAAGGACTAATGCCCCGTTCAAGATTTCGAGGGTTTTTAGAGTAAAACAATGGGCCTTCAGGAAGATGAAATTGTCAAAACGCCAGCCAGTATTGTACTGTGCTGTATTTTTCAAATCTCACTGTAAACAACCTCATGCCTACTCACCAGTGAGGCGCTGGATAGTTTGATCAATCCCGAGACTGTGAGATAGTCGGTCCTAGAAATCGCTTTGACACTAAAAAACACCTTAATCCCTATGCTGTACAGGTCGTGATGAATCAAAATCAACAGGATCAATTACCTCCCTCTGCTCGAAAAAAAAGCTGTTTTTTCACCAAGTCGCCTTTGCTCACAATAAGTATGATCGGTGCTATTCTATTACGGCGGCGCCAATTGAGGCCTTCGGTAAAAGCGTATACTTTGCTGTTATCTGACGAATGCATAACTATCTGAGAGCTTGAACCAAGTGAATTTTAAAGGCATATTTTATTTCTCATACTGCTTGATTTAACGCCGTATCAGCCAAAATGAGATTTTGTTTCACATTTAAAGATTTCTCGCCTGATAGAGTTTTCCTATAACAAAATTTTGTCCATTAGATAGAGCAAATTTTTTCTGATTAGGAAAATGTGTTTGCTCTTTGAAAAGAAGTTTTCAGAGCCCTTGCAGTTCGCACAAGAAGAATGAGTTGCACACATTCAAATATAGCTGTTTTCCACACCGCTTAAGAAACAAGGGTGTTTTTCAGTTTTTCTAAGATGTTTCTTAGCTTAATCAATAGCTCAAATCTAGACGAGTCCCAATGGAACGGAACAGACGCCTGTATACCACTGGACCTTTCAGCTTAAAACATGTAATATCCTTATCAAATTTAGCAAACTCCAGCGAGATACTTAGGTTCTGAAGGAAACCTTTCAGTTTGATGTAACAGCCAAAATAAAGTATGTTTCATACTTAAGGCGCTTCAAAGCGTCTTTCGTCGGAGGGAGCATCTCCCTCAGACTTTTAAAAAACCATCCCTTAGTCTGAATTGTGCTGATTCCAGTGATGTATTTGGTTTTTCGAAAAGACTTCTTAGTGAGCTGTAATAGGTTAGGTCGCGCTATGCAGCGGAGGCACCTGGCCACCGTGCGATGCCGGGTGTGTGGGTGGGAAAGAGTGATCTATATTTTATCGTGAGTATGTCAGTCTTTGACACACGTAAATTATTTTCAAGAAATTTTTTTTCTGAAAAAGCACATGGACATTAGAAAAAAATTCTGGAAGGTCGGATAGAGATTTTCTCTGACTTTCATAAAAAAAATCACAGATTTATGCAGCGGATTCGTATTGCAGCTTTACAAACACCCTAGCCGACTAGAAGTGCTCACTGAGTGTGAAACCCAACATTCTCTCGGTCGTTACAGAGCTCAAAGAAGTCGTTTCCGAATGCTAAACATGTTATATAATTGCAAATATTATCTCTAACTAACCATTAAAGTTCATTGCAGCAGAACTTTTGTCCAGTGAGAAATATTCAAATGAGGAACAAAATATTATTTCGAGTGCTATGAAGCCAAAAAAAAGCTGCTTGAAAATCTAAACATATCATTGAAATACACTTGACTTAAGCTATCGATAAACTACACAAACGTTTTGCAAAGCATAAAACTTTTTTACCGAAGGCCTCAATTGGCGCCGCCATGACAGAACAGTACCTCTTCGGCGAAGTTGTAGTCAAGTTGAAAAATATTGACAAGATAGGATCAACTGTAACTTTACCATTGCATTTATGTCGAGCTTGGAGGAAAATATCAAACAAAGCACTCCGCAAGTGACGATCAAGCCGGTGAATACTTTCTGATATAAGCGTTGAGTTTTCCTTTTGGACAATCGCCACTTAACAACAGTCATATCAATCTTGGTCAACATTATAGAGAACAAGCAATGTAAGAACGAATGGAATATTCGACTAGCGCATCACAAGTTTGAACATTTATGCGACTAGTATAGGGAGGACGCATTACTTAAAAAGCACGACGGATAGTGCAAATCATTGTTTGGTTAAAAGAAGAACTAAGTAATGATTTGACGTCGCGTAAGCCTATTTGTCTAACTAAGGATCAAATAGCCGAGCCAGACATCAAAAGTTCTACACGGCTGGCATTCAATACTATCTTATCAAATATTTCAGTATTGTGCAGATATGAAGCTATACAGAAAACCACTCGACAGAGCCAATCGGAAAACCCACCATTTAGCTCAGCGGTTCTTTTGAAAATGAATGATAAATGTATATCATACGCATGTCATAGGAAATCGCTTGGTTATCTAACATGTTAGACAAGTGGATACGGTTGATATGAAAACATCAGAACACTTAATAGCGATTACCGGATGGTCATAATAAAAGGCAGAAAAGAAGAAGATTGTCGCGCGTAGCGCAGAAGTTGTGGACGTGCTGCAATACATTCGTGGTATCTGGTTCGACCCTAAATCGTAAGCAAAGCTTGGCGTCCACCCATCCGCGGTGCGTCAAGTGGTTGGTGGACTTGAGTGTGTGGTCACGAAACACTGACGTGATCTATAGGTAAGTCACTGTAGCTTATTATATGGGCCTAATATGGATTCCGCTACTTCGACAATGCTAGAATAACAGTTAAATACATAGCGCTTACCGAGCTGATCAATGCGAACATTTCGATTCTCTTCAGAAATGCGTCATCACAGTTAGAATCACTGGATTCATTAAGAAGATAATTCGCTAGTATAAAAGATAATTATTTTTTTGAAAGCACCGTAGCCCATTGAACCATAGTAACATGATACCTCGCGAGTTTAGGGTTTGGTAATTTCGTTTGAATCACGAGCGCACACCAATAAAACTTAGTCCTTTTCGGTTATCACCAACAAAAGAATATTCTATCTCATTTACTGGATAAGAAAGTTCAATAAAAGCATTAGTGATCATTTGCAAGCTCAAATCCTTAGCACTGGGTTAAATGGCTTCTTTTTAGGAAGCCTTTTTTGTAACATCAGAATTAAATTAGGTTTGACACACACCACCTGCTTTTTTTTCTTCTGCTAATATCTCGCGTCAATAAAACTCTTTTCTTAGACTACTAGTAATCCTCCGATAGCTCAAGGCTCGTGAAATCCAACAAAGTGCTTGCTTTTGGATAATCTTTTCAAACGGCTTTGTAATAGTAGAAAAACAAGAATTCTCATGTTTTTACTGCTCATTCGCAGTAGCATATCTATAAGAATTGAGTGGTAGATAGAAAATCGACCTCAGATGGGAGTTCAAAACGCTTTCCACCCATATCGAGAGTTCGTGCTACCACTTAACATCAAGACCACCGTTTACCACCACTCATTCTTCAATATCTCTCTATCATTGCTATCAGCCACCAACCTACGACAGGTCTGATCGAGTAAGCAAAAATCGTTCTAGAAACCAGTAATAACACCGCGAAGAGGCAGTAAAACATAATAATTCTAGTCTCTAAAGCGATATGTGCTTATCCGACCAAACCTGTAACGGTTGGTGACTGATAGCTATGTTAGTAAGATACCAAAGAATGTGATGGGTGAGCAGATGCCTCAGTGTAATGTTTGCACGCGCTCCCGATATGGGTAAAACGCCATTTCAACTCCAGTCTGAGGTCGGAATTTTGCTACCACTTGATTCTTTTATAAGAAACACATTTGTGTTCCACGCACGCCCTTTTTTCGTAGAACAGAGCCTTTTCTATAGACTATTGGTAATCTGATAAGGTTATAACATGTTTTGAACCGTTAGGTCTAGTGCTATGCAGGCGCCTGTTTCGTCCTACCGGAGTCATCGGTACTAAATAATCCTCTATAAAGGAATGGACGCCGAGTAGTGAATAGCCGCAAGTCAGATGATGGAATTACCTGACAATGTGGCACTGGCAGTCGAGCTTGTGGCTTTCACAATGAATCAAACCTCTCCCTTTTGGCCGCTTTATTTGTAAAATTATTTAACTTTATTCTATTATATTGATTATTTATTTGTTCTATTAAATTATGCCTTTAGATAATTAACTCTTAACTATTAGTAATCATTCGATAACGTAAAATTTAGCGATTCTAATGCTGTGCTCATTTCCTGAAAAAAGCGTTTCTCTGCAGTGCATCGGGGAACATAAGACTGATTCACATACGCAGGCATGTGTTTTTGGCTACTCATGGGAGAAGCTGCCCGCGATTTCAACACGGCGATCAATCGACGGCGCTGAGAGACCCGCATGTGAAGTGCGTAGCCAGAGATTCAAACTTCTGAATAATTACTAAATTCTTTGTTGAAAGTTTTTATTCAGAGAATGGATTTGATATTTACTTGTTTCCGGATGTCTGAAAATATTCGGAAAGTTAATAGAAGATCATTATTCCTACTCGAGGCCGATTCAAGCTTTGCGATGGGGTGCAGGGATTGTTTCGACCGAAAAAAGCGGTGGTTTACGCAATATTGTACAGTGTTGTAAGAAAACGTTTGCATCTCACTCTTTCTGAGGACGTGTGCTGAACCATTGCACCATCGACGTTCATTTGACACCACTCTTTCTGCGCTACAACGCGTTATCTGTCAACAGCCAACTGTCTGCGATGTGACAGGGCAGCCGCTATCGGCATTCGGTTAGTTCGGTTATAGTTCGAGACTGTGATGAGCTAGCACATTATATATCTATACGCTTCGTAATAAAGCAATAATCAGAATTCCACTAAATCTCGGCGTGGGTTTTGTAAGCTATAACATAAGTTTTATTTTCAAACTTGTGCGAGATTGGTATATCTATCCAAAATCGAAAATTGACATTTGGGCAATTTCCCAAATATACTATGCCGCCATACTTGAATCTTCAGGCACACTTTTTGTACTTCATGGAAGTCTAGGCAGAATCAATTCAAGTTCAACTGATATGTAAGATTTTTGTATGCAAAGTCAACTCAAATGCTTAGCTAATATGCGGAACTCATCGTATAACTACATGGGAAAGGTCATCGGTATGTTATAATTTATGAATATTAAACCTCACTTAGGCTAGAAAATCAGTCTGAGATAAGGTGTCATATTATTAGCAGAAGTTCAGCCCTCTTTGCTTCAGTTCATCGCTAGATTCTTGGAAATTATTCAAAGGACCTCGAGAGTTTTCCGCGCTGACACTTTTACCTTGTATTTCACAATTTTCACTACCACAACATAGACTTCGCTTTGTGTGCTCTTCTGTCCTATGTCCATTTAAAAGAGTATTTTCTCAACTTTCAGATTTTCCATCTAGGTGTTCTTCGACGCGAACTGAACTCTGGCTTCCCATTTCGCCTAAGTATCGATCACCACATGTCTTACAAGAGATCAGCTATGATGGAATGTACTTTGAATAAAGAAATAGCAGTTATTCGGGAGAATAAATCCCACTCCAGTCTGCAACGGAAAGTGACTATTTAGAAAAAAAGAATGGTGAATAGAATGGATGATGAGATAGAATTGCTTGAGCTCATTTTTATTGGTTTGAACTACTTGGTGACTCGGCCGCGCCACATATGGAAGAGGACGAGTGAATTGGTGTTGTCGCGAAGATTGCGCATTTTGCTTTCCATGACTTTTTTTTCTCGGATCGGCCATCAAAACTGAGTGGACCGTGGTCGTTGTTATGTTGTAAATAATCGGTCGTGGGCGATGAAATAGCCTGTTTTGAGGTTTGGTATAACACTTATACAAGTATTAGACATCTGTTTCGTCTTTCCAGTAGTATCAGTAGTACAGTGCTTCTCAGTTCAGCCGATCACTTGCATGGACGATATACCCCTATTCACAAAATTAACGCTGACTTATTTAAATCACCACATGTCGAGTGACAAAATTTCCCGACATTGCAGTGCCATAGCCGAGCCCCTACGGCTGGTAGAATGAACCAAATCTATACTTTCGACTGTCTATACAGACCTCGCTCAAGAATCGCTCGAAGAACAATAGTAAAGTGATGATCTGATAGCATGTTCTGGGCCTTTTTTGAGGTTTGGTATAACACTTATACAGTATTAGACATTTGTTTCGTCTTTTTAGGCTCATCAGTAGCATAATGCCGTTCGATTTAGCAGATCCCTTGCAAAGGAATAAACCCCCTTACTTATGAAAAGAGTCGACGTCGAATTATTCAAATCACCGCATGTCGAGTGACAAAATCTTTCGACATTGCAGTGCCCACAGTCAAGCGCTTGTAGGTGGTAGAATGAATGATAATTTTTTTCGATGATTTTTGAGCGAGATCATAGAAACGGTCGAAAGCAAGGGAAGAAAATAGCGCCATTTCGAGATCTTCTGCTTGTTCCGGTAGCCTGGTTTCTGGGGATGCTTTCAATTGTCATTAACTTTTAGCATCTTATGCAGTTACGTGTGTACCACCTTCGGAGCTATATGCAGGTGGTCATGAAAATCGTAGGACATGAGTTGAAATATCGGGGTGTATAAAGAGCTGAGGCTTTTTGTTGAATTCTAAGGATTCAGAAATGACCAAATGGGAGGAGGGTCAGAACATCACAAATCATATGGCACCTCACTTCACATTGACTTAGTTCAAGGTTCATTATTTAAAGTGTTTTACAAAGCACCCGTGACCATTTCCGTACAGGTGGTTAAACGATGGGTTTTTTATGATAGGTAGACATTTAAACATACCTTTCGTTAGATTTTTTCATACTATAAGATGCACAGTACTGTAGCTTACGATCTAAGCTTTGAAAAATTGCCGGTACGCCGGTCATCAGCTTTGAAGAAGGAATATCATGAGTTTCTCATAGGTCTCACAAGTTTCTTTGATATATCAATTAGTAGAACGTGTGGCTTCAGGAACTCTTTATCTATACACATTTTCATCCAAAAATCAACACTGGAGATAGCTTGAAAGGGCAGTTTCCGATTCGACCCGTTTTGTTCGTGCGTTATATTGAAAGACCATGTTGGAGGTGAAAGCCGTCACCATGGAGCCGCTTGCTGAATAAGCTAATAAAATATAATCAAGTATTCCAATTTATTTTTCTCTTTTGTCATTAGTCGCCCTTACTTATTTAGAGCTAAACGATCGTCGCTCTCAAATGTGTTTATAACTTGTTTCGAGCACAGGAGCATCCGTAGGTTTCACTATATAATCGATAAATAATTCCGATTGTGAATATTGCTGGTTCATGGAACCAAGAACATGACCGCTCCTTTAGACATGATTGTGAAAGCGAATGGTCGTATAATCTTGAAATCCATACAAACTATCTTCCTCTCAATCTTCCGTTGACTTTTCTCGAAGCATCATCGACTCATATATCTCACTTCCGATATATATTGTAGATTCCACTATATTGCTGCGAATATGGGATAATTTGTGAAGGTTCAAAATGAGTAGCCTGCAGTAGTGCAGTACCGCCGCCAGATTGCGGGCACCGGTTTTCACATTTCAATTTCACAATGTAAATGAGAGTTTCGGGTCCGTCCATAATGTTGGCCTTTTTCCATGCACTAGCAATTTCATCTTCTTTTTAACATTTCTTCCACAGCCGTCATTCACTTTCAGCAGCGAACGCCTCTATAATGAGGTCATCATGTGTACGTTCTTCTTCATCGGAGTCTTAGCATTTTTCTTCTTTGCCAATAAATTAGAATCGGGCTTTGTTCGGTGTCGGTTACACCCTTATGGATGTCTCCACGTATTCTTTTTGCCATATGCAGCATCGTAGCCGGTGACTGGATGTTGAAATGGCCTACGTAGTGACTTGCAGGAGCCGACCGATGTATCATACCAGTGTTTTGATCTTGCTAGAAATCAAGGCATACGAATTGTAGGCATATCTAACCACTGTATATTATGCGCATCACCAGTAACACCGAAACCGACCATAATGTTGCCAAAATAAAATAGGAACAATCACAATTTTCTTTATCTGACTGCCTGTAACGGTGGTAAAATGTTATAATATATCCAGTGATGAAGAGTGATCTGCGAAGTGGCAAGAGTATTTTGTCGGTAGGCATGGCCTTTTCTTCTCAATCAAGTGCTTTCATTATTAATGCATTTCAGAGGTGAGCAACTGGGTGAACCATTGTCCTACTACCAGACGCTTTTCTGAATTACAATAGCAAGATGGCAGCAAAAGATTGCTATTCCAGAGTAGAGATGTTGCTAGTCATAGGAGCCTCAAGCTGGATGCCTTAGAGCCTAAACCTTTATCATTGATCAGTCATACATAACATTTTTCGCAGCTATTGAGTGTTTTCACATTGAAAAATGTTAAGAGAAACAGTATGTGATATTTCAATAAAGAGCTCTGCTTACTGAAACTTCAATTTCGTAGCTTTATGGAAGTTTAAAGAACTGAGGCGGATTTTGTCAACTTATATAAAGAGTAGAAGCGCTTTGGCAAGGGTGAAAGCTAGTCATAATTTTCACGAGGATTCATATTGCATTTTATTAGAACGCTTTCGTTTTTATTGCTTCCGCTAGTTCTGGCTTTCTCACATTCCAGATCTTTCTCAAATGATCAGAATTCATTGCCAACAATGTTTGATGTTTTTGCATGTGACTATTAGTTCAGCAACTGAAACGCTAAAACAATTTGGAGAGATTTTGTAACAACTCGAAAGACCGACTTTCTTGAAACCTCGGCATGTTAATAATATAAACCTTTGAAAATGATAAGAAAAGTTTAGGAAACTAATCCTTATTTAGAGCTTCACGAGGTTGGTATCTTCTTCCCCAATCGATTGTTCTTCTTTCCGGTCGATGGGTTTCGCGTTTGCTTGTGGCTGACGTTTCGGCGAATACGCCTTCTTCAGAGCCTTACCATCTAATCCAGGAAGAAGATACCAACCTCGTGAAGCTCTGAATAAAGATTAGTTTCCTAAACTTTTCTTATCATTTTCAAAAATTTGGAGAGATTCGCGAAGAGAGAGCTCTGATTCTCGCATGATCCCTTAGACTCATCATCCATGTGAATAAGAGCTACTCCGTCATACACGATATGTCTTTTCTTTCATTGGTGAATAAGGCATATTTCTCCAGCAATGGCTGAGTATTGCCTTGCACGGAGGTAGGGATTTAGTGGATTTAAATGTGGTAGTGTCAAGGACGTATCCACAGTCCATCTACATTCACATAGTTCATTTTCAAGTTAGCCGTTACAGCTGTATTTATGTCTCTTGGAAGATTTTCGAAATGGAATCTATCATGGGAGCTGGTATGTTCTGGACATGAGCGGAGTAAAGTTTCCTACTCGTCCTTTCCATAAGCGTGTTGCAAATTTCCAGTGCTGTGGCTCATGGACATTTCTTATATTGGGCGTTAAGTCTTGAACAAAAAATTTTGGATTTTTGTTACCCGATCATTCCATTATTTGAGAAACATTTTGAAATGCTGAAAATGTCCTAAAGTTGCGAAGTTTTCCTCACTATGGGATGAAGGAAGTTACCAGTGCTGACTTAGTTCATTTATTAATTAGTGATAGTGAAGGCAGTGAGAATTGAAAATTAGATGATAGAAGTAGTGAAAATAAAATTCTTTAAGTTCTGAACGTTCATACGTGATTCAATCCCTTTCACTCCGGAAGGGAAATTCGGGAGATAGTTGGATATTCGATTATTCATTGTAGATTGATTCCAGTACTCGTCGTACACGGCGAACTCGTCCGAACTCTTAAGAACGAAAGGTTAGTTTTGTTGCTTGCTGTAGTAAATTTCATATCAATATCGCGAAAAATTTTTGATGAACAGACGATTTTTCGTAGATAAGTAGATATAGAAACATAGCCTAGCAAGTAAGCTGAAAAAGCTGCAAGCTTCGTTGAATAAAATAGAGTTCACCGCTGAAGTTCATCCACGTTCGGTTGAAGTTCAGTTCAGTTGTGAAGCTGTGATGCTCAAGTTTAGTTGAAAATAGAGTTCATAAAAGAGGTATAAAACTTTCCTTATTTTTCCGTTATATCCACCATGTTTGAGCCCTTTAATGGAAACATAGTTTTGCCTTTATTCAAAATATAAGTAATCATTCGATAGTTGAAGTCAAGTGAATTTGAACAATACATTTTTTTTTATCAAGTGGCTTGGTTTTCGCACTTTAACAGCCGTAAAAAAATTTCTTTCACATTCGGATGTTTCTCGACGGACGACGGATAAAGTTCTTTTCTGAGAAACCGATGAACATTCGATAGCGCAAATCTCAACGATGTCAAAGACCTGATTGGTTTCTGGAATAGACTGTTTGGAGCACTGGGTTTCTCACTAAGAAGGGTAGGATTTGGCATCATTGACCTTAAGTCTCCGCACTTTTTGCAACATATCGATTGTGTGCAAAACGTAATCTTCTTTTGACCATTACAGCTCTCTAAGATGTCCATTCCAAAAACCATTGATATCTTTGAATTTGTTGAGATTTTCGTTATCGAGTAATCATTAAAAGCCTACCAGAAAAGATTTGTTTACCGAGAAATGTTGAGTGTGTAAGATTTTCTTATTTTTCCTGTTGGGGCACATTAAAATTTTGAATCTAATAATAGCTCTCATGACTCTCTTGTTGTAAAATATTACCCTTAGTTAAACTTCAAGATGTGAATGTCGCAATACGCAACTTGATAGACCATTCTGAAGAGGTAAACCACTGCTTCATTTCGAAAAGGTAGTACAGCTTAGGAGGGAGAAACTTACAATAGTGTTGCAACGAAAACCACTTTCACATGAGTTCTTGCACTAATGTTGGGAAGAATCTTTTTATAATACGCAGTAACTAATGTGAAAAGCTCACCGACAGAAGCATTTGATGCCCATTGATCCATCGAATTGCTCCTCTTGGTGTGAACGAAATATCGGACGGCAAGCTCTTTGGGAATCCGGAATCCAATTGATATTTGGCGCGAAGGCGCGAAAAATAGTAACCGTATACCTAGAGAGTCGAAGCTGTTCTTTGATAGAACTTTTTCCTAATTCTCATTCTTTGTTATTGCTTTTCATTATTTTCTACTGCTTTAACGTTTCAAATAAAGTTGTAGACTATAATTCCTTGTGCAGCGCAATGATTAGAAATGCTCTAAGATAAGTACACCGTCGCTGGTTAAACACCAAGCCACGCGCAAATTCACTTGTCCATTTCTCCAAAGTCGGCGATCTAAGTACAGATTGAGAGGAAGATAAAAAAGACTAAGTGGATCGACAGGATAACACAAACCTTTATACAAGACATAAATGAAGAAAGAGTGATACCAGAACAACGGCTTCATTGGTGTTTTGGTAACACGCGCTTTCGTTAAGGGTGAGATGAAAGTTCTACTTTCGAGTTGAACTCAAAGCTTTGCATATAATTCAACATTGTCCGGAAAATGCAGTAAATCACCTCATCAGTGAGTTACAAAAAAATCTGCTCTAATAAGAAAATCCAAAATAATTCTTTTTGCTTTTGTGGACTGCGTGTGGCGTAGTGTTTAATGCCTATGATACACACAAATTTATTGAATCCGATCTCATGCCACGGGCTTACGAAACCTTTTACACATCCAAAACTGGCAAGTGGTACTGGATCAATATGGCAGGATAAGCATATTACCTTAATACATCTGTTTCCCACTGGCATTCAATTCCTTATTTACTTCGAGGCGATGAAATAGCAACAGATTTATGAAGGGAAAAAAGCCACTGATAGATTTGTTGAAAGATCACCTGCCGATTTGAGAACAACAGCATCATACCGGATACGGGATTAAACACGGCTGCTTGAACATACGATGGACCACCAGGGAAAAGGTCACGGAGCTGGTGTACCTAAATAACTAATACCAAGTGCTTTTGAAGATGACCAACTTTATGAGCTTTCAAAAAGTAAATAATAGTAGTTTAATTTGGAGAATCGATACGAAAGGTAGGAGATGGTAATATTTACCTTACGCACTTTACGGCCACTGAGCGCATAAACGCTTGAGCCGAAAAATAGATATGAGAACGAGTCACCTGAATTCCACATCGAACTAGCAAATAAACTCTTCAACAGCTATCATAAAACGTTCTTATTAGGTCGAACATATACAATATCTTTTTTACCAAAATTAATAATCAAGAATTCAATATTGAAATCCCCTTGATCTGCTGTGAGGAAGATTCAGATTAACAAGCGCTTGTTTGGAATGATACATTTATGTTGGGCGGCGAGAAATCTCTGAGCCGATCTCATTCGCTGGACAGGAAACTTTTATAGGAGTGTTAAGGAAGCACCCGAAAACTTAAAGCTCTGTCTGCAACTCTACGTTACCTTTTTTTCAAGAACACTTTCATAACGCTGCGGCATCCAGAGTAAAATTTTGCTTCTCACTGGCCTTTGGCCTTCATTTTTATCACGAGTATAGATTGCTGGAAGCACGAAGAGCATATCAGCGTGTAAAGAATTTTTCGAGTATCAGAGTCATGCGTTTTTATTCAAAGTTTTTGTCGAAGCAGTGGAAAAATCTTCAATTAAATAACATTAGTTGCCACCGTTTTGACGCACCGTACGGTAGATCACCATCGATCTACGCGATAGATTAGGCTACAACTTACTAACAACTCGTCACTGTGGTTTCCTTTCACATTTTACCCAGCTATGAACCTTTTCGGCGACCTTTACGGACAACTCACGGAGCGAGAGAGTGGGGCGGGGCAGCGGCGGAGCGGGGCGGAGGAGATTGATTGCATTTGAGACAATGTTTTTCAGTTGGGGAGTTCTTCACCGCGTCGAAAGAAACTTTAGACGAAAACGCAGGTTTTGATACTACGCAAAATTCTCTACACATTGATATGCTTTTCGTGCTTCCTGCGATTTACAGGAGTGATAAAAATTAGGACAAAAGGCTAGTTTCGAAAAACTGGCGAAATGGAGTTTAGTCAGAGCTTCGAGCTTTCGAATAAATTCTGAAACTTCTGAATTATTTCTTGTTCAGCGAAAGAGATCGGCTCAAAAATTTGCCGTTTGCCAACATCAAAGAACCGTCGGAATATATATATATATATATATATATATATATATATATATATATATATAGTCTAATTATTACATGTGCCCAATGATGCGGAGGAGCGATACGCATGCTTAGACGGGACTCGAACCCGCATTTCACCCTATCCGGATCCGGGGTGCGTAATCTAACCTGTTACACTGTCAGTATAACATCATACCACAGCTAAAAGTGTGTTAAATAAAATAAATTGTGTTTCATCATCGATTACTCGAAATCTGTCAGCTTAACTGGGATCAACGCCAATATGGCTTGCCTAGCCATACTGTTGATCGTAGATGTCGGTAGTGCAATGGTGCGAGCACGCGCCCTTGGATAATATGAAATGTGGGCTGAAGTTTCAACTGACGCATAAGTTTTGCACACAATTCTACATTAATGGGAGTATTCATAACATCATACCACCGCAAAGAGAGCTTAAATATAGAAATAAATCTGTTTGGTCATCTATTTCATGTATGTTAAAAAAGTAAATCTTTATAAATTAGGTGAGAACATGAATGTCTGCTGACTTGGAGTGTATGCGTCAACGGAACGAGGGCACGAGCCGCCATCGGAACCCCAAGAGGAACCATCATTCCTTGAGCTGCCACGATCGCCGCCAAAATTATCGTCGCTACTAGGCCTAATTGGTCTTCGAGTTGTCGTCACATCTGGAACTAGTCTCTTTCCATGTTACAGGCAACACGATTGAAAAGATAGAATTCACTTTAGCTTTGATCACTCTCTGAAGGAAGCATTATGCTCAACTCAATTCATAGCGTCGTAATAATGGTTGAAGAAATTTTGACATACAGATTGATTTTTGGGGACTGAACAATGTATCGAAGTTATGTTTTGTTCCTTCTCAGGCTAGTTTAGTACCACTCTCAAAAACTTGGAAGGATTGATGGGTGTGGAACTGGACCAAATAGGCCTTTCACCAATTGGCCACTTCACGACCGACCGTCAGAGCACTATATCAGTGTATATCCACGCCAGTTGTTTTAGTAATCAGTAGTGAATAAAGTACGAATAAGTAATTTCTCAAAGCATGGACCTCTAGCTTTTTGTTACTTCAAAAATAAAAAGCTTTCAGCTGGAAAGAGGCTCACAAAAGAGCAAAATTCGAGAGTAAGTTTGATCGTGTACAGTCTGAAAACGGGTTAATCAACATCTTCACCACTGCGCTGCCCTTTGCACCAAATGCCTCTACAACAGAAAAGTATGTTTTCATTAATGGAGATTTCTCATGTTTATGTTTTAGGATTTCAAATTTATGCTCAAAACCCGATTAGAATCCAATATTTCAAATTTTTTTCTTAAACTTTTGGTTTTTTCTATCAAACTCTTGTCTGGAGTCTCCTTTCTGGCTCGCTTTCCTTCATAACAAGCAATTGCTGATATATATCAGTCATGCTTATACAGCGCGTGTGACATAGTGGTTGGAGATGCTCTGCAACATGATCAGTCAATCGATGATTGATGGCTCGATCACGCGCTCAAGGCCTATCAAGCCCTCCATTCCTCTGCGGTCGCTGAATTAGTTGGTACCAGACTTGTCTGGAAGGATAGTAGCACTGACTTGATGCATCGGTAAGCCACCACGAGGCTTTGAAAAGACTACGTATGCATTCAGTCACCTGAAACGGAGCTAAAAATCAGCGAATGCATGATTCATCTACCAAGCATTGATCAGCGCTAAGAGCTTTATCGTTCATATGTCTAATATGGTAATACTAGAAACGATATGCATAAACCATCATTATATTGGTATTGATTGAGCAAGTTTTGTGTTATTCGAAAATTCACCGTCTCCACCGAAAAATCTTCCAAACCAGCTTCTTGATGTGGGCCTCAAAGTAGTTGTACGACCTCGAAATGTGCCGTCTGAAAGATTTCGGTATTTTCAGGATTTTCTTTCCGCGCCAGCTACTTCTGTTCGTTTTTCCCTACCGTCGAATGAGTCTCCATCATTGGACGAGAACCCACCGCTCGGTCTGAACGATGATCTTCTAGGACCTGAAATTCTCGAGAATACGAGCACTGATAGAAAGTTATTTCACACTAACAACTATTAAGAAAACTTTTGTCAAAGATTTCACTTGAGTAAAATACAAATTATCGAATCATGTTAAGCTCAGTCAACATGATTCAGATGCTTTTACTGAGGGAATAAAGCCCTCTTTATTTTTCAGTTTCCTATTGTTTTCTACGGAAGCAGCGGAGCTTTTGTGGGTATTCTGCGAAGATCTTCAGAAAGTTTCATGAACTTGAACTCGGACGGAGGAGCAAGATTCAAAAGACTACACGTTGATTAACAGAAAAAGCTAACTCCATGAAATTTTAGATGTGAATTAGGGCTTACAGTATATTAGGTTGCTTTGACTTTTATGAATTTATTATTTCAATCCAAGCATTTCCAAATTATGTCAAGGTCTGGTTGAGGCTGGAACAAGATTGGTAATGAAGCTCTTGAGCACACTGTCAGTTCCACACAGTGCGCCGAGGTTTTTAGTTGTGATGTTCGACGTTTTAACTGCGAAAATCTATCATTCTTTATGATAATTGTTATGAACGGTTGGATCTATCGAGACCGTGTCCGTAAAGAGCGGTGCCGTACCTCGTGTTTCATGCAAAATAGAGCGAATTATCATCACGATGACTACTCCAGCAGTATTGTGTTGATGATTTGGTGAGAAAGTGATGAAGAAGAAGGAGAGAAAGAGCAACCGATACCGTTTCTAAATCCTTTAGCCAACCCTTTATCAACAAATAAACGCATTCACTACAAAAGCTAGGTAATCGTAATGGCCAAAACTAGTCGGGAAAAATACGATAGTTGAAATAGTAAAGCTCTTAGTAAAGTAAAGAAAAGCAATTGTAGTGTCGACTACTACGCCGCTGATGGTCGTAGACGTCACCGTAAGGGCATGTCGCATAACTTAAAAGGCGACCGACTGTAGAGACGTTTTCTAACGAAACAGTTTGATTTCGTAGGATGGCAAATGTTGGCAAGAGACAGTACAAAAAATCTATGGTATTTCTGGAGCGATTTATGGGTGTTGGAAGCAGAACCTATTGTTCGGAAGCCTTGCAAGCAATAAAAATAAATGTAGAAAACTTGCCATAAATATCCTGGATACTAGATATATCGTCGCTGTTCAGAACCGGTTTCTTATAGTTCCCTCTTGAATCAACCTAAAATAGTGATAAAAAAAAATTTATCACTGTAATTAGGAGATTTACTGCTGTAATAGACAAATCGAAATATTCACCGTAGCCACTTGGTAGTCAATGTCAGCAGAAAAGTCAAAAGAATCTATGAAGGTAAAGACTATGATAGGTAAGAAAAATTGTTCATAAGCATCTGAATCTCTTTTGAAAGAGTTTTATCGGTATTAACAAATGTTTATCAATAATCATGCACATGGTGGACGTTGGTGTACATCTTCTGAACATCGAAACACCATCTACTTGAACACTGCGAGCACTTTGAAGGCCAACGAATTACCCAAATTCCATTCTCCCATTTTAATATCATTCTGATTAAGAACGTTTGCCACTCCTTTCTCAGTTTTTTTTAAACCTTTTTAGGTGAGGCAATTCGCAGACATTGCTCACGCGTGTCTTAAGGAGTGTTTTGTGCATGTGCTACGGCAACAAAAAGCATAATACATTCCAGATCCGTTTTATTTCCTATTGCATTTTATGACTTTGTGTTTAATCGTATTTCTGCTTGTTATCAATCAGTAGCATTTTCTATTTTGAATTTTATGCATAGTTTCAGTATACGTGATAAACGCCGACGGTCAAATATTTGACTAACAAAAAGTACGCAGGATCTCTGTTTACCGTTTTTCTAAAAGTGATATTATGTTAGAACTATATACCCACGAATGCTCGAGTGATGGGTAAAACTTTTAAGCTCAAGTAGAGGTTGAACCTGCACTTCACCCCTTACGTGGTGTGTGCTAATCACTGCACTACTGGAACCCTTGTTGTGCTACCACTATATCTGCTATAGACACGTCAGAGCTCTTAACAGTCAATCGTCAGCGGGTTTGATCTGCTAAGCACATCTGGTATTATGTTCAGTAAGCTGGCTGTTTCTGGGAATATATATATATATATATATATATATCCTCACGGATCTATCTTTTTGAGGGATCCCGGAGCCCGACCAGTAGCGAGGTCATGTGACACGTCCTCAGGTAGTGGGTAGGAGAATGAAACTCGAATAGAAGAGAGTTCGATCTGTACGAGTCAAAGTGGCGAAAAGCGTGCAATCAAGCGGCTGGGAAGTACATGGGAGGCGGATAGGAGTCACCCGTAACAAAAAAAACTTCTCCTGATCACCCGAGAAAGACTGACAAGCAACTCGCGAATACCGATCTCCCACGTTTAGAGCCTAGCATACTATGCATTTGATATCAAAAACGCTAAAATCAGGGATGAAAACGGGTCTCAATCTCCTGACCTCGAAAGAGCCTCCCGGTACGGCAGCATCGGGTAGGACGAGTACGGAGGAGCTGCTAGAATCTCAGAACCAAACGAGGCTGCCAAAATGGGAGCGGACTAAGGTGAAGATTGTTACTCATGGCACACGTACCCTTGCATAAGAATCCCCTGTAGAAGATGTATTAATGCAAGCAAGAAGAACTATGGACAACGTCGTTGGCCTGGCGGAGATGAGAACACGCCATCCTTTCTGCGCTATTTGTGATAGTGGAGAAGAAGTGTTTCTAGAACATGTGATCATAGAGGTATCGGCGGCGCTGACGTTTTCGTCAAATAGAATTTTTTGGGACGCTTGTCTCCGAAGAGACTCGAGGCTGATACGTTAATGTGAAATCGCACGAGTTGCAGGCAACCGAAACCTTACGTCCGAACTTGCGAAACGCTGCAGAGAAGCGATAAAAGAAGAGCTCAAAAAGAGACGAGCAGCAGCTATGGCCGAAGCTGCAGAAGCTCGGAAGATCATTGGCAAAGCTCACCAAAGCTTCACCAATTATGAGACCAAGGTGATTGCATACCGATGCCCTGACAGGATACTCACTGGTTTCAGAATGGCAATGTACAAAATCAACAACGATCACTTTTCGGATCTTTTCAATAATCATGTCCTTTTGGCGTCTTATGAACTTGAAGAGGATCAATTTGTCGTCCCACCGGTTCTCCCTTTAAAAATCCAGCACGCTGTGTTGTCAGTGAAGAACAGAACAATACCTCATACAGATAGGGTAAGACCAGAACATCCAAACAACTTCAGCTAGTTCTCGTCAACAACTTGCCTCGGCTGTTCACTCGCTGTCTGTTAGATTTCAAGGTCCCCAACCAGTGGAGAGTAGCAAACCGTGCTGTTGTCCAAAAATGGAGTCCTTCATTACATAGGCAATTATCGCTCATTCTGTTTGCTGTCCGTTATCCATGAACTCTCCAATCGACCCATCCAAAACAGGACTGACAGAACGCAGGAAGAAGGATAATGCGAGCAAGCAGGTTGTCGAAAAAGAATTAGGCATCCGCACCATAGACCACATCCACACGATCACAACCCCCACTGAAATTTCGAAAGAGTGCAAGAAATCGCTCTGTCTGATTTTCATCGACTTCGGAAAAGCCCTTGATTCACTGGAAATAGAAGCGGTCACAGAGGCTCTGAACGGCCACCGCGACCCTACTCTGTAGATAACGACCCTTATGAGCTATATAAGGATTTCGCAACTAAAATACCGTCATTCTATAACGATCTTACTATTGACGTAAGAAGAGGGTTTGACAAGGCAATACAATTCCGCTAAGATTATTCACCGGCACCCTCTAAAATGTCATACGAACAGTAGATGGGGAAATATGGGAGTAAAAGTCGACGATCGATAATTAAACCATCTCCGCTTCGCTGTGATTTCGTTCTTATAACATCAAGCATCAGCCAGGCGGAAAGAATGTTGAAGGATTTCGACATCGACTGTGGTATGATTGGTCTCAGACTAAATCTAACGAAAACGATGTTTATGAGGCACGGATGGGCTATGGATGGCCCATTTACGTCTAAGGAAAGGAGCATTTCAAATGCTTTAGTTAACCTGATAAGGATATGACTTATTTTGAGCCATAGGTCTAGTGCTATATAGGCGCCTATTTCGTCCTATTGGGACTCATCAGTAGCACCCTCCCTCGGTTCCGTCGATCCCTTGAGGTTAGATAATCCTCTAAAGGAATCGGCGCCGAGTAAAAACTAATCACCCAAAGTCGGATGATGGTCTTACCTGACTTTGTGGTGACCGGCAGTCGAGCTTACGGCTTTTAAAATGAACTATACTCTCTGTAAAAAAAGCAGTCGATAGCAGAAGTATAGTTCATTTTAAAAGCCGTAAGCTCGACTGCCGGTCACCACAAAGTCAGGTAAGACCATCATCCGACTTTGGGTGATTAGTTTTTACTCGGCGCCGATTCCTTTAGAGGATTATTTAACCTCAAGGGATCGACGGAACCGAGGGAGGGTGCTACTGATGAGTCCCAATAGGACGAAATAGGCGCCTATATAGCACTAGACCTATGGCTCAAAATAAGTCATATCCTTATCAGATTAAATCATTTTGAGCGGGTCTGTAAAAAAGCAGTCGATAGCAGAAGCTTTAGTTAACCTTATCTAGGTCTTGAAGTCAGCGCGATAAGTGACTTAGCTTAAGAATTGAACAGTAGGAGGAAGAGCTCCTTGGAGAATGCTAAAGAGTATCGAGACAGCAGTGAGGAAAACGAAAAACATGCGACTCTGTGCCCACCTTTTCGACTAGATCTTTATCCCTGTCCTAACGTAAGCAGCAGAGACTTGGTCGGTCTGCAAGCAGGATGAAAGATTACTCGGCGTTATGGAAGGCGCAGTCGAGAGGTCTAGGTTAGGAAAATCTCTTATCTCGCAAAATGAGAGGATTTGAAGTTCTAACCTACGTCATCGATCGAAGGTCACGGATGCCGTTCTACAGGGCATAGGGAAGGAAGGAGGGCGGGACACGTGATGCGCTTCAACGACAACCGATGGACGAGAGCTGTTAACGACTGGATTGCCAGGATGTCAAGCGGCTTGGGAAAATATGCAGCTACGTGGCCACAAGGGGATAAATTTGATTACTGAACGTTCACTTGCCGACAAGTACCAGGTCCATTGAGCCCTTAAGGAAACCCCCTTAAGAAAACTCATTACAAATGCTAAACAACAAGTTTTGTTTCACTATGATCAGTGATTGCTGTTAAGACATGGGAATAGCGCATGTGGCACAGTGGCCAGAGGTACTCTGCGTGGCACACAAGGTTGAAGGTTCGATCTTGCGCTCAAGGCTCACCAACCCATCGATCCCTCCGGGGTCGATAAATTGGCATCGGACTAGTCTCAGACTTGTCTGGGGAGATAAGCAGCGCTGATTCGGTACAGCGGGAGACCACCGTGAGTCACTGTAAGGCCAGGTATGCATTCAATCACCTCAAATAAAGTTAAAAAATGAAAACGAATGTATGGCGCATCCCTTAGGAATTGGTCAACTCCAAGAACTTTTTCCTTTATCCTTTTAAGACATTGGAAAGCTATAGCACCCTAATCCTGCAAAAAGGTGTTGATGCAGAAGAGATTATAATAGGGTAGGGAAGAAGTTCTGAGAAAATGCTTGTAACTTTTCTAAGGTGTTGGCCATTTCTTGTTATATTACTTTCTATTAGTTTATATTATATATTAGTTGTATATATATATATATATATATATATTTATATGTATATAATATTTTGTCTTTATTCGGGTGTAATATGTGCAAAAATAAATATTTAACAAGCATTTTCTCAGAGTTTATCCCCAACCTATTACTAATGATGATTGACTCGGCTTATCTCGAGTTTAAACAGAGCAAATGTGCCGAAGCGTTTTCTGAGTAGATTTCGCGCCAGCCTCGTGTCAGCTTGCTAATCTGAGAAAAATTTTGATGATGCTAGGGCGCAGTTGTGGGCCCATCAGTTTATGAAGACTTAGGCTTAGGCTTGGAAACCTGCTTAGACCCTAAGCCTAAGCCCCTTCCATCGACCGCTTTCTATAGACTCGCTCAAAATTATATAGTCTGATAAGAATATCAAATGCTTTGAGCTGATATATCTAGTGGTATACAGGCGCCTGTATCGTCCTATTGCGACTCATCAGTACCACCCTCCCTCGGTTCAGCCAATCCTTTAAAGTCAAATGTTCCGTCAATTCCTCCATAGGAATGTTTGACCATGGGGTATTGCCTGAACCGAGGGAAGGTGGTACTGATGAGTGCCAATAGGACGACACAGACGCCTGTATACCACTAGACCTATCAGCTTAAAACATGTTATAACTTAAGCCTAAGTTTAAGCCTAAGCCTGAGTCTTCAATAACTGATGGGACCACAACTCTCTAATGATCTAAACGATAAATGGTTTAAAAAATATTGGAAATTGCAATCTCACTACATCCAGCACTTTCATCGTCAACAAAAATTATGGTTTTTAACTTCTTACATCGCCGGCTCAGCAGACTAATCGCGAAATTCTAGATCTAAGGCCTTAAATATCTTGCGATATTTAACTGCTAGGAATTTTTGGTACGGAAGTGAGAAATGTTTTAGATCGAACATATCGGGCTCTTACAAAAAATTTACATAGAAGCGTGCCGGCATCTAAAATGTCAATAGGATTATAGAGAGAGTTCCCAAGCTGCAGTCAATCGCCCTCACACATGAATCGACATGCGCAATAATATGATTTACGCATGGTGTTATGAAGAAAGATCGAGAACTAAATGAATGCAAAATTTATTGTTTTGTTTTCTACGTGGGAAGCGAACCATGTGGTATCTGTGAAAAGTTTTTTTTTAGCAATTTTCGTCACAACGAAGAACAAAGCGGCTGACTTTGATTTAATCCACATGGTCAAATTTATCAAGCATTGCAGAACTGATTTAATCATGGCCATATACCGGTCACATCTTCTTTGCAATGAATTTCTGAAGTCTACCGATGTACATAGACAGTATCTTTTTTTTTCTCGATCCTCCAATTGACTTTTACCAATTTACCTGTTTCAGAAGATGGAAAGTTTGGTGATCCTCGATCACGGAATTGAATCAGAGCTTGATTTAGCATGTATTGCATAGCACATCAAACCACTGCGCTAGATTTGCCCGTACTACAGAATATAGTATAGAAAAAGTAACTGGTAAGTATTTTCAAATGCTCAAACCGTTTCGTGATAGAACGGTGCCATAATTGATCTCTCATTACGCGAATGTGACAATCCAAGTGTATGGCCGCCTTCATGAATAGCCACCGCTAAGAGATCAGTGTAGTCACCACTATAAAAGATCTCAATTTGTTGAAATATCGATGAAGTTGTGACTGCAAAGTTTTTAGCCACCGCTCTTCTTGAATGCCGTGAGAAGGGTGAAATCGTCACAGCTACCTGGCAATTTTCCTTGCATCCATATAAGCCCAATTCTCGTCATCATCGAAATGCAGAGCGCCATTCTCTGGCATGGTCGCATGAGCCAAAACGCCCCCTGGTAAAAAGCGAAGTAAATAAGAGAACGAACTGGGATAGTTCAAATAACAATGAACTGCGATAATGATTGATAACTAAGAATTGCTCTTTTATATTTATGCAAGAGTTACACAGAAGAACGTTACAGATAATCAGTTATCGACTACCTTGTCCATCGAAAGGCCACGGATCATTGTGATTCCCGGTACCGAAACGTATCTAGAAAAATTTGATGACAATATAAGGCATTTATGATTCACATACACTGAAAAATAGGTCATATATGACTTCTCATCTCTACAAATTTGGTAGCGTACGACTCGAAATTAATGGTTTCGGCTTTACATAACATATTGCGATAGTTAATGCTAAAACAATGACATGTTCGCCAAAACTGATACTGAACTTTGCAATACGATGACATTTTGAAGTCGGCGAAACTTTTCTGATAGTGAGAACCATTTTTTGAGCGACTCATGTGATCTTTTATATAAGGGTTGACTTGTATAAGGACTGAGCGCCCCAAGAGGATTGACTAAAGACGAAAAGAGTACTGCCCGACTGATGAGACCATCAAGGTTGAAACACGTGTATCGGGCTCTATAAGTCAGTCCTTATATAGCAAACACATGCGTGGCTCAAAAAATGATTATCTGGCACATTGAAATTTGAGCGTGGTTTCAAGAAAACACTCAAAACGAAAGATATTTTCTAATGGTGTACTTCAGGAGTTGAATCTTCTACAGAGCTTCTTCGATCTGCGGTCTTATACGTAATAACTCTATATATCCACTTATATTCAACAATGAATATTATTATTGTTGCGACCTGAAAGAAACGCTGATGCTTTCTCTAAAACAGTGAGTTTTTGAGGGAGAAAGTCAGATGATTATGGAACAGTCGTACTTTGAACTGTTATTGAGCATTTTATGCTATTTTATTTATATTTGTTCATATTTCATTCATAATTATCTTTTGTTTTTATGTCAGCCGCAATTTCCTTAAATCCCTCACCTTTAATCAATGCCACAAATAGACTAGTAGTAAAATAATCTAGTATATTAACATTCTAGGCGTCTGTAATCGAATATAACAGCATAAATCATTAGTTCGAACACCTCTAACTCAATGAAATAGTCAAAAGTTGTCATGTTGTTCTAAATTAGGAAATAATGAATGGTTTATAAAGAACGGTGGTGCTCACTGCAGGCGAAGGCACCTCATCGACGACTTCCAACAAATATGAATTTCAGCGCAATTCGGCGTTCTTTTTACTAAAATGACGCTTACATATACCTCGCTAATAACGTTATATCTTTGTAGCAACAAGCAACGTTTGTTTAAAATTAAAGTATCAGTATATATTAGCAAAAAATTTGCTGTGAAGTTATACCAACGCACTCTGTTCGCAAAACCTAATTTTCTTTTTGCCACTAGAAAAAGTGTGAAAATTTTCACAAAGAAATTAAATGTAGCTCAATATTAAAACTCCCATTTCCCAGGCTACCGATTGACTACTAACTGACTTGTGAAAAGCCTCTGCTGAGTAAAAAAAGAAAGAAAGGAAGCAGGAGTACTCTGTACACATGCGTCCCATACAAATATTGATGAAGAGTTAAAATTCTCAAGGAGACCCGGTGATTTTCTCTAAATAACTTGGATGCAAATACACAAATAATAATCTGTTCTTAACAGCGTCAAAGTTTGGTTGAAATCAAATTTCTTTCAAATATAAGACCAAGTAAATCCGATGTGAAGTTATATTCACGCACTACTATCGCAAAACGTAATTTTCTTCTTGCTGCTCGAACAAAATGTGGAAGTCTCTGCAAAAGCCAATCTCATTGTCAGATTCTTCACTTTTTGAGCTATACAATAATTACAATGGTCTAGTGAGAAGTTCTATTGAGTAAACAAGGGAAAGAAGCGAAAGTGCATTTCACACATTGCGTGTGCATTTGACACAATTCGTAATGAAAAGGTAAAATTTTTGAGGTAGTTCGGTGTTCGTTTAACTAAGCAGACATTAACACACGACCCTCTGATGACAATTTTTTCAAAGCGACGAAGTTGGCTTGAAATCAAAATTCTACCATGTAATATCAAGAAAATCCGCTGCAAAGTCGACAGTACGCATTCCAGATTCATGACGTCATCTTCTCCGTAAGTAAAAAAATAGTGTGAAGGTCGTTCCACAACCCAACTTACTGTCAAAATTTAAATTTCTCAAGCTATCGAGACTACAAAAACATAGACTAATAAAAAGAAACAAATACTATGTGAGAGTTGGAATATGTTCGATTCCGGTATAATGTGATTTTCTCGTTGGAACATTGGAGATTTTTCGTCATTTGAGCCTTGTTTTTTGCTGAAATTATCTTTACAAAAACAATTTCAAAAGTGTTCTGTCATATCATGATGATAACCCTTCACAGATCTTCCATTTCTAGATAAATTTCCTCAATTCCATTGCGACGTGCGCCAAAACAAATTAGCAGAGAGACGTGACCCATCATTTAGGGTAACTGAGTGGGATGCGACATAGCGCAGCGTACTAGGAAACGTGGCACGCCGGTGTGAAAGGGTTAAATGGAAAGAGCGTTAAGGTCTACAGATTTTTGCCAAAAAAAGTTATCAGGTGTACTTATCGCAACAGCACGAAATGTCGTGTAGGAAAAATCTATGTTTTCTAAGATGATTTTCTTTATGAATCATTGCAGACTTCAAGACGCTCAAGAATAGTTGCTGTGATTCAAGTGCGATCCTTAACGAAATAAATGATGACCACATAAATGACAACAATAAGAATGATATATATTGGTAGGTTCATGTTTCTCAAAAGTGAATCTCTCTAATTTCATCATCGACTTCAAGAATCTCGGAAGAAAGACGAATTCATAATTGATGTAACAAGGGTTACCGGTTTACGGTTGATCATAACAGTAAAGACAATGCTTAATATTGCCTAATGATATTGACAAAGAACAAATGATATTCTTAATCTTGCCTTGATATCCGATCCGCTGCCAGCCTGAACTTCGTCAAAATCAAGCTGAGTTACGGCTGCCCATGTGTCGTAGGCCTCACGAATCGCTCGTCTGAAATTGCATTCATTTCACCAACTCTCATTCACAATATTTTTTAAAAAATATTTAGATAACAAAGGATAAAGGATGAACCGTCCGGCGCTGATCGACTGCTAAGATTTGTGCCATGAATGTCTCCATTCACTGTACGGTAAAGATAGCTGAATACACATGTGGCCTGCACAATGATTTGAAAGTATCTACTAGTGCATCTATTCAGTTCTTTTTATCCTTTACTTCTTCTTAAAATGCAGACCCAGAATATAAGGCTGGCTTGGTTCTCCTGTGATAGGTCTAGAACCAATGACTGCGTGTGTATTGCAAAGTACCTGCTCTACGCGAGTGTAAAACGGATCAACGTGCGTCTTCCATTGCCACTATAAGGTTATGCGATGATTCACGAAGTTGAAGCTAAGGAGAATTGGCGAAGTCATGCATTATAGTTTTCCTAAGTTTTCATAGGACTCCGTTCCAAAATTCATGTTGAAATCAAGCCCTATCTTCGTTTGGTATGAAGCGAAACGTTTAATCGAATTACAGTTTGTTAAATGTGCTCTTGTACAGCCTATTACACCTGTTTCGACTGAGGTAGTCACGTCCTTCGGGCAGAACCCTTCGCATTTGAACCAATCCTCTGTGAGTGCTCCACTCCCCACACTAAGAGTAGGAGACGACGAACGATTTACACTATACTGCTGTCAAGTGAAAATCACTAGAACAGCAGTTTTGTACACTCGACTGCTCTTGGCTGGTATTTTGGAATATACGACTGAAGACACTGTCAAGGTCGCAACACGTGTATCGGGCTGTACATGAGCTCATTTAACAGAACCACATTAAAAGTTGGCTTAGACAACATTTATGAGATATACTGAAATTTGAGCTGGTCTTAAACACTCGCAACTTCGACTCGAAACACACGAAAAGAACGGTGTAATGAATTACAGTTATAAAAACTCTCATATTCGTTGCCTTCTTCAGTTTTATACCTGATATCATCTCTTGGAAGATCTGATGAAAAGTTCTCAATTGAGTAAGTTAGACGGCTTTTCCGCCACTTGAAGGCCGATCCTAAACAGTATAAAGCAAAAGAATGAGCAAATAAAAAGGGTGATGATGATACGATTACGGTCTTAGTCATGACAAGAAGCAAGGAATCTCCAGAGAATTCTTAGTTCGATGCGCACCAATGGAACTCATCTAACGCAACCCTACATATTTTTTGACATTTAACATTATATTGACATTACATCAGTGCAAAATTGATACCCAAATAGAGAATGTTACCAGCTAACAACGTATATCTACTGAGGTGTAAACAAATGTGGATTGCAGAGACGACGAGCCGAATGGAAATACTGCATGAATCCACGAAAGAATGTGACGCTAGTAAAACAAATGATTGAACGAGGGATGAATTTTTGCCTCCTTTGTAGTCGATACAACTGAAAGAATCATCGTCACACGTTGAAGATCTCTCGTTGGTTCATAAAGTCAGCAAATGCCCGTGACGGCATCTGAAAACTGGAACCACTATCTTGGATTTCTATTGAAAACTGCGCTCGATAAGCATCCCATGCATTATGACTTTCGAAAACAATAGATTTCTGAACAGAGGAAATTAAAGAAGAACCCGAACGCCACCGCTGATTACTGTGGAGAACACAAAAGGAATCGATAAGTGGATGAAAGCGCCAAGTTCAAATGAGGATCGGAACCACTACAAATGCACAATTTATGTTCAGGCGTCAATCATATGTCACGTAACGCTAAAATTCAAATATTTACTAAAGTAAAATCAAAGTGTGCCGGTCTTCAATGAGTCGTTGATTTTACAAATTTGTTTCAGATCTCATCATTCGCTCGAAAAAAAGAGGTACTGTGAGTTTAGAAGATCTGAAATGATAGACGAGAGAACAAGAAAGGAATCCCGATATAACAGTCACTTTACTCTGATAGAATCTGGTTATGAAACATTAACTTGGAACCAAGATGGAGATTTACCCTTTCAAGCCGACTTACATTTGCCATGCGGCACCATTAACCAATATTCTTGAGATTGTTGAACGTATGAATACTTTCCCCTATCCGCACTCATATTCAAATTACGTATTTTCGGTCATTTTAGATTGTAGGCAATCATTTGACAGCTTCAAATCTCGACAGTTTGAACAGATTAGTTTATTTCTTGAATGGACTTATATTTACCCTATCAAGTCGACTTACATTTACCATCGAAATCATCGCCGTAGCGTAATAGATGAGCTTTTCTTAACACTCAAAGCATTTTTTCCTGAGCAAAGCTTTTCCCAAAAATTCATGATACTCATTACAAATTTGAAGTTCACAGGCTTTGAATCTCTCAAAACTTTTCATTGCCTGCAACTGAAAATAAGATTGCATTCACATGCACGCACAAATTTTGCACTGTTATGTGAGCAAGGATTCGTAAAACTGCATCAAGCCATCGCATTGTTGACAACCTTCCGATAGCTCAAATCTCGAATTTTGAAGTAGTGTACTTCATGTTTCAAATAGCTTTCTTACTACTCTGGTGAGAGTAAAAATAAGATTATGTTTCACACTCGCGCATTTCGGTTGATCAATTTTTTTTCTTAGACTTTAGCGATTATTCAATAGCTAAATTTCGTTAATCCAAATGATAAACTAGGTTTTTAGAAGTTCCTCGGGTACGGTATAGCAATCAAAAGAAAATGGGTCTCTCAAATAACCGTTATTTTGCAGATAGCGCTGTATGTTATGAAGTTCCATCGACATACTGGAGCAGAGTTCCCGTCGAGTGCGAAACCCAATCTCTATTCTGTTGCTGTAGCGCATATGATAGTATTTCTCAGAAACAAGGTACACCACTGAAATTGCCAAGATTTGTGCTACAGAGTGATTAAAAGTGTGAAAGCAAAACTTTATCCAGCGAAAAATACGTGAGTGTGAAATAAAATTTTGTTTTTACTAGTACAGACAATATGAAGGTCGTTTAAGAAGTCAAGTACACCACTAAAATTTCCGCGATTTAAGCTATCGAATGACTACTTAAATATCAAAAATCAGTGGAAAAATACGTTTTTTTGAAAGTGGGTGCGGATAAGGAAAAGTACCATTTTAAATACTGATGATAGAAAACACTTATTCGGCCAATATTTTGGCACAAATATCAAAAATCAGTGGAAAAATACGTCTTTTGAAAGTGGGTGCGGATAAGGAAAAGTACCATTTTATATACTGATGATAGAAAACACTTATTCGGCCAATATTTTGGCACAAATATCAAAAATCAGTGGAAAAATACGTCTTTTGAAAGTGGGTGCGGATAAGGAAAGTACCATTTTATATACTGATGATAGAAAACACTTATTCGGCCAATATTTTGGCACCAGTGCCATCTTGAGAGCTGCGTTGATACGTTACATAGTCCACAATCGTTCGCTTTTGCAATACGTGCCTCCGTGGTTATAGAGTCAAACCTAGTGGAGTAGGGTGCCGCTCGAAAAGAAGCGTAACTTCACTTAGCAGCACTATTTTATGCGAGGTGGTTGTTTGCCGACTGTGAAAGAGAACATTGATTAAGTCACAAGTTTGAGCTCACACCAAGAGAAGTAGTAGATGAGGGCTGAGAGTAGATTCCCTAAAATTGCTTGAGAAATAGCCAGCTCTAATGACTACGAGTTTCTATTTCCTCGGCATAGGTAAACTGGAAATGACGAACCCTCAAACGGCAGCTCTAACAAAAACAGATTCTTCTTCATCCTCCTTTTCTTTCCTATACGAGATAAGTATAACTATAGAACGCTGTTTGAAAAGAGTAGGATTAAAGATATCAGTGGCAATTTTTGAGACACCACCGAATACTCAGTGTAACTAACTAGTTCGCAGCCGCCTAAATGACCGCCTTTGTATATCGAAAGAATAAAAAATATGCGCAAACGGTAGAGATGATAGCTGCATGAGCACAGGTTAAGCTTACCTATTCTCTTTCAAATCGTGTGGCAAAAAATATTTTGGTGAAAATGACAGCTTCATGTCTCATAAAGGAACACCTAGATGATGAAAATGACTCTAGAACAAGTACCCCGTTAAAAAACGTATAGGACACAGACGCATATCGGAGTTGATTTTAATATAAAATCGCCATTCTCGCACAGGAACATAGGACATTATAAGGACAAAAGGATGAAGCTCTCGGCGTTGATCAATTCTTTGATGGATGCGCCATGCATTCGTCTTCAATTTTTGACTTCGTTTGAGTTGACTGAATGCATATCAGGCCTTTACAACAACTCGCGGTGGCTTCCCACTGAACCGAGTTAGTGCTGCTTATCCTCTCACATAAATCTGAGACTAGTCTGGATACCAATTTACCGATCCCGGAGAGATGGATGGCTTGGTGAGCTATGAGCGCCAGATCGAATCATTGACCTCGTGTGCGATGCTAAGCACCTCTAACCACTGCGTCACATGCGCTCGTATAGAACATTATAGCATGAGATTTTGGAAGCGTTTTGGATAAATCTCACCCATCCAAGCGCGATCCATAGCCACGATTGGCATGGAAAGATACTAGGGTTTATACAAGATATGAAAACGAGCGAGTTAGAACATATAGAAATTTAATGTGAATAAATAAATGTACCGCCTCCAGTTATTGCCAAAACATCCGTCACACCGCATCGTGGCTCTGCCATCTTTTTCTTAGTATCCATATCCAAAACTCCTGTAGGCCTCAGCCCGGCAAATTCTTGGAACTTTCTAAAAACCTTTGAGGAAAGAGTATAGGACTGCTTAAACTGTGAGCACATTTTCTCGCTTCAATAAATCATCTTGCGAAAACAAGAAAGCAATTATTTTTATCCAAAGAAGCGTACTCTAAACTCACAAAATAGCTCTCTTGAACAGACTTGTGACATCACTAAAGTCAAATGACGAGCCTGGAGACGCACTCAGACTGTTGCTCGGTGCGACGTAGCCAAAATTTTGTAAATATCTCTGAGAAGTACGGCTATAACAATTTATGAAACGGGACCATGGGGGTAAAAAATTATAAATAAACGATGGAAACTCTAATACACTTAATTTTTCACATTTACAATTAAACATGAAGATAAAGAATATTTCATTGAATTGAACAAGAAACAACTGTGTTATGGTTGTGCTAATATAGATTATACATTTATTTATTCATTTACACGACCCATCATCACGTGTTTTATCGTGAGGATATCAGTAACTGTAAAATTCGATTCGTTTTTCGTCTTGTTCTTTAACTGCGTAAAATACTAGTAGGACAGGTCTCCTTGCAACCCCGAGGATATCCTAGATGTGGCGTTCCATAGGGCGTTCTTGTTGACTGCCGGAGAGTGTTTGGGGTGTAGCTCGTCCCACAGTGCGCAGCGACAAGCATGACAACCACTCGACCACGCTGTTCACGTAAATATAAATCAGAATGGGGTCAGAAGTCAATTTTGAGCAAATAAGGCGTGAAGTATCATGGATCGAGATTGCTCACTAAATACTGCACCATGGAAGGACATAGAATGTATCATATTTTTTCTTGAGACTCCTTATTTTCGTGTCTTTTTTAATCAGCGATGTATTTAGTGATGATTTATCTTGCTGGCTCTCAGAATAAATGTGAAAACTTTTAATGCGACTCAGAGCTGTCTCCCAGATTTTTCATCAAAAGATTTTTGTCTCATCGAGGTTCGCGTACTAGATGCCGGAAGGATGGGTCTCACACACTAACGTTTGCATTCATATTTAATGCTTATTTATTCATTTGTTTACGAGAGTGAGGCATCGCAGTAATTAGTGATGCAGTGTATCAAGGAGCAAGGCGATACTCTGGTGCGATCCTCTCCCTCAAACATTCTTTACGATCAATCAACGAACGCCTTAGGAAAGCTCTTAGCTAGGGAACCTCCGAGGTTGCAGATAAGTAGTCTCGTTCAGCATTTTACGAAATCATTGAAGGCGACGAAATCCTTGAGCAGCAGCCGGAGTATTGCTTGAAGTGTCTGAAGACTTTCGTGGAGGATGAATTTGAGAAAACGATCAGAATACATAAAAGTGTCAGGATCCGTAAAGTAAATTCTGTTGACAGTTCGCTTGAAATAAGAACAATAAACAATTCTTTATTCGCATAAGGGATTTTTTTACATGTACTGCGTAGATCCTAGCACTTTGGGCGTTCGAATCGTTTCCTCGCATTCATCGGTCGCAAAGGTCTTTGAACTGTTATTTTAAACTGTTTGAGAATAGTGTGTTCTTTTTAGACGCTTGAGATAGCCATACTAGGACGTTCCCACTCGCAGAACAATTTTATCATCAATTCCAGGATGTGTCGCGATAGAGTGAATTGGTGAGGAAGAGGGCGGGTCGATCCAGCACCGTGCTCATGAAGATCGACATCACTGGCACTGCACAATCCCTCCCATTTTAAATTCATAAAAATTACAGTATTTACGTTTCTCATGAAAAAATTCTCTCATAAATCAGAAAAGTGCTACAATTTTCTTAAGGCTACCTGCGCAGCTAATAGCTTTGATTTATATTACTATGACGCATTACAAAGAGCACTGATGTCGGAAAATGCAAATGTTTTGCAGTTGTGTTAGGCTTGCTTTCGTGTCTTGTGTTCCACAATTTCATCCGATGGGCATGACTTTTCACATCGATCAGAATAAAATTTTAGGCAACTAGCAATGAAATCAGCGAAAAATAAACTCATCCAAAAATTTTTAGTCATTTGGTAAACCAAACAAGGACCAACATTGCTAATAACTTGTGTTGGAAAGTTACTGAATGATTGATAAGTGCAGAAAAATGCTTTATGCGGATAAATAAGAAGCTAATCTGGTTATGACAACCATAAGGGCGTAGAGGGACACTTTCCTACGCACTTCAAACTACTACGAAAGTTACATCATCACATAAGTTCTAAGTAAATAAGTACACAACTCAAAAAGATACCGATTGCTGAGCGAGAATAAGGACATAATTTGTAAGAATAAAGATAATTTGGCAAAAATAATATGATGTTTCAAATAGCAAGCTTTCTCATGTCCAAAGGCATAAAAAATGACTAGAAAGATGAGAAAAATACTGTTTCAATTCAAGAATGAAATAAATGGGATAATCATCAAAAAGCGTTGAATTTGGCGATGAATGAAGGAAAAAAACTTTCAGAATCTCTCTTATCATAGTTATCGCACCTTGGCTTTCTCATCGGATACAGGCGCTAATTTCTTGGAGGACGATGAAGTGCTGCTGCTGCTGCTGCTGCTTACTCCTATCTCCACCTCCAACGAGTCTTGATACAAAATCAAGGAAACCAGCATCAGCGCCAGCTATTAGCAAAAATATAAAACTGTAATGGAACTGCATCTGAAAAAATTTTATTTGATATATTGTTGCTTACTCGTCAATTACTGATTCGTTCGTGACCTTCGTTGAAGCTTTGTCGTTCCAGCCAAGAGCTTTTCAATGGCCGAAATCTGATATTGTTGAAGAGGTCTATTACTACCAGCCTTTATGGTTTTTTTCCAAGGACAGAAGTCCTTACCTTATTTTACGATCTTGAAAGCAGGTGTGTAATTTATCACTTGGTGGGATCCTTCAAGGTCAAATTTGACCAAAGTGATACACAAGCGGTACGTCACGTCGGTGACAAAAAATAAACTCAATCACTACTTTAAATATGAAAGGAGAAAAGAGAAAGAAGGAAAAGAAAAAGAAAGACAAGAAACAGTAACCATAGATATCTTGCTTCTGACACAGTTCGATTACACTAGAACCTCGTAAATCTTGATGTCATAGCAAAACTGGAGAAATCAGCCAAAATTTGCAAAATGTAGGTAAAACTCTGTACATTTTATAAGTTCATCAGCCACAGGCCTAAATTGTCAGCAAGTCTTTCGTGGTTCACATTTTTCGAAAGGATTGAGCGCGCTTACCCTATTTTCTCGTAAAGCCACTCAAGAAGTTGAATAGAGTGTTCTGCAACACTTTCTCTTGGCCCAGCATTCGTGCGATTCATTCCACAAATGTTAGCTATATCGTTAAATTATAAGTTATCTGGGGGAACATTTATCTAGATCAATCAATATTTTGACTATTTCCCCAGAATTTTCAATTTGCTCATCGATAAAACCAACTTCGTGTATTGTGAAAGGCAACTGAGCAATTTTTTTACTCCACGTTTTGAAAAATTACCACTGTCTTAGGAAGAGATTGATGTTTTCATGCAATTACTTTCGCGCATAAGTAAGATGACGACAAAATTTATGAATGGGGAGGTCAAGGGACAAGAAAGAATTATAAGTAAAAGACCCCCTGTACGAAATTCTATGGCTGTTTCATGGTGTGGTAATTGATCGGTTTCCATCATGGACTGAATCCATGAGCGTTTCCATACAAGTGATCAGTCAATGCACTGCGCTTTTGACCTACCAGTAAGTTTTTCAATTAAATATCCAGCTCAAACTGCATATGGTGGTTTGAGCTGTCACGAGAATTGACTTTTTTTGGCTGAGTAACTCTCAGAAGGAAACATGTCACTAGAGAATGATATTAGGTCAGATCAACTAAGAAGTAGTCTTAAATTAGTAATACTCACAGAGCATTTTCGTGAAAATTACTGTTGTGATACAACAAAAAAAAATCACACAACTTTCAACTAGGTATCTTTTGAGACTTCTTTATTGTTTTATTTTTATTTTTTTATTTTTTACTTCTTATTTTTATTATTTTTTGTCTCTGAAGCTTTATTCGGGCAATGAAGATCTTGTATATTAAGTTTACGTACTTTTGTAATTTTCAATTAACTAAGGATGAGAATTGATAAGAAGATAAATTTGTGCTCATAGGTGGATTCCTCTTTTTATAGTTAGTATGAGAAGATGGTACAGAGATAAATGATAATGAGTAGACAAATGCCAAATTTAGCCTACAAAAAAGAAGAGAGAGATTCTTTGAAAACATGACTTATATCTAGTTACTTAGCTTCTCTCTCAACTTGTTCAGACAATTTTGCTTTATTTTCTTATCTATTTGATGTGTTCACAGCGGCTTTCTTCATGCATGATGGTTTTGTTTAGTGACCCTTTGACATCTAAATGACAGAGTGATGAATGGTGTGAATGGGTAAGACAAAGAAAACCGTCTGAACAACTTGTAAACGATTTTTGCAGTCGCTGAAAAATGACGATAATGACATGGATTTTATAAAACTCCGATTGCGGGAAAAAAGAGTCAGGATCGATACTGCTTAAGATACGTGAAACGACTTGATGACAAAGCGACGACGATAGTGTTGGTTTGAACAATTCCGGTTCTCGTTTATGTTGTGTAACATAAAGTGGTGCTATCTTTAAGGGCATTATTCACCTGAAGACATTGGTGCCCTCCAAAACTTTGGACTTATCACCCTGACACTCTCCGCCTATCACCGCCATAACCTCTTAGTCATCTCAAACCAGTCGTCCACACAACCAGCTGATACAAAAAATCACTCAGAACTCCATTGACCACATGACAGCCATTCTTGCCTTTTCGTCACTCTTTCGCTAATTTTCTATTTAGGCGATGAATGACTATTCAAATTCTGATTCACAGCAAAGCATTACCATACCAGAGCTCACGTGGGTAGTGGTTAGAGGTGCTCTGCGTTGCATGCAAGGCCTATGGCGATCTCGCGCTCGTGGCTCACCAAGCCTCATATCCCTCGAGCTTCGGTAAACTGGTACAAGACATGTCTAGGAGGATAAGCAGCACTGACCTGATACATCGATAGGCTACCGCAAGTCATTGTGAAGGCCGGATATGCATTCAGTCACCTCAACCGAGAGAACCTTTCAGTTGAAGATGAATGAATGCGTTCCTTCCCTGTATCGTGGTCTGATGAATATACTACAATTGCATACCACTGCCACATTTGCTTGACCACCACTCATAAGGCAAAAATCTCAGGCCCCTTTGGTATACCTCCACATCATTAACATTGTTGAAACATGTTTAAACATTCCTATTGCTTGCTGATAGTGAAAAGCATCATCGATAACAAAGATTCCCAGACGAATGGGCTTTTTCCAATCGGAAAACGCAGATAAACCAAGCTACCTTTTTGTATTCAAAGGTGCTAAGTGACTTATTTTGAGAAAATCACAAATTTGTTTGCGGTCTCAGCGGTCTCAGCACGGTCTGTAACCGCAATTGCATTTGCGTCAACGTAGTATTTATAAGATTATAATGCTGTTGAAGAGCGCTATAGCAAAAATTTAGCATTTCCTGATAGTCCTTAGTTCACCTCAGTCTCTTTTGCAATATAAGATTTTTGACTGAATTTTTGAATTTGGAACATAATTTGGGCTAATCATTCAAAGATTTTTAGCTAGACCAACCCTAAGCGAGCCGATCAACGAATATAGGCAGCCATTATCGCTTGTATCTTTGTCTCTTCTGTGAAATAATAATGATGTTCACTGTTTTGTCTGATGAGATTCAAGGTTGTTACTAGTAGATTCTTTTAAGTATAACGTAGTGCAATAAAATAATAACCCACATTTCGGAAGTTCCGGCTTGTTCAGAGTATTCAAGAGACAACATGATATGCAATCTGTTCACTTAAATACTTCCATAACTTTGCATACAGTGCCTAATAAATAAATGTCACTTGCGTAGTAAGCAGTTTCTTCAGGACACTCGTCGTTTTGTTTTGATCTTTAAATTTACAATATGAAACCAGCTGTATAGAGTTCTACATAGCAAGGAGTGTGCCTCCACATCAGAAGCCAAATGAGTTACAGCACGAGATTACGCGTGATAATGACGCACTCACCCCCTCGGCTCATTTTTAGATTTTTGGCACTTATCGAAAGGTCTCGAGAGATTTTCGAACAGTTGCTTTAAATTTCTGTACGATTGGTATTAACTTTTGCATGAAAAACTCTCACGCAAAGGTTTTGTCTCCTGCCAATGCCACTGGGGGTGTTTTGTTTGTCTGAGAATTTGACCACTAACTAGGTGCTCTTTTATACGGACGCAGATGATATGATGGCATTGATGATAAGAACTTGTTCTACGCAGTTTTTATTGTTTTCCGTAAACTTTCTGTGGTGGCACCACTTAACGTTTCCAAGGAGCAATGTGGGGAATCCTAGCACTCCATGTTCACCCTTTCACCAGATTTTTTTATATATTGTCCAAATTATTTCTCAATCATTTTTGTCAGAAATTTCCTTTGATTTTCTTATCTTTTTTTTCTAAACGCGAGGGTATATTGTGAATGCCTCTATCATTCTCTGTAGAAGACGTGTGTAAGGATTTAGCCTCGTTTTTCCCATCAATACCGCAAAAATGGATAAAGGATAAAGATTTGGCATGGTTAAATTCTTGAAGATATGCTGTTCACCAGTGTTCATTAAGCATCGTTAGAGGTGGAAACTAGAGAGAACGAATCCCTTCTCTATGTAATAGCGATCTACTGTTATTTCAAGCGCATCTGCTTCCGCAGAAAATCCGAAATCAATCTCCAACTTCACACGGATGCAAAGCTTGTTGAACTCTGGGTACGGTGTCTTATCAACGGTCATATGTTTACCGTAATAGCCACATGAACTCATCGGTTGCGATAATCTCCAATGACTATAGACTCCACTAGATAATTTTTGTCTACTACAATGACTTGAGGCGCATTACAGTACTCAAAAGACCCATGGGTCGCGAATCGTTCTCAGTCAATAACAATAATCCTTCAAAGATGGACATTTATCGCCAGATTTGTCTAGAAAGAAAAGATATTACCTGATGAGCATAAAAATTCTGAGATAGGAAGCGAACTTGAAAACCTGCTAGATATGTGACGGGCTTCAAGTAAGGCTATATCTTTCTGGCAGCGGAGCTCGCACAACTCAAAAGCGCTCCTGCCTTTCTCTCATGATTGTTCCAATCGCATCTGTTCTATCATTGTCGATGGAATTGAACTGAGAGCAATGATTAGATTCTGTCCGGTTATATTTCTCACTTGTTGAAAGACTTGAGAGTTGTGCCGCGCCTGCTTTAGTCACTCAAACAAGAAGTCCAGGCTTCTCCTCCACTACCACTAAAGAGTTGCCCGAAAAGAGAAGGGAGTTGCGGCTCGATCCCAATGCAATACATTATGCACAAGTAATAATAAAATCTAGCTGCAAACGAGCCTTGCAGAGACTTATATCGGTACAGGCAAAACAAATTGTTGTAAGCAGCACCAAAAAAATGTAGTCTGAGGAAATGTTGTTGGAAGTTGTGCGAATATAGTGTCACGCTCTCAGCCTTGATGAAGGACGACAAGAATGCTGAATCTTTCGCCATAGTATGAAATTGATAAGGATAGATTCTACACCAACCTCTTCCGTTCCACCATCTTCGTTACGCATCCCAAAATCTCCATTAGGGAAAAAATACCGGGACTTTACACTCTGAGTTACGAGTTGCGGTGGGAAAGCACGAAAAGAGACACAGCTTCAGGCCAGATAACATTACTGCCGATTATCTGCGAGCCGTAGGCCATAAATTACATATACTTCTTGCTGAAGATATGGCTTACCTCTCAAAGGAAAAAATCTCAGATCAATGAAGGATGTCGCGCACTAGTCATCCTCAAGAGAAAGGTGAACGAAGAGATCTTCGTAACTTTCGTTCGATTCGCATGTTGAGCACACCTTACTACATTTTACTAAAGTTACCTCTTGCCCATATCAAGAAGTTTGGATGAGGCACAACTAGTTGAGCAAGTAGGATTTCGATAGGGAATTTTGTTGCATGGACTACATCCAAACCGTGTCTAGGATCATAGAAGCCTAGTCCGGAATATTACTTGCACCTAATCCTAACTTTTGTAGATAATGAAAAGCGTTTAATAGCGTCGTGTTCTACGAAAATACAGCTCTTTCGTCGACCCATTACCATACCCATTGAAAGAGCAGTTCGACAAGGCGACACGATATCACCAAATTGTTTACCGCGGTATTGCAGTGGGCAATGAAAGTGCTCGATTGTGACGAGAAGAGCATAGGTATTGATGGAAATTCCTGTCACATCTTCGTTTCGCTGATGACATCGTCATCTTTTGAAAAGTACTATATAAGCAGACACGATGCTCAAGGAACTCAGCGAAGTGGCAGAAAAGATCGGAGTACGTAGAAATCGGTTAAATACCGAGTTTATGAATAACCAATGGTACAATGGTAAAAAAGTCAACATGGATGGTTCTCTGATTGCAGACCACCTTGCCCATGTACCTTAGGCGTTCAATGAAATGAAAAATAACACGAAGGGAAACTAGCATAGTAGGAGTGCAGCATGAGCTTGCATTCGTAGAAAGCCACAGACCACATAACGAACCTCATATTCCGTGCTCACCTTTTCGACTCAACAGTCCTTCCGGCGCTGTGCTATGCAGCAGAGACGTGTGTTACGAATGACTCACAGAGCGCTCGAACGATGTCTTCTGACATTTGGTCAGCCCAAACAACATCTACTCGGCTTGTGCAGCTCAGATCTCCAAAGTTTATCCCATCTTCACGATCCAGAAAATTACACATCCATTGCGAAATACAGATGGGAGGATCATATAGTAAGAAGAACAGACGATAGATGGACGGAAAGAATTGTAAAGTGGAATCCACGATAAAGTAAGCGTTCTCGAGGATGGCCACGAAGTTTGTATGGTTTCGTATGACGAATTCAATCAGCTGTACACACGGCTGCAGATATTTCACGATCACGGCATGAGACCTGCATCAGTCTCACCACCATGGACGAATATCGTGAAACAAGAGGATGAGTGGAACATATGCTGGGAATTGCACAGCTGGTGAAGACGGACTATCCAAGTATCCAAGTATGTATATTTTACACCGACATCTCGATAGCCTATGTGCATCTGGATGTATACTTTGCTGAATTCTCAATTTACCAACTAGATGTTCTCCACAAAGTGGTCCACGCGCCTCACTGTCTTCATCTCCGACACCTTATATAATATTACGCTTTCGTTTTCCAGCCTTTTCAGAAAGTCGTGATGGTAAATCATACGTAAAAAACCACTTCGCAATAACATGTGTCAAGGCGCTAAAAATGTTTGTACAGAAAAAGAATGGAAATGCTAAACTTGGAATAAGAAAATTGCCATTTACAATGGCTACGAAACATCAGCTAGTCGGGTAAGTTTAAAAGTAGGGTTAGTCTCCAAAACAATATTTCGCAAATAAATGAGACTCCCTTCAAGCTACCTTTGATATCCGAAGAAGTAGCGCTATCAAGAGGTACCTCGAAAAAAGGTCTCAAAGTTGTGCGGTAGTTGTTCAACTCCCACGTAGCACCCTGCACCGTCAACTAGTTCGCACGCGTGATTGCCTATGCATTTCAGATTGCTTAATTTACTCTAAGGAAGAGAGGGGAATCGTATGAGTTAGGACACAATCTGTCTATTACATTTAAGGGATGCGCGGATGAATAGATTGGCGATACCGATAAACCTTTGCATTCGCATTAAATCTATATGGTAGAATAAAAATTCGGTAAAGTACCTCTCTAGATACAGATAGAGCACAAAAGTACAGTGGTGATTACTTGAATTTACTGTGACGATCGTGGTGCAGGAGTCGAGAATGTCAACATGCAAAGCTCTTGGAACGTTTCAGATAAAACCAGAGATCCAGAAAAGAATGGACACGGCGAACTCATAACTGCCACAAGGGACATGACCACTTTTCTCTCTTTGGTGTTCCGACATGACCTGAGGTGCAGAATAAAAGACATTGATAATCCATCCAGTTATATGAATAGTTGGTAATTTTCTGTTATCGAACAAGTACTGTTCAGGAGATCTCCTTTCTGTACAAAAGCTTTACACTAGACTTCTGATACAGATTCAAAAAAATACAGATTCTACTCAAAGAGTTTCAAAGTCATATGATTTATCTGTAAAAAGCCTCAAAACCAAATATTCTAATTTCAATGTCGAAATTCGCATTTCACATATGAGCCGTGTTATCGATGCATAACCAACCATACATTTAAGCGACAAATAATGCGCGGCATGTTCGAAGCTCAATATCATTTGTTTTCGTTACAAAATAGTAAGCGGTCTTATCGCTAAGCAAGCATTGTGTTGAAGTTGCCAAAACCTACGCTCTCAAATGACTTCTAATAGAGCTTTGCCCTGTGAGTATTACGTGAGTGTGAAAGACATCTTTTTTTTTTGTTACAGCGCTGTAAGGAAAGTCTTTTGAAAAATCAATAACATTTTTCATTCTTACGAAATTGAAAGAAGCTTCTACAAAAAAGAGTAGATCTTTGAATTTTCCGAGGTTTGAACTTGCGAATGATTGCTAGTAGTATAGTGGAAATTTTCTGTCCAGCAAAAATTTTCCCTCAAAAAGTGCCTGTCCGGGAAACGGAAAGTTCCGAGCAGTCTCTTACAGCAAGAGTCCAGGCTCTGAAGAAAGCGAAATTGTCAAAATGTCTGTATTGAACTGCTACCACTGGCTTCTAGCTGCTACTATTACCAAATTAGCGCAGCTAAGCAAAATCAGTTTTTCAAACTCACATATATTGATTATCGATAGTTACCGAGAGCTTATAGAAAATCGCTTTCATACAATTACGAGAGTTTTATCTATCGGGATTCAGGTATCATCAGAGTTTGCAGAGAACCTGTAACCCCTGCCACTGAAGCGATAGGTTCTTGAATTACTCGACAGTCATTGGGAGTGCGAATTTTATGAGACAGTTGATTACAGACTGTCGCATAAACGTTATGGCTCACTTGCTCAAGTGGTTATCTTATTATATTCTGGTTAAACACAGCTTACTCGGAATTCCAGGATGGCTTCTGGTGATGCCAGTGGAGAATTGTTCTTTGGGGATTAGACTTCTTACAGAACAGCTGTAATTCACACGATCAGTCGGACGACCACTTGATAGAATATGTCTAATTCCTGTTGAAGAAATGTAAAATTCACCTTTCCGATTATTATTGCTTACTTACCTTTTCTTTTTGATACTATGAGGATTTTACACAGCACCGCACCTTGCACTTTCTCGATACTTTTTTGAGCTCTTCATCATCATTTGAGATACAATAAGATTAAATAAAATCACTAAATTTTCTAAGGACCTCATGAATTTTTTCATTTTACAAGTATCAAAAATTGTGAGATTAGTATACCACTCAATTTAACCTTCAATTTAGTTAGAATTCAGATTCAATGAACATTTCTGGAGGGAATTAGCAAATTTGCAAAAGGTTTTTCCATTATCCGTCTTTTAGACTAATTTTAACACATTCGAACGTTTAGAGTCCAACGTGAAATGATTTTTCCTCGCACTGCGCGAAAACAAAGGCAGATTTAAACTCTGAAAAAGCATAATTTATCCTAATGTGAACCTTCTTGATGGTAATAAAAAGTGTTGAGTTGATCTTGCTTGCTTTATAACCTCTTCAACATTACCATGATGAAGTTCTGAATTCCTACAGGGACCCAATTTGTTTTGCGCAGTTTTTTCATGAAGACTCCTATCTCGAAGATGATATCAATTGATAGAGCGGCATTCTGCCGACTAGAAAACAGGAAGGTCACCAAGTACGTTGTTTCTCATCCTTTTGATTAGCAACTAAGTTTTGTCGTATTTCTTATTATTTTATTTACTTACAATGAGTTCATTGATCTTTTTCGTCGTGTTTCATGTCATTCAAAAGCTCATGATCTCTAGAATCGAGATATATAAACCATTTAGTCTTTTGTAGCTCTATAATTTCTCCTTCCACTTCAGAATGAAGTCTTCAAGACCTAAGTATTGTAAACGCTTCTTACATAAGTTCTTTAAGCCATTCTGCCGCTGAAGCGACGCAAAACCTATGTAAGGCACTCACCCACAAGGCTGTTAATTTACGAACTACTCAAGATGGTTCGAAAAATTTCGTGGAGGCGACACCGGCACGTCAGAATCGGCTGTGGCAGTTTTTCAAAGCCGCTTTTTTTGCAGCAAGACAACTTCACCGACATATTGCACGCCTGATTGAAGAATCTGGTTGGGAACGCTTTATTCATCCACCGTCCATCTCTTCAAGTCGTTGCAATATTCCTTGGCATGAAAACGCTTTGCCAAAGTCGATAATGTAATAAAGCACCTTATTTTGCTTCGAAAATGCCGCAATTCTATCCTCAGCATCAGAAATTTACCAAAAATTAAGCAAAACACTGCTAATTTTAATGGCGCATACTTTGATTGAAAAGGGTGTTTGCTAATGCTTGATAAATTGTTTTGTGTAAATTTATGATAGGACAATATAGCTGCTAATCTAATAGTTATTGGTACTACATTCGGCATTTTAGAGAATTGAGTACCCGTTTCATTTCTGTGATTAATTTTCAATTTCAAGCAGCTTAAAAATCAACTAATGGCCCTGAAGGAGCACACCGTCTCTAGGGTAGGGAGAAAAGCTTTGCATGATATCGACCACATTTCAAACTCTCCAAGTATTCTGTTTACGAACTATAGGAAATTTATTCGGTAGTTTTGCGAAAACCAGCTCTTCATTCTATGTATTATGTGAAAGCATCTTCCACATTATCTATGAAAGCAACGTACAAAGTATTGAAAACGCTCTTTACATTAAGGTTTAGAATAGGAACCTGATTTCCACAAAACCAACAATGATTTTCGATAACTTGAATAACTTAAATGATAGGTGATTTGAAAACGTTGTCGGCTTATGGCAGAGACTTTGCTGTCAATACCCAAAGCGAGTATGGTTCTTCCGCAATATTACTTTATTTTCAAATCTGTTTATATTTTGAAATTTTCGAGAGAAATGAAAGGTGAACTTCGTTTTTCAAGATACCAAGCGATACCTCTGCAGCAATGAACATAATAAACGCATTCAAAGCGTTTTTCTTTTCTAATAGACGAAATGCCTCTTGTTGAATTGCATACACTTTTGAAATAAGAACCTCAACGAAAAAAGTGTACAAAGTACATTTGATGGGCTCTAATGAATCAAAACTTTGTCAAGGTGTTTTCACACTGTAGAGCAAAGATCTATAGCCTTTGAGGCTTCTTATGTCATCAGTAATGCTCACAATTACGTGAGACGAGATGTTTCAACTTTGAAACTGATCGACAAGAATCTTTCATTTGACCGCTCTTTTAGGGATGATATGGAGTTATAATTATATATCCAATAGTGCAAAGTGATCTGCAAAACTTTGAACCTCACACGGGACCCGGGTCTCCATTTCACCCTTTCCGGGAATGCTTGTTAATCAGTCGTACTACCGAGGCTCCTGCTCTCTACCTGTTCTAATACGGCGTCCTTTTCGGTTATCCGAGAACATGTGAATATTCGACCCTATTCATTGGACAGGAACTTTTCATGAGTGTGTTAGCAGTCATTTGAACGCCCAAATCTCTAACTAACGTGGTACAAGTCCGTTTCTTAGAAAAATTTTTGTTATGACGCTTCCAACGAAAGAAAACAAATGTGCTTCACGCACACATTTTTCTCACAGGTCAGAGGTCCTCTGTTAGACTTTATTAATCATTCAATAAAGTCAGATTTTCAATCTTGAGGTTTGAATATTCCAGCGTCTTGCTTTTTTTTGCAAGGACCTCTTCTCTGCAGTGCAGAAGGCAAAATAGGATTGAATTCACATGCGCGAGCATGGGCATTTTGGCTACACGACGGGATGCGGGGAAAAGGGGGCCATGAGAAATGCGTCAGTTTCAACACGGCCGCTCATCGATAACCCCTTCGGCGGGTCATATGCAAGTGTGATTTTTGTTATTCACTTAGTAACTGTTTCTCCGCTCATAAGGAAGCTCTAGATTAGACATTTCACTCTGATATTAGAAGATTTTCTCTATACGTTCATGTGTTTTTTGTTCTTCTAGCGAAGTAATAATCAAATTACGCCGCTAAGGAAAACATGATTTTATTTTGAATTTGACAGCGTTATAAAAGAGTGCTTCGAAAAGCCAGCCATGTACCACGCTAGTCAGAGATTTAGGCTTTCAAAAGATCACTAAAGCTCTTATGGGGGGTTCTTGTTCAGCGGATGGGGTCGAATATTATTTGTCCCCGCTTAACCGAAATGAACCTATTACTGCTTTGATTTCTGTCTGAAGTTCAAAGTTTGCATATCACCATACATTATTTGGAACCGATCGTTTCGGCATAGTGTGAGCAAAAGTTACTTCACCTTGGACCTATTATATCAATCTGTGTTGAATTCAAACGAATAGAACGAGAAAATGAAAGGATTTATTGTAGATTCGCAAGTTTTTTCCCCAACAGTAAAGTCCAATAAAATCAAATCTTAGCCGACGATTTGATAAGAATAAAAAGTGCTTACGGGAAGTGCGCTTGCTATTTAGTAAGCTTCTGAACTTTTCTTCAAGATTACTAAGAAAGCATAAGCGTGGCATAAAAAATGTTAAGGATGCAAAAAAAAACATAAAAAGAATAAGCTTTTTATTGCCTATTTACAGGGATAGCCTCGGAATATCACCATCATAGTACATATCCTTCGAAAATTCCAACCAGGTTTATGTTGACTGAAACGGTTACCAATCCGGGTATAACGGTTAGCATAGGTACATTATAAGTAATCGATGGTAGTTTGACGGACGATATCGTATTTTACCATGAGGAGAGGTCTGTGATTCTTTGTCCAAAAAAGGGCTGCACGATCAATGTTGAATACATTCGAATGGAATATTTATTAAACAGTAGTGGTGGAGTTACCCCCACAGAGCGTTCGTGGTGTAATGGTTAGCATGGATGCCTTCCAAGCATTCGACGGGGGTTATTCCCCCGAACGCAGTGCTTTTGTTCCTCTAGAAGAACGAAGACCATCGATTGCTCATGCGAAAACTGCTGCTATATCAGTGTTAAACTGATCTAGCGCTTCTTTTGCGTCCATGAAATACTTCATACTGAAGGTGTTATTGATATACCGAAAAAAATATTCAACAAACTACTTTGATGGAAACTGTCCACCAAGCGTTCGCGTTGAATTGGTCATTATGGGCGCCTTCAAAACATTCGACGTGAGTGGGATTCCCATCAAAGACATTTGTTTTGTTCTTCAGAGAGAGTGGAAATCTCCAACTGTTTGTTTGAGAACTTTTGCTATATTAGTGTTCAATTTACACGATACTGACTTTGAGTAGCGAAAATAATCTATAATGAAGGTGCTTTGCTTCATGGGGGTACTAATTTTGCGTCGACAGAGTACTCAATTTTAAAGGCGCTCTTAGTATGGGTATGTCGGGATAGACTGTTTAATGAAGTGATAGCACTGCTCATAATGGTTTGATCTTCATTCATATTCGACTGTCTTTTGAGCTCTTGCTTGAAATTTATACATCCTAACAGCATATTTTGAGCCTTTCATGAGATTTGTTATGGCACTTATACAGTGCAATACACGTGTTTTGGCCTTGCAGCCTCGTCAGTTGTACAATGCCTTTTGTTTGAGCCAATTTCTTTCGAACGTGAACCGCCCTTACTTTGAAGGAATCGTCGACAAACATGTTACACTGCCGCGTGTAAAGTGATCTCCGTCATTGGTGAAGTGAATTGTCACTTTACTCGTGGTAGTGAATCATTTTCGTCGACCATTGCTTTATGTAAGTGGGGCTAAACCCCGAAAAGGATTGGCTCAGACGAGAGGCACTGTGCAACTGACAAGGCTGTAAGGTCGGAACACGTGTATTGCACTGTACAAGTGCCATAACAGACCTCATGAAAGGCCTAAAATATTTTGTTAGGTTTGTTCTTCAGTTTCGCTGCCTCCCAAGCATGACGAAGCTCACTTCCTCCGAGTGAATGTATTTTGCCTTATTACAAACTGAAATCTTCATTTTCTTGTTAAAAATGTGATAGACAAAATTCTTCGGTATCACTGTATAGAGAGTGGCATAGAAACTGTTCATTCAAACATAATAGACATAACGAAGTTTCTCAACAAATCAACCCGGAGAAAATAGAATAGCCAATAATTTAATGTAATGGTAAGTTCATTTATATAACCAAAAAAATCAGATAGATGACGAAGGGAATGAAACGTGCAAGTTTTTCTCTATGAGGGGATGAAGAGCACAGTAAAGATTGTGGGACGTTTTTAAATGCGAGTAATTATTTTAAGGCAAGGAAAGGTAGGGGAAAGAAGCACGATAACAATCATGTAGTGTAAATACGAAAAGGTAGCAATGCTATGAAAGAACGGCTCTTTTATAAACTTTTACATCATAATTAACATTTGAAATACATATGGGCTTCCGTTGCCTAGCCGCAACGATTGTGTTAATTGTTGTCGTTCGATTGCTGAAGTTTCGGTGACTTCGCCTTATTTTAGAGCGTGAACCTGTATTACATTAGACTTGGTCCAACGGCGATGAACAGCGTCGAGTCAAAGGATCAAACGGAAAAAGGGGCTAGGTCTCCGTGACAGTAACGCCTCCTTTCCTCCGCTTCATTTTCGATTTCTGGCATTACTCCGAAATACTTCTGTGTTTCGTGCCCTTTTTTTTAATTCTTACGCTGGAATTGTGGCAATCGCTTCAAAATTATTATTGCTGCTTTTTCGTACTGTATGTGTTTGAAGGGAAGTACTCCATCAAATTCTGAACTTTCCACCTAGATATTCTTCTAAACGAACACGATGTGGCTAACCGTCATTCTCGTCGGCCTTACGTGATATTAAATATATTACACCTAAACTAATACGATCTCTCTTTTTTACAGTGGCAGTTTATATAGTTTTTGAGTTGCACAAACGATCAAATGAGGCGAGTGTGAGCTAGTTAACGGCGCAGGATGATATATGGGAGTTTAGTAACTGTCACAGAACTTCCGAGGCCACTTTTTTAGGCACCTCTTGATAGCGCAGCTAATCGTTTTATATTAAGGGCAGCCTAAAACTGATCTTATTTAGAAGCGAGATATTGTTTTGGGGTCTACCCTTGCTTCTTGAATTAATCCAAGTGGTTCATCTTTCCTAGCTATTGGAAATGGCTAATTCTTTGGCCAAGTTTGGAATTTCTCTCCACTCCTCATTTCCTCTGCATACATTTTATCGAAACGTTCTCTTGAAGTGGGAAGGATGAGAGGAAAGGTAATAAACTGGTACATCTCAGCTACTTGGTTTTCGCTACCATTTTGTGATATTGCCACTTTTCAAAAATTTCTTCATTGATCAAAGATAGAGCCAGTCCCCGCTTGGAAGTTCTTATATAAAATTCATATATTCGTCTGCCTATGTAACATCTCGAAACATTTGTTCATCTCCTGTATGGAACAGACAATGAAACACTCGTTCCTATATAGACAACAGAGTAAAGGTCGATGATCGAGGACTGGAGTTTCTACCTTAAACATAAAGGCGACTGTAAGGGTTGGGTTGGGGCCAATCGCTGGCCCCTGGCTCATCTAAGCACACTGATCTAAGAAAGTTATTAGTTGTTGAGTCAACAAGCTTTACACGCTTATTTTCTCTTCAATTTTATGAGTGGTATGAGCAGTTTTTTATGAGTAGCTCGAGAATGGCTAGCATTGCGTAGGACTGTAGAGTCTATAATCTCTCTGGGTACACATGACGGCAATGAATTTAAATTAGAAGTCACGATTCTAGCGCAGGAGTCAGTTATATCAGCTCGTAAAACACTTAAAGCGTTCTGGATAATTGCCGAAATTTCAAAGATTGAACTCGATTGACGATTACGTCACTGTCATGCAAAACCTGCAACCTTTTCTCCGTTTGGTCTTCTGAGCTGACCTAGGGGGGTTGTCGTCGATTTCCACCGAATTAGGCGAATAATCTAACAAAATGTACGTCTAGGCTTTGAAAAAGGCGAAGTCGCCGAAACTTCAGCCATCGAACGTCTACAATTGAAACGGACCTCTCTTCGACTAAACGAGAGAAGTCCATATGATTCACATATATTAATGATGCCATTTTTAATAGCTGAAAGATAATTCAATTCTTATGTTTGATTAAAGCTCTGTGAACATTTTAATAACTTTGTATGGCATCTCAATGACCACAGATATAACGTTGCTGGAAAAATTAAAGTTCTCATTTGAATTTTGGATGATTTTCCTTATGACGTTTACAATCATCACATAATACTTACTACAAAATTGAAGTACAGCATTACCTATCTTTCATCAGTTAATCAAACAAGCTCCTGACTAATGAACGAGTCGTATTACAAGAAAAAGAAAAAATATTCAACGATAACCAAAAAAACAGCAATAGGAAAAAGTCAAGAGGAAGAGTGAACGATTGAAAATGTCTTGATATGTAAGGAAATTTGTAAGCAAAACGTTTGAAACATCTATCTAAGAATATTGCTTTCTTTTTCTATCTTATTGAGCCGATATTACAATTACTTTTTATCAAAAAAGAGCTAAGGCTCAAATGACCTCGCTGGATACACCCGTATGTGTGATAATCGTTTAACTTCATCTAAATAACTTTGTATCCGATTAATGACGGGAGAAGTTGTGGTGGACATAAACTCATCCACAGTGCTAGTGAAGAATAAATCGAGAGTTCCTTTCTAAACAAAAACAAATTTTCAGTGAATGTCAGTAAAAATTGATGTAAAAAAGTTTATGGAATAGCAGAAAAATTAAGACACTTAAAAAGCATTTGAAGACATCTCAATAAGAAGTTCCCCAAAATCATACCTAAGGCTTCGATCAATAGGTAAAATCTGCTCGAGCAAAACTTCAAGAAACGGTTTTAGTTCCTTAAGGTTCCTAAACAAATAAGTTCGTAGAAGTCATCGTGGTGGAATAATCTTCAATCCTACCAAAGATTTTTTGTAACCAGGTGGGACAGAAAAAGAGAGTAAAAGTGAAAGTGAATGCCTTATTATCACTGTGGTAGAAAATTCTTGGTAATGTTACAAAGATCATAACCTGAACGTCCGCCTTACACTAAGCACAACGCATCTGATGCGAAAACAGTGGTCAAATTATATACCAATATTTCCCAGTTTAAGAGCGCATGTGGTGAAGTGGTCAAATGTCCTCTACGTCACACACAAGATCGATGGTTCAATCACGCGCTCGTGGCTCACCAAGCCATCCATCTCTCCGGAGTCGGTAAATTGGTACCGGACTGGTCGCAGACTGTCTGGGAGGATAAGTAGCAATGACTCAGTTCAGCAGAAGGCCACCGCGAGTCATTGTGAAGGCCAGATATGCATTCAGTCACCTCAAACGAAGTTAAAAATTGAAGACGAATGCATGGCTCATCACTCAGGGATTGATCAACGCCGAGAGCTTTATTTTCTATGCTTTTATTTCCCGGTTTTTAATTACTGATTAAGACAAAAGCAGCAAAACGTGCAAAATCTTTGAAAATCGCTCGCAACGTCTTGAGCTCACAGAAAGTAATATATATTTTCTTCTTTGAAAAAGACTCGTATGTCGAATAGCAAAGTGATTCAGCAAGTTGGATTCTACTCTGGTGAACATAGTGCTGTTCAACAGTGTATCGTTGGTGTTTTTCTCTTACAGCGGTTGAGCTGTAGATTTTCGAAAAACAATTTTCTAAGATTTTTTTTCTATAGAATTCTATTTCGAGTTATAAAAGCCCTTTCAAAAATTAAGTCTAATAAAACCGCAGCTCGACTTCTAAGGTAACTTGAACAACAATTTGGATATAGTAATTACTGATGAATATGTCATGTAGACATCATGTGGCAAAAACAGTTCTCTTCAACAAGGAACTCATTGGCAAAGCGAATTGTAACTGTGATAGATGAAATCGATTCTTATTCGTCTTTCATGTCTTCACCAGCATGAATTGGCGCAATTATACTCGGGTATTCTTATGCAAAGGTGTTATTTCTAGGTTTTTTAACGCAATTACAAGTATCCCGCTTCTTAGCTGAGAATGAAAAGTGGTTCGCATCCTACGCTGTCACTCCTACAGATGATTTCTTTTTCGCTGTTTTAGCCATATATTTTGATTTCTCAACCGCTTCTCAGATATGGCAAACGTAAAAAGGTTTCAGGGACGATAACTTCTCAATATAAGAGCAACTGAAAACTTATGGAGCTAATGAGTGCAAATACGAACCAGTTCTGTGTGAAATTATGTCGTATGTTATACGGTGATAGCCATCCCATTAGCTGATGGTTCCTGTCAAGTTCGGAATTGATGTAGGAAATTGTATCCTGAGCAGATCCTTGGAATAACGAGTAGGCTGTGAAACCTAGAGAACAACTATCATAGGCGGTGACAAATTTCTCAAACCTTGAGAGTAATGTTATCATTTGATAAAACTTCTTAACCACAAAATGATAGCTGATTGCAATGCTATTTTCTCATCTACTTTTGATTCTCCGATTTCCCACTAATCTTTCCTAATTACAGTTTTCTGCCTAGAACTTTTTGTGCAATAATATTCCAGATCGTCCATAAAGGCTTAGTCTCGTCGAGAAAATTCTGCAGAAAATCGAAAACGAATCGCACTATTCCAACTAATCACAGAATGCACTACGTTAGGTCATATATGGTCGCAAAGCAACATCTTCCTGTCGATTTTTGAATGCCATCGACTGTCTGAGGTCAAAACGTATAAAACTGAAGCATCTCACCCTCCAGAAAGAACGCTGTTCAAGAACTTTTCTATACTTCACTCACGAGAACAGACGACAGTTCGTCAACTCTAGTCGAACAAACACACGAATTCAACTACTTCCATGGGTGAGCGATTGTAATACGAACGACATTTGAAAATTGGTAGACGGATAAATAAAATCCAGTGATGTCAAGGGTGGTTATTAACGGACTAATTAGTCTGTGTTGATACTGAGTCGCTTCATAAATTTTGGCATCAAAACAATAAACACCAAATGTACTATGAGTAATCGAAATTCCATGATTTTGGTATCGTTCAACAGCGCATTCTCTTGCGAACATTTTGGTATTCAACTTGCCAATACTTGCTTTGAGATAGAGCTGTCAAGGGAATTAATCCACTTGTTGCTCATGCACGAATGGTTCGTAGGGGAAAGTGCTAGTGAAGCGGCGTGCAAGATTTATGAAGCTTGTGGCGATGATATTATTGCAGGTTAGCGAATTTCAAAGGTGAGGAAATGGCCTGGAGAATCAGTCGCGCTCGGGAAGTGCATAGGAACCCTGTAAATTACAGGAAGCATTGATATTGCGCGCTGCTTCATCAGTATTTTCTCCTTCTCACGCCATTTGTGCATGAATAGCGAGCAATTCGTTCCTATAACAGCCATCTTAGGTGAGTATAGCTAACTTGTATACCAAAATATTCACGAGAAAATGCGCAACTGAACGACACCAAAATCATGCACTCTCAACCACTCTTGGTTAATAAATCTGTTGTTTACTGCTCGAGTGCCAAAACCTAAGAAACGACCTAATAATCTTTCAAAAATATTCTAAGCACTCGACTCCTGCAGCATTTTACATTAGTAAAGGCATATTTGGCTTGTATAAAACATGCAGAGAGATCTGCCTGCCCGTCCAAATATCCAAGTTTTTAATCATTGGTTGGATTGCCCGGAGAAGAGCAAGTTATTGTTAATGACATCAGTATTCAAACTTGTATAGGAGGGCACCGTCGGGTGAAATTGCTTCATATAAGCAGTGCTTCATTGAACACGGTTCAACCGACTCAGTGCTACTATGTTAGCGCCAATCTCAAAAACAGCTGTGGACAATCGACTGTTGATTCCAATCAGTCCGGTTTTGGAGAAGGCGATGGCTCCAAGACCTCAGTTCAGTTGAATATACTTGTTCGTCAACCTCGTGATCACCTTATCATGTATGTATTGCAGCGCACATCTCTACTGCGCTATACACATGTCTGAAAAGTGGTTATCACCGGTGTAAATCTAAAAGAACTTGCCAGTAAAGTTGCACATATTACTGATGATATTCAATTTATGCACAGAAAAATAAACACATCCGAGCACCTTGGCAGCTCGTTGGCGAGCCACATAAGGATCCTAAAAAATAAAAGAAAAGTGATTTTATAGAGTCTAGAAAAGGCAAAAACTTAAAAAATGTAAAATGATCTGGGTCAATAGTGCGATGAAAAAGAAGTTAAGAAAAAAAAGCAGCAAAATACAACTGAAGATGCAAACAATCTTCATTAAACGCGCCGAGACACAATCTTGAAAAGAGCAATTCTTGATTAAAATTCTCAACCTCTCCAGATGTAGTCAGCGTGTTTCTAATGACCCACCTTTTTCGCTCCCATTAACGCGATTTGCACGTTCAACACCATCGACGGTGTACCCATAGGCAGAATTTCACAGATCGTTGCCATATGATCGTATCTACAAAGCGTCTTAGAATGGCAACTCGTGGCACACCACAAAATCGCTAGTCCTTGAAAAAACGATCCTTTTGTTTAGGAAGTGGATCTAGTTCTCAAAGAGTCAACCGTATTGTCGCAATCATGGACGAAGTGGTTTCTAAGATATTTCGACTGAGTCTATTGATAAATTTGTAAAAGGAACTTTCCCTCTTCGCTAAGAAAATTATCTAAGTCTTAGGGGACTCTTCTGACATTTACCTGGCTGAACAATATAAAGGACTACTAAAAGTGTAGAGCTGCTGGAAAAGTGTTTTTCAGGAAAATGTATATACCTCAGGATAACTATCAACTATTACACGACTGTACTAAAACTATTCTATTGTATCATATCTATCAGATATGATATAATAAATATATTAGCCAAGAGCAATCAAGTGCACAACACTCTGTGTTCGGTGATAATTTCATTGGACATAGAGTGTAAAATGTTCGTCGTCGTTAACTCTTAGTGTGGGGACTGGAGAACCTACACAGGATTGGCAAAAAAGATAAAATGGTAACTGCTCGACTGACGAGATCGTAGCACCGAAACACGTGTATCGGGCTCTGTATGAGTCAGCCCATTTAACAGACCATTGACATGCGTGGCTCAAATATAATTATGGGGCATATTCTATTATAGAATAAAGGGGCAAAGAATTCGAGAGTTGCATTACACACATAAATAATACGTTCTGTTCCATATAGAAAATGAAAAAAAAATTACAACTATGGAGATTTCATTTAGTTAAATTTTTTCCCTTCTTCGTTGACTACAAAATACATACTTTATCACTTCGTAAGGAAATATAGAAGAAGATATTGAGAATTAAGCACTCCTGCCCACCTCTGCCATCCAGTTATAATAATTCCGCGAAAGTTCGCAAACTTCACCTCTTGAGCCTGAAAATTTATTCCAAAATGTCTTTCGAAATAATCAGAAATTACGAGATAAATAATCGGGACTAGTATAATTGGAAGACCGCAAACACTAACGATTTTCGTATCGATCCAAGCTAGATTATTTGCTTCGTAGTGTCGAATGTCGATGTATTTAGCTGATGGGAAATTGGCACCTTTGTAAGCCGATGATGCCCAAACTACGGGGAAATTAAGGGCTAAATCTGAGAATGATGAATCTGAAAAGAACAGGAATCGTGATCGCTATACATCTGGACATCCAGAAACTTTATCTCACTAATGTTCCATCTGATATTTTGCTCTGTGCACCACTGTTTATATTTTTTTACATAACCCATCATCATATAATTGTGGTAATCTTATTGCTTTTTACATTAAAATTACCTCGCACTCAAAATTTCGTACAACCTGTAGCACCTGCCGTCCCGTTGATCGTAGAGTGACTCAAGCGGGTACTAACAACACTTCTATTTTTCCCTATCGCGTGGAAGAGTAACCCAGTGGGTCCTCCTCGCTCAGTCGCTGAGCATCATACCTTACTTCTATCGCTTCCGTGAAGAAATCGGACCAACGGGTCAGTGGTCTTCCTTTAGAGCGCTTGACGTGCCGAGGAATCCAGTCGGTAACGGCTCTCGTCCATCGGTTGTCGTTGAAGCGCATCACGTGTGCGGCCCACCTTATTTTCGATATCTTGGCGTGCAGAACGGCGTCTCTGCTTTTCGATCGATGACGTAGGTCGGAGCTTCGGGTAATTTCTCTCATTTGCGAGATACGGGATACTCCTAGCATCGACCTTTCGACTGCGCGTTCGATAACGCCAAGTGATCTTCCATCCTGCTTACGTTGCGACCAGGTTTCTGCTGCATACGTTAGGGCAGGGATAACAGTCGAGGCGGAAAAGGTGTGGGCACGGAGTCGAATGTTCTTTGTCCTCTTCACTACATCTTCGATGCTCTCAAACGTTCCACAAGCCGCTCGTTTCCTCCTGCACAACTCTGGAGCTAGGTCGCGTTCATCAGGTTGATTTCGCGACCTAGATAGATGTAACTGGAGCATTCGGAGATTGTCGTTCCGTTGAGCGTGAATGGGGCATTCAAAACACAACCGTTCCTCATGAACATCGTTTTCGCTAGATTTAGTTGAAGACCAATCTTTTCACAGGCGTTATCGAAATCGGTCAACAATCGCTCCGCTTGGCTGATGTTTGGTGTTATGAGGACGATATCGTCCGCAAAGCGAAGATGGTTTAATTGTCGACCGCCAATTTTCACTCCCATATCGTCCCATTCTAAAGTTCGCATGACGTCTTGTAAGGTGGCAGTGAATAGTTTTGACGAAATTGTATTGCCTTGTCGAACCTTTCTTTTTACGCCAATAGTGATATTGTTGTAAAACGGCGATATTTTGGTCGTGCAATCTTTATATAGCTCACGAAGGATCGTTACGTACCGAGTAGGGACGCCCTCGTTGTCCAGAGCCTCAATATCCGCTTCTGTTTCCACTGAATCAAAAGCTTTCTTCAAATCGATGGAAGTGAGACAGAGCGGTATTCGTACTCTCGTGAAACTTCAATGAGTCTTGTGATCGTGTGGATGTGGTCTATGTACTAAATCCTTTTGGGAACTCGGCTTGTTCGCATGGCCTTCGTCCAGTGTTCTGTCAATCCTGCTCAGGATGACTCGAGTGAAGAGATAATAGAGAACGGACGTCAAGCAGATTGGGCGATATTTGCCTATGTCGTAAACGTCTCCATTTTTTAACAACAGCAAAGTCTTGCTGGTTCTCCATTGAATGGGAACCTTGCATTCTGACAGGTAGCGAGTGAAGAGTCGAGCCAGGGTGTTGATGAGAACTGGCGGCAGGCTCTTCAAATGTTCTGGGCTAACCCTGATTGGACCGGGTGTCGTTCTGTTCTTCACCGACGATATAGAATGTTGGATTTTGGAAGGCGGGATCGGTGGAACAACATATTCATCCTCTTTCAATTTATAAAACGGTAAAAGAGAGGAGGATTGAGGAGGGTTGGACTAGCTTCTTTTGTGACAGATTGCATCGTTAACTCCGATCTCACACTGTTGGTATGATATTGTGCTTAACTGTTTGCTCCATAATGCAAGACCCGTAGATGTCATGCAAAAAGAAGCACAGGTGGCGCTCCAGCCTCAGTCGGGACTAGTTGAGCATACCATTACCATGGTACCGTGAAATTTTACCCGACTTCTTTGAAAAAAGCTCTTTCCGATAGATAAAGGCAGGTGACAGACTATGGTGAAATCTAGAAGGTTCTTTTGAAGTATAAAAGGATAAGGGGATGAAGCTTTCGGCACTAATCAATTCTGAGGGATGAGCCATACATTCGTCTTCAATTTTCATCTTCGTTTGAGGTGATTGAATGCATATATGGCCTTTACAATAACTCGCGGTGGCCTCCCACTAAACCGAGTCAGTGTTGTTTATCCTCCCAGAAAAGTCTGAGACCAGCCTGGTATCAATTTACCGATCCCGGAGGGATGGATGGCTTGGTGAGCCACAAGCGCGAGATCGTACTATTGACATTGTGTTCGACGCAGAGCACCTCTAACCACTGCGCCACAACCGCTCTTTCTTTGTAGATATGCAGTAAGAAATGAATCAATGAGCACCCAACGATGCCATAAAAAGAGGCAATCTGCATACCTTTTTACTTAACTTTTTTCAGCGGTGTTATAGATATACCTAGCGATGTAGACCGATGTGCAAAGCTCTCGGGCCAGGTGGGACTCAAACCCACGTATCACTGTATCCGGGAGCGCGTACTGTAACCCGCTGCACTACTGGCGTCCGTTTTGTTTACCACTCTTTCTACACTAGAACGCATCTGTCGGACAAAACGGGCGTCAGAAGTACAACCGGTTAGAGCACGCGTTCTCGGTTAAAGTGAGATGCTGGTTTGAGCTCCGCCTGTCGAAAAAATTTTGTACATCATTGGGTGAATTTGCACACCGTTAAACCCACTTCTAACCCGTTTACCTCATCTCACGTGTACCCCTACGTGGATGAATAAATCTATAAGAAGAATGTTAACTATGATTACAAAGTGATTTAACCGCTTGACAACTACGTTGAAATATTGCACATCATTCACGCGACCCAGTCGCGAGCTACAATAACGATGTGGTAGTATGTGAAATTTGGAAGTAATCGTAAGTAAACGATTAAATCATCATATAACTTCAATTGAGTACGATTGATGAGACCTCAATAAGGGTATTGATAGCCAATCGGAATTTATTTATTTGACCGCTTCTTGCGGTGGTATGATCTTGCAGTATACCCAATAATGTAGAGTGCTGTGCAAAAACACTTGCGTCAGCCGGGATTCAAACCCAGATCTCACTCTTTCCGAGAGCGTATGCTAACCGTTGCACAACCTACGTTCATTATTGGGTATATTGCAAGATCATACCACTGCAAGAAACGGTCAAATAAATAATTTCCGTTTGATTATAGATACCAAATATCTGTTAGCGCAAGTGTGTTCAATGCCGATAGCGGCTGCAGCGCCAGACCGTAGAACGTTTGGCTGCTGACAGATAACGCGTTGTAGCGTAAAAAGAGTGTTGTGCAAAACGAACGTCGGTGGTGCAACGGTTAGCATACGCTCCCGGAAAGAGTGAGATCTGAGTTCGAATCCCGGCTGACGCAAATCTTTTTGCATAGCACTCCACATTATTGGCTATCGATAGTTTCATATATACCTAAGAGAATTCAGTGGCGAGCAAAAATACGACCTCAGAAGGGAGTCTCACATTTCATCCATACTGGGGACGCGTGCAACCACTACACCACTGAAGTACATTTGCACCATCACTCATTCTTCAATAATCTATGATAGCTGTTAGCCACCAATGTTTCAACAGGTTTGGTCGGGTATGTGATTTCGTTTTATAAGCACAAAAAAACACTAGAAAGTTTAGTATATCATCGATAGTAGAAACTACGCTAATGCTTATTTTCAATGAAAAAACAAAAATGATGTATTTAGCAAATCCTTTTCAAAAGTGTTTGTGCATCTATTACGAGAACTTGTTATACATTGCATACCGCCAATGAATATAAATTTTTCTGTAGTGTATTGTGGAACTGCTAAGTGTAGATTTTATAATATTCATCGAATATCTGAAACAAGATTAGGATTAATGAAATAAATTCATCAGTTGAGTACCAGATCTACACGGAAGCGCGCTCCAACACATATTTAGTGAGAGACAGATGGAAGAGAGATGTGAGCTAATAACGACTCAATCGTTGTCAAACGCTTAGTATTATTTGAATTTACCTGGCATCGTAACAATGTGCTCGGAATAATCCCATATCACGAGCTCGATAACTTCGCCCAACTGGAGACTCGCTATAATGCGAGAATCGAAACCTTTGAGCATATCATGCCATGCTAACACTCTAAATAAGAAAGTTTCTGTTTTGGCATAGAGATCCTATAAAGCTGACTGCCGCGTACATTGATTGAAATGTTCAAGATGAAAAGGACTGGCTGAAATTTGGTATTTTTGCTTGTGCAAGAGGTCAACAATGTATTTAGAACCTAATGGAAGCAAAGAATGTTGGATAGGGAACCGTCTTCATCTCATCCCTCATCGGTAATTCAGGTATAGAACCATTTAGAAAATGAACAGCACTGGACTACATTCCACGAAAACTTGATCTACAAAATTTGTGTTTGCTGAATGACAGAGCTTTTGAAACAGTACAGCAGTCGGTCCTGCTGGAGTGTAGAAAATAAGTAAGGCCGCAGATAATGCTCACTAGCACTGTAGTTTTCCGGATATTTTTGTGCAGTAGATGTTTCTCAAGGAGGGATTTGAGGAGAAACTCACGTTGCTCCATCGGTCAGATTCTTCACAAACAGCGCGATATCCTTCATATGCGAAACTGCTAGAAGTTGTTTGTCACCGTCTATTGAGTGCTTCAAAATCCATTCGACTGATTTTGGACAGACACCAAACTGAATATATATTGTCAACGTCCAACAAGTCATCGGGTTCAGAACGTGTGCATGGGACCTTTTCAAAAAATTACTGAGAAAGTGGCCTTGTAATAATTTCAACCGCTTTTAATATTGTTTATTTGAAGAAAGTATTCGCAATAAAAATGCTTGATGAAAGTGCAGCGGATGAATAAGCGAATCAAAATCCCATTACAATCTTGGATTCATTTAAGGGGAGTTCTAGAAATCATTTGTAATTTTGGAATCAAATATTTTGATACCAAGAAAGTTTTTCCGTAGGGGAAACCACTATTATCCTGGTAAACACAAGAGCATGTGGAAATTGGATTTGACAAGCATTGAAACACACAAAACTTTGTTTCATTTGGCGCAATTACTTATAACAGTAATAAAATTAATAGGAAATGATCCAATTGAACTAAAAATAACTAGCGAAATGAATGCTTGTAATTAAACATGGCTTATTCTTTCATTCAAATGGACAGTGCCCTGATCTGCAACGTGCAATAAGGGTTCGGTAACTACGTATACAAAGTCAAAAAAACCATAAATCAATTAATTCAAAAATTCAAACAAAACTGCTACCTCGAAGACCTCATCCGATCCTATATGAAAGTATTTGATGCCGAATGATTTGTGGACGTCTATCACCTGTTTCAGAGCATCTTTCACAATTTCCACAGCTTCTTCGTCGCCTACGCATAGAACCTGAATAGTATCACAAACTAGAAATCGCTAAAACACTCTGTTATTGTCATAATCAAAATGCTCCGTCTATTCGAAACATTATGTAAAGTTTCTCAGAAAATTTCATTACCGTTTATCTAGATGCTCATCATCTTACGCGGATCCTAGGGCTTCTTTTATTCCTTTCGTTTTACCTCACTCTCATTCACGAAATTCTTCAGATTGACGTAGTGCTTCAATTTGAGAATTTTGTGTTCTCCATGGACGCTCTCGAATGCCGGCCGAATCGATTTCCGATGGAGAACCCGGTAAAGTTTCGCTAGAGCTTTATATTTGCCGACCCTTCTACTTCGGATTAATCCCTTTTCAGACATATGTGGCACCATTTTTCGAAAGTGGACGGATGAAATGCTTAATTTGCTGGAAACTGGGACAATCAGTTGGCACAGCGCGTGTATTGTGTAAAATCTACAATTTGCTTTCCATGCCTTGCAAGGATTATAAAAGTCGTCCTAATTGTACTCAAACTCTTGGAGCGCTATCCCCACCAAGGCAGTCATCGTTTGCCTATCTTTCCGTCATAAATTGATCAGTATTATGCAAAAAAGCGTCATGAACACATCTTTCTTGTACTAATTCACAAGACAATTTTCAATATTGCGTAGAAAGTTTCGTAAGTTGGTATGCTCCCCAAACTTCGTCTTTTTCAACCGCCTTTGGTTTCTTGACAATTAGGAATAATTTATAAAACGGTTGCATGTACTGAAACTAAGTGCTAGCATAGTCATAAAAGTTATCAAAAGAATGCCAGACAGTAGGGGAACATATTTTCAAAAGACGCTAAAAAAGAGTGAAGGAAGAGAAGATAAAAATTACAGACTGCAAAAGATTCATCAGAAAATAGACTATCTTGAGCCTTCTGGACGTACCTGTGGATATTCGTCATTTTCGCGATATTTTCTGAAATGCTCGAGCTTCAGAATCCATTCTAAGTGACCGAATGTCTGAACCAGTGGAATGACATCAAGATTGAGATCTCTGAACTTGCAAAATAACTGTAATAAAAAGTATTCTATGTTCAAAAATCTTCGGAATCTGCCTAATTCTCTTCTGTATAATGAAAAAAAAAGGATTTTCTAAGCTTGAGACATTTCCCAGTTATTCGCTACTTTGTATCGCTAAATACTCTCTTGTTCAAGGTAGGAATACAGTAGAACTGATCAAGAAAAGCTCTTTCTATTGTAACAAACACTGGATTCAATTTGTTTTATTGAACTGCATTCAAACGAAAAACTGAAGAAAACAGTTTTCCACTAGAAATAAGTGACATTTTTGCAACCAGTGAAATGAAATAAGAGTTTATGAGATTGAAGTCATCAATTGCCATTAGATTCATTTGAAAATTTCATTAATACACTTCTAAATTACAAATTTTAGAATTCTAAGCTGTAAGCTTCATTGGTCTTTACGTGCATATTATTGTTCCAACTAATACTCAAAATTTCTAGCATTTTTACTGCATTTTTCGCAGTGTTATGATCTTTCGTATATACCTAAGAGAATTGGGTGGTGAGCAAAAACACGGCCTCAGGCGGGAATCGAACCCGCGTTCCATCCTATACGGAGACGGGTGCTCTAGCCCCTCGCCACCAAGGCACATTTGCGCTACCACTCATTCTTCAACATCTCCATGTTAGCTAGCAGCCACCAACCGCTAGCAGGTTTGGTCGGGTATGCGATTTCGCTTTATGAACCCCTGAGCTGACAGCCATGGAATCTATATAGGTGTTCACGGATAGAATGAAACGCGGGTTCGATTCCCGACCAAATCCGTGTCTTTGCTCACCACTCAATTCTCTTATGTGTATACGAAACATTTTGTTTTTGCAAGAAAAACACAAAGGAAAAAAGTCATAACGTCTCGACAAAAACAACGTACCTAGCTTTGGTCAAAATCTCCTGTACATCCTCAAGTGAATAGGCGTCAGTATTTTTGGCGACTTCTAATTTTCCTGTCCATGGAAACATGTCCTCCCATTCAATCATAACTCCTTAGATGATAAAGTTATTTTAATGGAATTTCAAATGCTGTAGTATGTTGTTACACGCAATTTTACAAGTGAAACTGGAAAAACATGTCTTGCTTATTAGTTAACGCATTACATACGATGTTGGTTTTTGAAAGTTATCAGATTTTTCAAACCTGATAGCATATAGTGCTTTACAACTCGTTAAAACATAAATAGACTTACCTTTATATATACAGAATACTTTGGCCAATATAATAAGAATGGATATATGCACGTGTGCATATTCATTTATATATATATATATATATATGCACATATGTGCTGTATATATATATATATATATACATATATATGCAAATATGTGCTATTTCTATATGTCAGTAATGAAGATAGAATTCAAACTTTGAATAATAAAATTTAAAAAATGTGAAAGCAGCATTGTATCAGCAAACTTCATCGGACCCTGCTGAAGAAAATCGCATTTTTTCATACTTCCAACTTCTTTCGTGCATGAAGTATGCCCTTCATACATGAAAAGCAGAAAGGTTTTTTCTCGAATCGGCTTCAAAAAACCACAAGTCTATTGTTGCAGTAGAAGAGATTTGGTTTAGTGCTATATAACTGTGAAATTTGATGGCTTTTATTCCAATTGGTTTTAATCACAAAACCAAGAATAGATCGAGACATGGTATTTTGAAAAGCGTCTCGTAAGTCTTTAATCATGTGACACACACAATTTCTGTGGAAAATGTTATAATAAAGAATTATTGGTACATTTTGAAGATATAAACGGCATAACACTCACCAGTCGCGCCAGACTGTGCTACTATGTCCAGCAGTTGGAGAAAGTACGGTACCCGTGGTGGTGCTCCTTTCAGGTCAAAATGAACGATGATGTTTTCATAAAACAAATTCTAAACCAAGATTATTTCACCCTTTCACATAGAAAGTTTTTAAGTCGTAGGAACAAGAAACACCATCGACAAGTAGTAATTAGACTTAAACAACATTGATTATTTGAATAAAAATTTGGAGAAAAAATGTTCATCAGAAAAAACTCAAGTATAATTACAAGTATGGTGAAGTACGAGTAAAAGTTATTCTGATCTATGTGTAATGGACCCGAATGATATCTATAGCTCTCAGGGTAACCGCGCGCTCGTATTGCTCCATCCAGACCTTAGCTTTGTCTCTCAGCCATGCTTTGACTGCATTCGGTCGCTGTCAGAAACACCCGTCAAGCGATTGACCGAACGCATAGTGCAAAAGTGCCGCCCTGGAAAGGTATAATCGCTGTTCGAGTCCATTACACATACACCACGTTCAGAGTTATGCTCCTATCTCAGCAAAAACCATGAGCGTTACCTCTCTTCTACGTTGTGTTTTAGGATCGTGTAGTTTTCCACTTTTATGAGCTTGTTTAGCTTCCTTCTGAAAAATTTTTTTCTTATCTATCTATGAATTATCAATGTTTTATTTTGATTTTTCATCAAACGAATTTGTAGGAACAAAAAATGTCTCCTGGCTGTTCAACTGCGATATACAGCAACTTTTCATCTTAAGGCAATGTCATTGAAGGAAGAAAGAACTTTACCGAACAGATTTTATAGGTGTCAAACAGCTGCACAGAGTGATGGTTCATCCACATGGCTAGCCAAATTAAGGACTAGCATGTTTCTCTAGGAAGCCCGCATTAGAGTGAGGCAAACCTATGAGTCATGGCCATGCTCATACTATCCAACTCGTAAGGCGACCCATCTCTTCGACTAGTAACAGGTGGCCACTGACTATAAGGACGATCTAACTCGACATCGTGGAATCAGGGAAGGGACCAACCAAATCAGGAGTAAAGTGTTTAGGGGGAGCTTTTATTCATAAAGAAGGATTAATAGATTGTAATTTAAAAATAGAAAAGAAGGTTAAAATGAGTCTTGGCACGTTGTATACAAGACGGCTTGCTTTGTGTTGGTCGGTATATTATGTGCCTTTTGATGACAGTAGCTCAGTTTTATGTTGACCTTATGAAATGGTTAGCTATCGACTAGGGCCAAATTTTTTATAGACTCATTCATACTTCAACTCCTCTTACTTGGATACCTAAGGGAATTGAGTGGAAAGCAAACATTCGACCTTGGACGGGAACTGAACCCACAAATCACCCATATTGAGGGCGCGTGCTACCACCACACTACCGTGCGCTTATCCCCCACTCATTCTACAAGATCTCTCTATCATAGATATGACTTATCAACCTTAGAAAGGTTTGGACGGGTAAGCAATATGGCTCTGCAAAACAGTTAAGCTGACAGCCATTGTACTTACCTAAATCCAACAATTCTTATGTTTTACTGCTTTTACTGCGATATGGATGAAGTGTGGGTCCAACTCCCGTCTGAGATCGAATTTTTATCTACCACTCAATTCTTCTAAGTATACTTCTAACATCATGCACTGAGACAAAGCGGTGAAAACATAAGAAATCTACGTAGTCATCCTCAAGGCCTTTTTCATTGATTTCGAGCAAATCTTACAAATCGATCTACCCATCCATCATACATTCCTCTTTTCAAGTGAATAACCCATCTGTTCCTCGATCTCACTCATATTCTCTTAGATTTCGAAGATGGGATTGGTTCTCAAGATCTGAGATGCACACATTTTAATCAATTGCAGGAAGTGCCGGCCAATTTTTAGGAAACATCGTTCAATAGTCTGTTGGTGGTGCACAAAATTTTCGACGTTGTTGATTTATCAGCACTTTCTCTAATGCATGATAGACAGCTAGAAGAAACGTTGAGTCAAGGAGGTAACTGCAGAATTTGGGATGAGTTTATTTGTGGGTAAGGGTTCGGAACCGGCTTATGCTACTTTCCTTGTGAATTTCTTCATATTGTCCTCTACATTTCTTCATCGCCCATGATATTTGTATGAGAAATCCTTTGAAGCCGAGCAACATTTTGATCCAACGTACTCACCTCTGTACCATCGCTTTCTACAAACTCCGATCAAGACTCTGCTTATTCCAGCTTTTCTAAGCTTCCAAATGTCGCTAGTAATACTCAGATTTGATAGAGATTCGCTACCAATGTATGTCAATCTCGCATAGCTCTTCATCAGAGATCAACTTTCCTCCGTAATACGACAGTCAACACGCTTTCCACTATGGTGCCCCTTTTTTAGGGAACATTTTCCAAAGGAGCTACTGAGAGGGTGGAGAAGCAACCGCTTTTTGATGAGCCTGTATGATAGGTGTCAGCTAAAGTTCTTCTGTGAGATGGGCCCTCTATTTGGTCGATAAGTTCTGATAGGATTACAATGCATTGAACGGTATCATATGCTTTTTCACAGCCCACAAATGTTGATACAAGTGGTGTGCGGTATTTCAGATAGACTTCATAACTCTAGACACAATTTGTTACACTGTCTACGCAAGAGAATCTGCAGCGGTATTCTGCTAGATCGAGTGGCTATGGTAAGTCCGGACACTGCGATGCACGATAGGCCAATTCTCAGAAGAATCTTAATTAGTCTCTTGGGCTAATTTTGAGCAAAAAAAAATCAATAGAGATTTTGATGTATTGCATCCAAAAATCCAATATGCCTGATAATCATCTTTGAGCCATGCATATGGTTTGTTACAGAACAACTTATAGAGCCCAATACACGTATTTCGACCTTTAAAGTTTTATCATTCGGCGGTGCCCTTCGTCTTTATTTCAGCCAATCCTCTTGGGGTAACCCAACTCCTGAAATTTGGACGCAGTCTTAAGAAATCACTCGAAGCAAGAGGTATGATACATATGATACCCGCCAAGAGCAACCGAGTGTACATTACTGTCATTCAGTGGCACTTTCACTTGATGGAACATGTGGAAAGACCGTCTTCGCCAACTCCATATGAGGGCTTGAGTTCTCCCAAAGCACTGGGTGAAACAGAGACGAAGATATCGCCCGACTAATGCGAATGTCAAGGCCGAAACACGTGTGTCGGGCTCTAGAAGTTGCCCTATAGAAGACCACATGTATCACCTGTATCACCTGTCGTCCCGTTGATCGTCGAGTGACTCGAGCGGGTACCAGCAACTCTTCCATTTTTCCCTGTCGCGTGCAAGAGTAGCCCAGTGGGTCCTCCTTGCTCTAGGAATTCGCTGAGCATCATATCTTTCTTCCATCGCTTTCGTGAAGAAATCGGACCAACGGGTCAGTGGTCTTCCTTTAGAGCGCTTGACGTCCCGAGGAATCCAGTCGGTAACGGCTCTCGTCCATCGGTTGTCGTTGAAGCGCATCACGTGTCCGGCCCACCTTATTTTCGATATCCTGGCGTGTAGAACGGCGTCTCTGATTTTCGATCGTTGACGTAGGTCGGAAGTTCGGATCCTTTGTCTCATTTGCGAAATACGAGATACTCCTAGCATCGACCTTTCGACTGCGCGTTCGATAACGGCAAGTGATCTTTCATCCTGCTTACGTAGCGACCAGGTTTCTGCTGCATACGTTAGGGCAGGGATAATTGTCGAGTCGAAAAGGTGGGCACGGAGTCGGATGTTCTTTGTCCTCTTCACTACATCTTCGATGCTCTTAAACGTTCCCCAAGCCGCTCGTTTCCTCCTGCTCAACTCTGGGTCTAGGTCGTTCATCATGTTGATTTCACGACCTAGATAGATGTAACTGGAGCATTCGGAAATTGTCGTTCCGTTGAGCGTGAATGGGGCATTAGAAACCCATCCGTTCCTCATGAACATTGTTTTCGTTAGATTCAGTTGAAGACCGATCTTTCCACAGGCGTTATCGAAATCAGTCAACATTCGTTCCGGTTGGCTGATGTTTGGTGTTATGAGAACGATATCGTCAGCAAAGCGAAGATGGTTTAATTGTCGACCGTCAATTTTCACTCCCATTTCGTCCCATTCTAATGTTCGCATGACGTTTTGTAGGGTGGCAGTGAATAGTTTTGGCGATATTGTATCGCCTTGTCGAACCCCTCTTCTTACGTCAATGGTGATATTGTTGTAGAATGGAGATATTCTGGTCGTGAAATCTTTATAAAGCTCACAAGGATCATTATGTACCGAGTAGGGACGCCCTGGTTATCCAGAGCCTCTATAACCGCTTCTGTTTCCACTGAATCAAAGGCTTTTTTCAGATCGATAAAAGTGAGACAGAGTGGTTGTTTGTACTCTCGCGAAACTTCAATGAGTCTTGTGATCGTGTGGATGTGGTCCATGGTACTAAATCCTTTTCTGAACCCTGCTTGTTCGCATGGCTGTCCTTCGTCCAGTGTTCTGTCAATCCTGTTCAGGATGACTCGAGTAAAGAGTTTATAGACAACGAACAGCAAACAGATTGGGCGATAATTACCTATGTCGTGAAGGTCTCCCTTTTTGAACAACAATACGGTCTTGCTGGTTTTCCATTGAATAGGGACCTTGCATTCTGACAGGTAGCGAGTGAAGAGCCGAGCCAGGTGTTGATGAGAACTGGCGGCAGGTTCTTCAGGTGTTCTGGTCTAATCCTGTCTGGACCGGGTGTTGTTCTGTTTCTCACCGACGATATAGCATGTCGGATTTTGGAAGGAAGGACCGGTGGAACGACATAATCGTCCTCTTTCAATTTATATGACGGTAAGAGAACATGGCTAGCGAAGAGATCCACGGACCTCCCTCTTTGAGGGATCCCGCCCGGTTAGTCGCGAGGGCACGTGGCGCGTCCCCAGGTGGTGGATAGGGGAATAAAACGCGAACCAAAAGCGACCGTGTGCTTCCCAGAGACGCAGGTGGATTCAGGGGACGAGCTCCCTGCTTCTGCAGTGCCGACTTGACAAAACTCTATTTCTACGAGTCAAGTCGGCCAAAAGCCTGCAATCAAGCGGCTGGGAAGTACATGGGAGGCGGTTAGGAGTCGCCTCCAACAAATAAGCTCCTCGCGCTCCTCCGAGAGAGACTGGCAAGCTACTCGTGATTACCCAGCCCCCACGTTTAGAGCCTGGCAAGCTACACGTTGGGTATCAAAAATGCCAAAAACAGTAACAAATATGGGCCTCATTCCCCTGACCCCGAAAGAGCCCCTGGTACGGCAGCGCCAGATAGGACGAGTACGGAGAGGCTGCTAAAATCTCAGGGCCGAACTAGGCTGCCAGGATCGAAACGGACCAAAGACCACATGTATGGCTCAAAAAATGATTATTAGGTTGTTAAAACTTGAGCGTGGTCTTAAAAAAACGCTCGAAACGAAAGGTATCCTAAACCATTTTCACACGATTTAACTCCACATATTGTTGGTACTTCAATACTTTCGCTGTGTTTATTTCGCAATCGTCATCCACAAAAATCTTTGGATATCCCAACGGTCGACATTGTTTAAGGGCCTATACTCCTTCAGGAACGTCACTAAACATCATTATTATCTTGAGAAAGCGCTTTTGAAGCGTTTTTAGGCCATCACTACAGACATTGACGGCCGCTGCAGATCGGTGAAAGCTTTTCCCAAATAGGTTTGCTATAGAGTGGCCGATTTCAAAAGGATTAACGGCGTGGTTGGTTTGGGTGAAGCCAACCCTGCGAGCACGCATGTACTGTCATTTTCGCACCCTATTCAAGAATAAAAATTAGAATGAAATCACCTTGATACTCTACTGATGCGTCTTCACAGTGTTTTTCATTGTCTGAATCCCAGTACTTCTGACATTCAACTCGTTCGTCTTCTTCTTGAGCGTCGTAGAATACTAGTTGAGCGATCCTTGCAGTCTCGATAATAACCTGGCTGTGACGTTCCATAAGGCGTTGTTGACTGTCGGAGAGAGGTGGGGGTGGGCTCGGCTCTAGGTGCGTCGCGACGAGCATCACAACAGCTTACCCGCGGCACCTCCAGAATTTGAATTTATGTCAACAATATCATCTATTTCCTTGAGTATTCTTTATTGATCACGAGAAGCCGTCGGCAGAATGGAGATACCGTTGCTGCTTGAATTTTATTAGCTGTGAATCATCAAGGAAAGACAGCGGGCTGGAACCACAGAAAATCAACCCGATGCATTTTTCAACAAGTTACACAAATGCTTCACCATTAGTATATCTGTGAGCTTAACACTTTTATAACCATGCAAGGAAACTTCTTACGATGGTTTTAAATGTATATATATACAATTTTTTGAAGTATATTTTCATCACTGAAACAAAACTTCGCTTGTTTGATTGTTCTCGTTCTCGAAGAAGACGTTATCCCATTAATGAAATCAGTTATTCCCGTATCACTCCAAGGAGTGATATATTGCTAGAGAATAAAAGGGAAAGAATGATAACGACGATAAAGCAAGAAGACGGAAAAGCTGCGAAACGAAACCAACTACCTATTAATCTGGCATTCTCAAATAGTTCCTTATTATTTGTTTAGCTAAAGACGAGGTTCTTATGATTCTATCTAGAAAAAAGCTGACGATTCAACTTTGTGTTTGGTTGAATAGAAAGAGAAACAGGGAACTACTGCCTAATAATGTATCGATTCTTCTGTGCCGTATATTTTTGAGAAGGCGCTACTTTAGACATCATTCATTATGCTCCTGGAGTATCAACAAATTAGTTGCGTTTTCCAACCATATAAATCTCTTTCTAGTCTGTGTAACTAATATCAAGATGGTATCACACTTAACACTTACGAAGAATGTTCGGCTACATGTAGTCTGTGACAAACGCTGCTAATGAAGGAGATTGGAGACTAGAGATATATTGGGAGACCTCCACTGATAAGTTCATCAGCAGTAAAGGCAACTTGATCTATTGCTCATTCTTCACGTTTCGCTGCGATCCAGAATGCGATAGAAAATGAATATACACAAAATGTAATATAAGGATGAAGCGCTCTGAGTTGAACAATCCGTAAGGATGTGATATTCACTGAACACCATTTGTGACAAATTAGAGATGAGTGGATGAAGACCTGGCCTAAACAGTGACTGTTGTTAGCAATCAGCTTATTGAATGAGTGTTTTCAACCTCTTAGGCAAAACAGATAGCAAATCGCCGATCATTGAGGAATGGAAAGCGTGGATCAAACCAGCGACCGACCAGGTGTGTATGAACGGATACTCCTAACGACTACGTTACACAAGCTTCGATGCAATTTAGTTCTTCAAACTATCGCTGTGAGAAAATAAATGACTTATAGATAGAAGAGTCGTGCAAACGAGTATTCAAACAAGAAGACCTACCAGCTCTCAATTCTCGTTTGGCATAATATTAATGCACTACTTGATTAAGGCTCAAGTTTTTTCGATACAGCAGATTTTTCATCAAATTGCTTAGAAGTATACCTGGTGTGCTACAAATTCCTGAGATTTCTCACTATCGACAACTCCTTCTTCATTTTTGACTGAATTTGCTTGAACAGCCATCTTAATGGAAAAAATAGATAAGAAGGAAAGTGACATTGGAAACAAAAAAGAGCAAGAAAATGACCTAATAAATGACAAAAATTTCAAAATTACCTGATGATCTTTGCTGGGATGCCGAGGGAATGTGCTCGTAATTTGTAGTGTGATGAAAACCACTGAACATCCAAGAACTGTCTTACATGCAAGCGCGAATCCACGACGTCTCAAAAATCGCCAGAAGATCATGTCATTAGTGGTCGCTGTAAAAAATCCTTACATTAGAAAATTCGATTAATTAATCAGGTGAAAAGCAATTTAGACACGGTGAAATGCAATTATACATACGGTAGTTAAATGATCAAGATGCCTTCGCAACAGCAGAATCGAAGATGATTTTTCTCAACAACAATTGAAAATTGATAAGGACGGGAGTGACTACGAAATATGGAAAAAATGGAAAGAAGTTGGCATCGATAAAGATTAAGGGATGTGTTAAATAACAAAAATGAAAGATTGAATTGGGAATTTTGCACAGAATAGAGAGTTAGAGGGTCGAAGTTGAACAAAATAATGAAAGATCAAGTGAACATTATGCACGTAACAATTCCTTCCACTAACATAACAAAATCTCGATGCTAGTAAATGAAAAATTACCAGGAAATCATTCAAAAAACCTGACATTGAGAAAGAAGTTCTTAGTGATCGCTTGATTTTAAGAGTAAAAGTATGGATGAAGAACAGCGAAGAAGCCAAATTGGTCTGCTTGTATCTATTAGGTTGAAAAAAGTTGTGGGGCACTTATAAAAAATTTAAAATTCATGCATGAATTCTAAAGGAAACAATAAGAACTGTTTTTCAACATAAAACAAAAAAATTCAAAATAAAACCGCTGAAGATGAGCTAGCACAGTTGTATGAGGAACATCAAGTCCAATTGCCAATTCGCAAGTACTTGACGACGGTTCATCTTTCAACGCAGCAATCAAATTTCGTTGGTCAACTTTGTTGGACTTTCTGAATGATATTTGTCTTTAAAGTCGAGATCTCCGGCACTAAGAAACGTTGATATCAGTGTCCATCAGCAGATTTGCTTGTTGTGCCTTCCCCTTCAACTTCATTGATTTCATCGACTGCGGTTTGCTGTGAAAGATCCTTTCTCCAATAATGCCGCGTTAGAACACGAACTCGATTGTATCGTTATATATGGCGAAGTCTTGTAACAAAGTGAAAATAAAGTGGAATAATATGTGGGCCTTTAGTGGAAAAATCGCACATGAGAAGCCGTAATATTTCCTTGACAGTCTCGTCACTTAACGGCAGTGTAGTGTGAATTGTTCGTCGTCGCCTAATTTTAGTGTGACAATTAGAGCACCCACAGAGGATAGGCTAAAAGACGAAGTTTTCTGCCTGACTGATGAGATTGTCAAGGTTGAAACACGTGTATTGGACTGTACAAGAGCCCATTAACAGACCACATGACATGTTGGCTGAGATAACAATCATAAGATTTAATGTAATATTTCCATGATATGCTTTGGGTTATCTCATGCTTATAAAAGTGCCTTGGAACTTTCTCTCCAATAGTGATAATTGATTCTGCCTACATGAGGTGCAATTTCTTTTGACTTTTTTAGTGCCGCTATTTTCCAGCTGATCAGCATTTTCATAACTTCCGTAACTTTGTACTGTCACCATACACCAGACTCAGACTCAATTTCACGAAATTTTGCTACTGTACTTCAGCCACATCAGCGACTTACATCCAAGGCGATGATCCTCTGTGAATGTGAAAAAAGATGGATTTTTTAACGATAAGATGAGATAGGTTTTTTTCGATATATTAAAACGAAAAAATCTTCATTCCTTCGCTTCTAAAATGCAAAGGTGATTTTCACCAACATCCAAAAATTTTTACATATACGCTGCTCTGCCCTATTCAAAAGACGGCCATTTAGTACTAATTCAAATATTTAGCCGTGTTCAGATTGTACTGAAGAAGTAATCGGATTGAAGCTTCTTACTACTAGATATATAATGTAGCTTTTCACACACCATATCGCGCAGAACATTAGCGAGTAAGCGACTGTTTGAATAGAACAAGTGTAGTGAATATAGTATCCACGGAAAATCGAAAAAATATGGATTAAAATAAGTCGTATTCATTTATGAGCGAACCGGAAAAGTTGGATAGCTATCAAGAACGACATAGTCCACATCTAATCAGTAGAAGTGGTACTTTGCATGAAAAACGTTTTTAATGGACCTTGAACTCGTGTCAAACTAGAACGTGTTTGGAGAAAAAGGTGGTCAATACACGGAATCATAAAGGAATCTCAATCTTTCATTCAAAAAATTTCATTAAGAGACTTTACCTCATAGCTATGATGTATAAATATGAATTCCAATATTTTTCATAGGACGCGACAAATCGCTGTATGCCAGTATGTCAAATTTGCCAAATCAGGCATTTCATAAAGTTTACATAGGCTCCTGCAACATAATGGTCAACCTTGTGGGACGGCAATTGATCGATTGCCAAGCGCATTTCTCAAGCTCGTGTGATTTTCGTTATTCGATTAGCGTTTTTTTCTCTGTCTCGGAAAAACCCACTAATTTTTTGCCTTATTCTGATACTCCATGATTCTCTACATGGTCATATGGTTTTTGTGCATATAAAATGCGTAACGTGATCTCTTTCTCTGAGTGCGAAGCGTAATCTCTTTCTTGTCTCACAGCGTTCTATGTAAACCTTATCAGAAACAATTTTGGCATCAGATTCGTCGAGATTCGACCGCATCACTACCAGCGATCCATAGAAAAGCCATTCACGAACGCCAGTTGAGCAAGCAGAGCAAACTGATTGTGAAACATCATAATATTTCCGCTGCTATAACGCAAATAGAAAGGCTTTTCCGAAACAAACCAACAATCGAAATCATCGAGATTTAAGCTTCGAATAACTGTTAAGAGTTTAAAGGAATATGCATCCAAAAAATCGTGTATTCAAATGGATACATGCTATCCCGAAAAGGTTAAAAGAGCCCTGCATCACATATATTTTATTCCACGCTTTGGATATACCAAATTCTCCATCATTTCGAGTTCAAGAACTCGGCTCCAGGTTTGTTTTTTAAGGTAAGAACTCTGACTTGGTGCATAGGTTACTTTCCGCACATCATCTGACATGCGAGACCTACATTCAGCAACTTCTACGAGGTTAGAATCTATTCGTAAATTTCGGACACTCTCCTCACATTTTATGAGCAACAGTAGGAGGAATATTATCCAGTATAACATGGTAGCCACTTTGGGCGCGTTGATATTGGCTATGCTAACTGAAAGCATAAGCCGTCCACTCAGCACTGAGAAATACTTCTCTTATTCATTTTTCCTCTAGTCATCATTCTACGGATAAAATATAAGACTTTTGAATCGAGGAACCTCGAACAAAAAGGCGAGGCCTCATGTGTCTTAATGAGACTGTTGGACGCCGATCACACAAAAAAACCCATCCGTAATTCCATTTCATAATTTTCCATAGCATCTTAATCAATGAGAAATTTAAAAAAACAATAAGATTTTTGCAATCATTATTAATTTCAGGTTCAGTGCTTTTTGATATGCCCGCCTTTCGTTATTAGCAATAGCACTGCTCCATAGAGTCAGAAAAAGGTGCTTAGTTAACAGAGTAGAAACAGATGAGAAAGAAATTAGTACCCTCACGAAATACTGGATAGCTTGCGTGACAGAGTGGTGATACTGACCAAAAGAATGAATGAATTCTAGTAGTACTCGTGTTCGTAGCTCTGTAATTGTAGATAAATTGCAACTTGGTTCATCACGGTACTGGAGAAGCTAAACGCCCCATCACTCCGGACAAGTAAATCCTAGACTGGTATAAAGTTTGTTCAGTGAAAGCTTTTTTTGGAAAGGAGAGGTGGCCTATTGGCTGCAACGAAGAGCTTTAACGGTTCTGATGTGCTGCCCAGAGGTGGATTCTCACTTTACCGTCATTCAAACAAATTCATTTGAAGCTTTTGAGTTTTTAGCTGCATCGCAACGAAAAAATACCTTTGTAGATCGTGTAAGCACGATAGCGAACTAAATGAAGGGAGGATTCCTGTACATGAGAAGGCGGATTATGTAAATAAAAATCATGACAAGTAAAGGTTAAGTAGTTTGACTTTAGTAGAGCAAAGAAACATCACTTCTGCTATAATCCACACATCCATTTTGAGTTACTTGATGAAAAAAATACATAAAGCATAAATTCTGAGTGGGTCCGATACCCACGCTTACCAATCATTGCGATCTCGTAATATCTATTTTAGCACATACAATGAACCGTGATCAACGGTGATCCCGATGCTTTCGACTTTAATCCATCAAAATCACTAATCAGGTTGGGCACAAGAAGTATAGTGGTTAATGATAGCGCGTAACAATTACTTGGTCGCTAGTTTGGCCCCGCATCGTGTCAAAAACGTCTCACAACGGTCTGGGGTCGGCTCATTGTCACCAGACCTGTCTTAAAAAGAATCCTCTCTAACCCACAAATACATGAGAATCTGCGCTGGAGACGTGAGAAGGCTCTAGTAAAACTAGCAAAAATACAGTGAGAATCAACTGTAATAGTTTTCAATGACGTAACGATGGTAAAGAAAATGGATCACGTGAGAAAAGTGTCGTGACAACGCAGGATACGTGAACTGCAACATATAATTTGAAAAGAAATGATAAATAATGAAAAGATTGAGGCTTCCCGATTCGTGATAATGAGGCATGCACTGAATTCAAAACGAGTGAAAACTAACAAGTTTATTAGCATCGCTCTGAACGATGTAGATCTAAATAATTAGTCGAAAATGTCTAATACAAAATTTGTTTGCAACTCGTGAATATCAACCTTGAATGCTAATCAGGGCTTGCGGCGTTTGGGAGGAGCCTCCGCCGAATATCATAAAAAAGCAAATATGACGAAAATATTCCCTTCATTAACATAAGGAAATCATGGCATAACATTGTTTTCTTCCGTTTTCCACACAGAAACATGACATAAGCATTCGATCAAATTTCTCCACTTAATCATTCTATTCGGGCTTTTCATAGCTCATGAAAAAAGATTCAAGAAGAACACCTTCCAGCTTTTGGATTAACAGCAATCCGTGGAATTCTTTCAAACGAAAGAGAAAAAACGACTTTGAGAAGGCAATCGCATAAGCTGTTGAGAAATAGCAATTGATTAATAAGATAAGCTAAACAGAAACTACTTAGAATTCTAGAAAATCTCTTCTACCACTTACTATCGCGTTAATATATCCACTGATTGTTATGTGTAAAAGAGCGATGTGCAAAACGGGCGAAAGTAAAATAACGGATACAGCACGCACTCCCGGAGAGAGTGAGGTGTGGGTTCTAGTCCCGCTTGACGCGGAAGTTTTGCACATCACTCTACATCAATGGGTATATATTTGTAACATTATACCACCGCTATAAGCGCTTAAATAATAAAGATTATCACGTTAATGTTGAGCTGGTATCAAAAAAAAATCCATTCACTGACGTCCTCACTATAATACTTTGTCAAAGAATCCTCAAAGAGCATATATTCGAATAGTTTTTTCTAACTTGTAGTTCTTGAGATTTCAGCAGGATCGCCTCAGAGTATAAGTTATTTAGCATTCTATTTAGCCTTCTATTATGCTATGTCCACCCGCAGGTAGCATACGGGATACATTTAAGTAGACACTAAGCTTATTGCTGAGATTTGAATGAATTTTGCCCTGTAAATTTTATAGATCACGGAAATAGAGTGTCGAACATGGGCCACTGGCTTTTCCATGGTTTTGAATATATCCGTAGTGGTTAGTAATAGGGATTTGTATGGAGTAGATAGAAAAGACAGAGGCTCCTTCGGCAATTCGCCCTAGATCACCTGATTATCCAGTAAACATGGTTAAGTGTTTATGAGATTCCAATGTACAAAAAAGCCGCATTACATGTCAGGATAGTATGTGCTTGAGCATAAAGGAGTATTGGAATGGTTGTCATCAGCCACCCAGTTGTTCATACAGATGAAAATGATATACGGATCACAGAATGATTCCCTACTACTTCTTAATGCTCGATAATACACTCTTTACTGCGGGCGATAATCTTGAAGATAGCGAAACGATGAAAAAAATCTGTCAGGGCTCATGAGATTAGTGATGACGGACAAACTAGATATTCACTAAAGTGTAGAGATTTTCAAAATCAGCTGGGCTCACCACAGGTAAGAGAGCCGTCTTCTAATATTATCTGCACATAAGAATAGGATTAGTTTAGAATCGCCACTTCTTCTCGCTTTTAGTTTGCACTACTCTTAATAATGGACCAAAAAACAAGAACTAAAAAGAGTTCATTTCGATGGAAATAAAAAAAAAAACAGTTCGAAAGCTTAGAGGAAGAAAAGCAAAACAGCTGCGTTGCATTGGTAAGGTATGAATCAACACATCCACAACGATTTGACCACAATATGAATAGATACGGTGGAGAAAATGTGGCTTCGTTCATTTTCAAAACAGAACGTTTCAGAATAAGTCTAACCAAGCAGCATATAAGCAATAAGCAGCTAAGCATCTAACTTGACCTAGGCATGCATATAATTAAGACCATGCGAATCATTAAAATAGACTAATACTACATCCGCCCAGGCTCTGAAGAAGGCGGGTCACCGAAACGTCAGCCGAACTTCTACGACTAATTTACCAACCTCGCGTCAAGTAATCAAGATAAGTTTTCTCGCTTCTAATAAGGTTTTATTTATCCAAATGAAGCGCTCTGGCCGAGTCGTTGTGATGCTCATCGCGGTGCGTGTGGAGACGAGCTCTATCTCCTAACACTCTTCGGCAATCAACAAAACGCCCTATGGAACGCCACAGCCAGGCTATTCCCGAGATCACCAGGAGATATACTCGACCAGTAATCTAGGTCATACAATAAAAAGACGAAAAACGAATCGAATGCTAGAAGTACGCACAGTAAAATATTGTGATGACGGGTCGTGTAAATAGATAAGGAAAAATTATATATTTATTCAGATGGAAGCAGAAATGCATATCTTTGCGTACAAGATGGACTTATAGTTCTGAAAGAGAGATTTTTCAATTTTTTGGAGAGCACGAAACGTATCATGTCACTTGAGTATTCCTCAATGCTCTCATTTCAAGCCCGAAAGCATTGAACAGTAGGGGATTCCGTCGACGAAGACATTGAAGATTTTTCTCTGTAGCTCTAGTCTTTGCAGCCACTGCATTTGAACATGAAGTTTTTCTCGAAACAGAGTTAGTTTCTTCTTCAACTTTTCAAAAATCCCAACTCGAACACACTCAGCATTAAAAGAATGCTTTGCGAAAATTACAAAAACTATTCAGTCGATGGCGCAACATATTTTGTGATTATAAAGATTTCAGTTCTTTCAATGAACAAGTATTTATCTGCTGACGAAAAATCCTCAGTAACGAATGCACTTTTGAAAGACACCTCTAATCGTGATGCTATAAGAAATTTACTTTCCGTCTAAAATAGTGCATTAATGTTTCACAAAAAAGTTGCCATGACAACCTCGGTATTCCCTGGCACAGCTTCTTCAGGATTCGAAGAAACTACTACCCTCCATTCACAGAAGAAACTGTTTGAATGGAAAAAGGATGCTAAAAATTAAAATTCGTAAATGTGAGAAAATTACAAATTCAAGCAACAAAAACTCAATGAAGTTCAAAGTAGTGTGATGGAAATTGGAAAAATGTAAGCGAAAAAGTATCTTAAAAGTGTCTTTATGGTGCAAAGTAAGTCAAAACTTTCACGGATTCTGTTACTTAGTTAATGAATAACAGAAAAAAATATCACTTCGGCAAAGTCATGCACACTTTGCCTGTTCCAAAAAAGTAAATTTTAAATTATATAGAGATTTAGAGTAATCGCTCATATTACGCTTCTAGACTAAGAAACTCTTCTGATGGAAAATCATTGGAGCTTCAGTCGCATCTTTTAGGATAGCAATTTTCAATATCAATTTTGCCATTGGAAATGAAGGGAACTCCAGTAGTGGTCCTCGCAAACTGATAACAAAGATTTAAGGAATGACACTGGCAAGCTAGTTTTACTTATAAGTAGTGGATGTAAACAAAAAGCATCAATGAGGAAACGTTCAGATTGCGAAAAGCCAACTATTACTCTTCTTTTATGAGTGATAAAAACGCAACTGTATAACATAATATAACACTAAAAGTAAATACAGAGAAAACTCTTCAGAATATAGGGAATGCTTTTCAATCTATCATGTGCTACATCTTATCAGTTAGTCAGCACTTCCAAATTGTGCTGATTGAGATTACACTCAAATGCTGACTTGAAAGGCATTTGAAGTTCTCCATCTCCAGCAGCACCTCTCCTTTTCCATTATTGAGCAAACTCACTCCAGATATAAATCTCTTTAAGGATCGAATGTCCTTCCCTCGACTGAATATTCGTCCTTGTTCCTCGCCCTTCCGCGATCCTTAAACTCCCACCTAATCAATTCCTACAGTGGAACCTGATAGCGTGTTCTTCGTATCGTTGACAACAACAGGTAGGTGAAAAGCTAACAAAAGTAGCGCCAAATAAAACCAATTTGGCCATGTTGTCGGCCGACTACGAACTATCTACATGCTTGCCACGAAAGAGATGTAAGCTACTGCACTTCAGTGAGATTGATGAATATCTCTTGTAAAGAGCAGACGTCAAAATTTACTGCTTTTTGAAGCCCCATTCGTGCTTAGTGGAAGTCCAATCATTCCATGCACTTGTGACAAAAAACTGACGTAACAATCTTTCAGCTCTAGAAACTAGTAGAGGACGGGGATGAAGGAATGTCTGCATGAACATCAAAAAAATACTCAAAAAGTAAAACTAGTTGTCAATCTTCATCCTCCCCACTCTACTAATCTTCCCGACATGAGGTGCGCCTTGAAAACATGAATTCCTCTCAAACAGAATGCACGACGAAAAACAGTCAGCGTTTTTGAACGGGCTATCGATATGAGAATGCTAATACAGTCACGGATGGGTGACAGTGCGTTTCCATGCTCCGATCTAAAACAGTAGTCGAAGATCGGAGATGCTGTCATTCTAAAATGTTGAAGGTCAGTTATCTAGGCGTGTTATGCGTCATAAGACTTCCAAACTGGAGGTCCAATAACGTGAGGTAATACCACCATCAACACAGCAATGAATAGGCAGAGAACTCCTCTAAAGGCTTATATTAGGTTAATGCGAAAGTATTGGCAGTTCTAGATCTCAAAATCCTATAGCATTTGAAAACTCAACACATGGTTAATAATCAAGGAACATTACAACCAACACATTTTTGCCAATGAGAATTAAGTTTGTTCATTCTTGTTAAATATGGTGTAGCGGGATTTGACAAACTCTTGAGAAGTTCGTCTGTATTCTGCTGGGCGTGCATGCAGAGTTATCAACTTGCCTGAAGAAGTGGTATTCGCTGGGTGCGAATCTGAACATTGGAAGATGAGGCACATTTTTGTAGCTCAGTTCGTTTGACTACTGAAGCTTTCGTTGAGCCACGTCTAGCTGCCAGCTGGTCGCAGTTGTACCATTACTTTTGCACCAACCTTTTTCACTCTTATGATTTGCTTACACAGACTACCGTAGAATGGTCGATGCTGAGTTCCTCTGCAACATCTCGTGTAGTCTTGAAAGGATCAGCTTCGATGAATGCTATTATTTGGTCGTTGTCAACTTCCTATGGCCGGCGGCTATCCCCCTTTCAAAGCTATCATCTCCTTTACGAAACTTCTTGAACCGCCGCTGTTCTGCATGTTCGTTAGCAGTGCTTGTGTCAAATGCGCTGTTGATGTTGCGAGATATCTCTGCTGCTTTACGACTCATTTTGAGCTCAGGGTTTGAAACTACCAATACTTTTGCACGACAAATCTTTCATAATAGAAATTTGATAAAATGAATAGCAATAAACGTCGTTAGCAAATAAGGACAGAGCGAGAAATGCGCACTGAAAGACTTATAGCATAACGACATTTATTTGCAAAATCATACCAGTATAAGACGACTATTTCAGCAACAAATGAACAGCGATAACTCTTGCATTGACCTAATTGAAAAAATCTTTGTTCTATTGCATAATATACGAAAGTTTCATGTAATATTTCGTCAAATTTCAAGAGAATCGAAAAAGCCATCGATATATTGGAAAACGCCATCTGTCTGAAAAAAATTGCACTCTTGAACCGTATTCCTGGTCAAAATATTTTCCGTTACGCGAGAACTGTAAGAAAGTATTTCAAGGGCATCGGATAAGGAGGAAATCATCACGATGAAACAAATAAACCCGTTTCTGGTCTAATTTTCCCACCTATAATTTCGATAGTTTTTCTTCAAGCTTTATTTGAGTTGAGGCCTATTTTCAACGTTATGGTAAGAGGTGTTCTGCAACATAAACGTGATTGCCGGTTTGAGTCCATGTCTCGCGCTCACCAGGCCGTCCAACTGTCCATGATCAGAAAATTGATACAGGACTTATCTGGAAAGATAGCATCATTGACTTCGTAGATCGGCAAAATGCAGAGAGTCACCGTATAGTTCAGATATGCATTCAATCAATTATAGTTCGATGAAGTCGAATGCATTGCGCATTTTTGGGGCTATACATTCGATTCTACTCGTACCATTGCAGAGATAAGCGAATAAATATTTAGCCTAGACAATGATTTGCCATTACTTATTAATTTATCAATTTAGTGCTGTCATACCGATAGAGAAGTCTGGCACCAATTCCTTGACCCCAAAGGGTTGGATGACCTGATGAGCCGCAGGCGTGTGGTTGACCCAGTGATCAATTCATTGTGTATTGCATGGTACTTCTAACCCATGGCTACATATGTCCTTCATTCACAGAATAAAGTGAGACCCTTTATCATTCCTGATTGTGTCAAGCATGTTCATGAATTCATGAACTCTCTTAACTCCATGATAAGAATACATTCGAAATAGTATGGTTATTGCTCCGATATCAACTCGCCCATAGTTTTGGATAGCTAATACTTATTCACTTCAACAATTCCAATAGCCAGCAGGAAGCTGATTAAAAAAAAGTCAAAGATAATAATCAGGAAAATAACGTTGAGAATTCATTGCAACAACTTAAGTCATCCTTGTTAACAGTTTAGTACGCCGGAAAAGAATATCAGCCGCACCAACATCATAATAATTTGCCGTAAAATTTGAATCAATTAATCGAGCCCGCGAGAAATGACTGGATTCATGATTCACTATCGCATATTATTCTGAAAACAACTCGTAACTTCCTATCGCAGTCTACATTAATCCTAAAGCGAAGGTCAATACAAGTTGAGGTGGAGCATGACACCCTTCATTGCGACTTCCCAACAAAAAACTAAATCAAAGTTCTTCTCATCTCTCACAAAATTAGCAAAAAAGAACTATCCATCAAAAAGCTACTCAAGATTTATAGGAAATCATGCGTCAGTCTCAGTCACTTCGGAGAAAACTGCCATTCTTTATATTGTATCACGCAAAGCATTTCTCCTCATTCCGAGCTGCTTTCTGCCATCTTTGAAAAAAATCTGGAAACACCGACTTGGAAGAAAAAATTTCGTAGTAGTGCACTGTAGACCACAATATATCTAATTCTACATTTACAAAAATTTTCTTTCTATAAATTTATGGAGTCGTATTATCGATACTCTAGAATTTATAAGATAAACAGTTTTAGTGTTAGCTTTTTCCATTCCTAAATAGGTTTTTCAATCTAGTCCTAGTCCTTTAAGAAACCCTCTTCATCGAAATGTTCAGCTGCTCTGAAAAAGACGAAGGTGACAGAATGTTAGCCGATAGAAATTATTATCAATTACGTGATATTATAACAATCATAAAAGAAGCTAAAAAATGATACATTGTGTAATTCTCATGGCTGACAATTATAGTACTCACTGAGACGAAAAGTTAGGAGGGAGAAGAAACGAAGAATTTCAAAAGATGTCGGGTCAAAACTTTTTCAGTCATCTATGTGTATAAGCGTGGAAATATTAGAACCATGGAAATAAAGCATATGAAAAATAAGAGGACTGAATGAGGTTTGAAGTTTTGAGGGTTAGAACAAAACACGTGGAACATTATCACATATTTTATATACGCTTAAAAATAGTGTAGGCATACTTCATGCAAACGAGCACAAAAAATAAGAGGATTACATGTGGCATAAAGTTCTGGGCGCTAGAATAAATTAAGCAAAAAAAAGGGTCGCTTAAGCGATGAAATTTAACAAGTTCGTTCGGAAACAAACGAAAAGCGCGATGATCGATAGAAAACTTGGTTTTCATGAAAAAATTGGCCTAACTAGAAGTAAAAATCAGGAACGCAAAGACATCTTAGACATCTTACGTTCTCTAGCTTAGTATATAACGTTACCCCCGAGTGCTGCTTCCGCACAATTCGAGAAAATGGGCCATTCTAGTATACCGCCAAATGGATTTGCAGCAGCCTGTGTCGAATTCAAAGCTGACTATTCAAACTACGCAGTGACGTAGTTGTGTGTGCCATATTTTTGTTATGTGAGAAATTGTGTTTCCTTAAGCAGATCAGACTGAGAAGTGGTAAAAAAAAACTCATGAGACTCTGACAAGTAGAAAATCAACCAAAAATTTAGGCGGAAACAAAGTCTCTTGATAGTATAATACTGAAAATGTACTGATAAGGCACAGTTTGTAGGATGCTATTTGGAATTTCTCAAGAGCAAGCAATAAGTCAGTGGATTGAGCATTGAGCTAGTTATATAATAAATGTTCAATATATTGCACAGAGCGCGTGTGGCGCAGTAGTTAGAAGTGTTTTGCTTCGCACACAAGGTCAATGGTACGATCTCGCGTCTGTGGCTCTCTAAGCCATCCCTCTGGGGTTGGTAAATGGTACCGCACTAATCGCAGATTGTCTGGAAAGATAAACAGCACCGACTCGATACAGCTAGGGACCACAACGGATCATTTTAGAGGTCACATATGCATTCGATCACCTCAAACGATGTTAGAAATTGGAGACGAATACATGGCCCATTCCTGAGGGATTGATCAACGCCGGGTGCTTGACCTTTTTTATATTGCACAGGAAAGCCATGTAGGTCGGAAAAAAAAGAAAGTAAAGTGAAAATCTACGCAAATAAATTTTGACTGACTTTTTATCAACCATTTATTTACCACAAACATGAGAGCCACTCATTGGAAAGATAGATCGTTGAAAATATTGTCAATATAATGCATCAACGAGCGGACTGTAATCCTGATAGTAAAAAAATTCCAAATGTCACTCATTAACTTTTGATTTATTGGAGCTGCAGCTTCAGCTTGTTCGCTTAGCTTGAGAAAAAATATTTTGCCAAGTAAAAACCCTCCATCAGACTTCAAATAGCCATTCGAAAGATCAAATCTTGAAACACAGAAATGAACTTGCTATCTGAATTGGCTTTCTTGAAACGTTACAGTGCTTAAAATAAAATTATTCTCAACGTACGTCTTTACGTGCGTATTTTCGTATTTATATCTCGCAAGACAAGACTTTTGCTTATATTATTGATACCCATTCGATAGGTGAATCTCGTAGACTTGAAAACTGCACTTGCTTTCCAGAAAAGTTTTTTAAGGCACGATTTGTACTTCACACATGTGCACTTCTCACACTACAGAGCTCTTCCCACACTTTTAATGAACATTTGATAGCGTAAAATTCAGAAATTTCGAAAGTATGTTTGATTTTTTGAAAGACTGTTTACTGTACTGTAGCAAAGAAATCGATATCGAGTTTCAAACAAACCACGCATTGCTTGTCAACTAGGGTGTGCATTTTCAGGGATCGATACAAGACCAATCGATCACGCAGGAGCGATTCACATGTGAATTCCATTTCTTTTATTAGAGTTAGGATTTTTCTCCGCTTTGACAAGAAATCTAGATAAGGTGTCTGTCTCTGATAGCGAAAGATTTCCTTTAGCAAATATGTGCTTTTCGTGCTTAGGCATAAGCTTAATAGAGGATTCACTTGGCAAGATGAAATGAAAATTGAAAGCTTAAACATTAGAACGATAAAGCAAAGTTTTCTCTATGATTCCAATCAAAAAGCTTGGAAATTTCTACAAAACGAAGAAAAACAAACTCTAAATCGTTTTGCAAAATCAGGATGATAACGCACAGAGCGTTGTGAAACAAAATCCAATATTTTCTGCTGTAGCGCTGTGCAAAGGCTCTTCTAAAACCAAATTCATTTGTGAGATTTTTGAAATTACGCTAAATCAGAAACCTCTTTTGAAATAACAAATACATTCTTGAGATTTACGACATTCACGCTACATGATAGTATGTTCAAGATTTGAGAGAAAACTTTGTTTTACGATTGGAAACGCGATAATGCTCAACGCGTGAGGAGCATAGTCTCGGTTTGAATGCTACAGCGCTGTGAGAAGTTCTTTCTAAAAACCTCGTAGACTGATAAATTTCTCAGGATCTAAACTTTCTCATTATCATTAGCATTCTAACATAAAGTCTTTGCTCAACTAAACAATTCCTTCAAAGTGACTGTCCGATGATAGAAAAGTATTAGTATAGGGTGATGCCACTTCATTCATATGCAACATGAAAGTCATTATTCAGCAAAAAAAGCTTCGCCGGCAACCGTTAACCATGGAGGCTACGGAAAGTTCTCTCTCTCACAAGTTCAACAGAACGTTGAGTAATTTTCTTTGTTGGAAAGTCAAAGCCTTCAGAGACAGATGTGTCGTCATTGCAGATTGCCGAAATCGGATGCGCCAACCAGAGTTACCTGACTTCTGAAGAAATTATTCAAGAATAACTAACTAGGGAAGTGCACTCTAGAATGCAAGTACACTAATAGAAGCCGTTTGATGCAAAGATTTTGCCTGTGGGGTTCATTAAACCCCGTTGTCGGTCAAATATGCGTCCATGACCCCACTATTCAAGGAGTGGCAAATACTGTGGCTACGTTGTAGTACAATATACGCAGTATACTCTGGGTTTAGAACAATCATGCACCACTTCACTTCAGAATGGACAGACTGCCACCGAAACTTGCCTCAGAGGAATTTCCTCCAATGTGTAAAGGCCAGGTCATTCTGCGATAAAAAAGAAGATGCTATCAGAGCGATCAATCGAATAAAAAAGATTCTTACCCAACCAACCTGAACCACATATTTGAAGATTACCTAAATCCTCAAGCAGAAATATAACAAACCTACTCCCAAATCCGAAGGTGTTTATGAAAGACGAGTACGAAACAAAGAACACGAATCAAAGAAAGGAGATGGATTCGCAAAATATACGACAGCGGGTCACAAAAAAAAACAAAAAAGGCCAATAATCTCATTGTGGTGATTGTATAATTATTCAAAGGTAGATTTGTTACTTAGACATCAACAGGTGTTGGGGCGTTATCGCACTGGATTGGCAAAGATTTATGTTTAACATTCTATATAACACACCTAAAACAAAGGTTTGATATGGGCGATAGAGTCAACGTTGCCCTCCTCATGAATAGAACTCAAATATGGGTGATAAATATCAACGCTGTCCTCATCATGAAGAGATTTTAGATATTACGGGAGTTAACCTTTTGTGAATTTCCACTCCCCTGCTTCGACATGCACTTCTAGCTAGCCGCTCTGGTTATTCTGAACTCCTTTGGGATTGTTTATACTTAAGATTGAGGTTTGAAATACTCCTAGAAAAAAAACATTCACGCAACCAAGTTCGACTTCTCACAATCAAGGTGATATATGACCTCGTGCTGCGCAGAAGTTAGAAGTGTCCAGCAATACACACCTGCTTGCAGGTTTGATCCTATGCCTCGAGTAAACTGCGCCCTCCATCCTTCTGGGTGACAATTTGGCACCAGCCATAGCCAAGACTATAAGAATATTGAATTGAACTGGTAGGCAGCAGGAAAGCTTTGTACAGGTCACATATCCATTCGGTCTTTTGATACTCTACTGATGGTGCGATAGAATCTAATGCAGCACGACCTCAAGGGAACAGCACTGGACGCGTGGTCCTCTAATATTCTCTACCTGATCAGAACAACATCTGCAAAAATAAAATGTATAAACCAAATATAACTAAGCTATTAAACAGATAGTCCGTCTTCGTTATGAGAATCGTCACCTGAATCGCCCACAACGTAATGTTAGACGACACTTTCAATGCGAGCAAATTTACAACAGCTAAATGATGACATGAAATATATCTTCGAGCCAATGGTGGTATTGATGATGTGATGATTACGACTACGACTAAAGCGGCACGAAACAATCTATTCACCATCTCTAGCAGCTCTACAAATAATATATTGTACTGTAGTTGCTTGTGAAAATAAACAATGAGGAAGCTATTTCATTATTTGAACTAATCGATAATGAAAGCCGAATTTCAATCTAATCCATTCAAAAAGTGTTCGAACTTTAGAACCGGAACACTACGTCTTTGCCAAAACGTCTAGACGATTGATGGACGAAATCAAATGTAGGCCATAACCCATTTGTACACAGTAAAAAGAAAAATGTAATTGCGAAATTTCAATACTCAAAAATTCGTAGCTAAATATCAGATTGGTGAAAAAGAATTGTGGTTATGTATCAATGAAATGCGCTTTGATATTGGAATATGTTCTTCATGAATGCGGTTAGGTTATACACCATTTTCATGGGCAATTCTCGTTTTATACATTGCTGGCAAAGATGTATTACGACAATATTACTTGCTGTCTATTTTATTATTTTGGCCTATGAAGGATGTAAATTGGTGTAAAAGTATTTGCGGTTTTAGACCGTGATTTCAAAATGGGTCGTAAAGCAGTTAGGACATCTCGCAACATCATCAATGCATTTGGCTTAAAACCTGCTAACGAGCACACTGCAGTGATGATTCAAGAAGTTTCGTAAAACAGACGCATCTCAACAAGGCATAACCGCAACTACTCTCGCATTAACCTCATCAGAAGGTATGGAAGAAGCAATCACCAAAGCTGATCTTCTTAAGCTCTCACGAGATGTTGATGAAAAACTCAATGTCAACTATTCTACCATTTTCGCCATTTGATGCAAATTACAAAAGTAAGAGGGCATGTGGCGCAGTGATTTAAGGTGCTCGACGTCGCACACGAGGTCGATGGTCCAATCTCGCTTTCACGGCTCATCAAGCCATCCATCCCTCCGGGATCGGTAACTTGGTACCAGACTGATCTCAGACTTGTCTGGAAGAATAAGTAGCAGGACTAGATACAGCGGAACAGCTCCACGAGTCATTGTAAAGAGCCAGATACGCATTCAACCACCTGAAACGAAGTAAAAAATTGAAGGCGAATGCATGGCGTATCCTTCAGGGATTGACCAACACTGAGAGCTCTAGCTCTACAAAAGTAGTTGCGGATTTAGCATGGTCCAAAGCCGCCATTACTTTTGCGCTAGACGCTGAATATAAAGGATAAAGGATAAAAGCTCTCGGGCGTTTGAATCAATCCCTGAGGGGATGCACCATGCATTCGACTTCAAATTTTCAACTTCGTTTGAGGTGATAGTATACATGTCTGGCTTTTACAATGACTCGCGGTGACCTCCCACTAAACCGAGTTAGTGCTGCTTATCTTCCCAGTCAAGTCTGAGACTGGCCTGATACCAATTTACCGACCCTGAAGGGATGGATGGCTTGGTGAGCCATGGAGCGCGAGATCAAACTATCGACCCTCGTTTGGCGACGTATAGAGCATCTTTGACCATTTAGCTCACATGCGCTCTTAAACTGGGAAATATTGGTATATAATTTGGACCCACTTGTTTTCGCACCAAATGCGCGTGATACCAAGACCAGACCGGACAGGTACCAGTTACCACGGACCTGCTATAAAATAATATGATTGGCAAAACAGTACTAATCAAAGTTTGCCTGATTAAAAAATAGTGCATTATTCTGTCACATTTTCGATATGGGGATTGAAAAAATTCGCCCATAATTTTCAAATAGAAGATGAAGTGGACCAAAATAAGTAACAAAACGAAAGTTCGTGAAGAGGTTCATTGATTAAAAAGGACGAAAGTCGTCTTATTTTCGTTAGAGGTGGTCCATGCAGCAATCTAGAGCTACCTACGAGTGTGCTTCATACGACTCTGCTCTTCGGTCAAGCAAGTCCCTAACCTAGCTCTAAAGTTGCACAAATTGGTAGTGGACTTGCTTACGAGGGTATAAAAAAGACAACTGACTGATATATTGCTAGGAAGACCTTGAAACGCCCCACAACAGTCCACCTCTGTTTAGGTTTCAAAGAAAAAAAAAACAACACGTCGAGTAGCATCGAAAATATCAATAAAGATATTTCAGAAAAAAGGTTGTGGACTACTCAGCTAAAAGCTCCAACCATCTCGAAATCTTGCATAACGGCAGCTGCAAGGAAAAAAGATGAGTACGAATAAAAAAAACTTATTCCAGGATCTGGGCACATTGGAGCTTGACCGGTAAGTAGGTGCCAAACAAAATAGTTTGTTTTACGATTTTCAGGTGTCACATGATAAACTAAACCAGTCTCAAACTCTTTACAGAATTTCAGAAGCGAGTTTCTAAAAAAGGGCGAGCTACAGGCGAAATGAAAGAGCAGAGAAAAAACTGAAAGGATGAGTGAGAAAGAGGAACAAAAATGAGCCTGTAAGAGAAGAAACAGGTACATATCACTTACATAGCTTAGATAAATGAATCTATCAGCACTATCTGCCAGATCATCGCCAACAAATGTAGTTGAAAAAGTGATTTACGGGTATCAACTTCAGAATATGCAGCGATTCAGGATTGCTTCCTGAAGGTTATGAATAATTTAACGCAAATCTATGACATTACGCGAATCTTATATAATTCTGCGGCAAACAATTCCTGAACCTCAATGCTTGTCAAATTCTCAGAATAGGCGAATTCTAAAGATCATTTAGGACGACAATAAAGATAAAAATCTTAGGACTTGATTGTCATCACTACGTTGTGTCATTGATGTTGTTAAAGAAGTTAGAATGAAAAGAAGACGACGGAAGAGAAGATCCGAAAAATAAAAACCATAGACCATTCCATCTGTTATTAAGCGGTCCCCATTGGATATATCGCACCATCGATCGCTTTACTGCGACACAAAGCTCCCCTCGACTACCGAAACATCTTCAAAGTTATTTACTAATTCTCATCATATCTGTACATTACCTGAATTGCAAGCTTTTCCGTTAGTTTTTCACATGTGCTGTCGAGGATATTATGTGTAAGACTGATCACTTTTACAAAAAGTACAGCCGAGATGCTTAGGTGAGACATGGGAGAAACTTTCTCATGGTGGTGTGTATCTTCTGACTCTGGACGTAACTCCTCCCTGATAGAGACTTAGCCATAGCTATGACATACAAACCTGAAGCGAAATATGAGGAACAGTCAGTCATTTCTAACACGATTTCAAGGCTAGTGAGAGGACTGATTCGATGGGAAATTGAAATTATGGAGGCTGTCATCGTATAGATGTCGACAGCTGAAATAAAAAACATCTGAAATGAAAATCAGCTGGCAACAACGAAGCGGCTTTATCAACAAAATCGATAAGCCAGAATGTATTCGGTTCTCCATTCTTATGGTTTTTTTCCTTGCCGCAAGGTTTCCCAATTGAACTTTTTGTGTGGCGAACTATACCAAACTGAAAAAGAACATATTCAGCAATTGTAAACTGAAAATTTCGTTACTAAGGCACACCGTCCATTGATTTCACAATTGTTTCAATGAACTTAAAAACATGGCCCCCTTGGAACCACATCCTCCAATAAAGCCCACTGAGACAAAATAAACAGAAATTATACTATATACGAGACCTTCTTTCAACCTCACAGAAAGTAAACTGGCCATACAAGTAAAAAGCAAACTAAACTATCGAATCGAACGGAAGAAGGATACGCAGGGTAAATGCTCTCGACCTGGAATTATCCACCTAACCTCAAAATTCGTGGCTCTCCATTGCAGTAGATATTTACTAAGGCATCCATTATAGAGTGTCGTGAATCCTATGATGGTCAACGCGGCAACCCCGAACTAGATGCATCCAACGATGTACCAGAGCCCTGCGATGCTTGCTATTCCTCTCAAAAAAAAATCTGGTATTAGTCTTGTCGAGCCCAGTGGAAATGGAAGAAGTGGTCAGTAGAACGCGCGAAGCCGATGTGCCCCAGTGACTAATGTAATAGTACAGCAATCTTTGCAGTGAAATAACCCACCAAGGCGTACGTGGGGTTCGAACCAACGTCCACATGGTGTGTTATGGCAGAGCGCCACTAACTACTGGGCTGCAGGCTCCTAAGTAACATCCTAGTAATGGAAATCATACGTATTTCTTACACAAAATGTCAACAGGGTTTCGGAACCAACTGCCCATTGTGTCATTTATCATCTTACATGACGAGGAGTATTTCGATATCCGTGAGGTACCAGTAAGTCCCCCCTCTCTGCCTCTCCAAGCACAAATAAACCACGTCGAAGCGAGGCGGAAGGACAGCGAAAAAGTGACACATTTTTTTCCTTGATGTACGTATTCAACCCTCTTCGGGTCTTATAGCAGAATTTATTGTAAGAACCGTGTGATATCTGCACAGTAGAAGTGAAAAACGGTACGTCGTTGTAAAGAAGAACAGAATAAAAAAGGCGGAACATAGTGCAAATCTTACAGCAATGTGCCCAAACGTTATGCAAAAAAGCTATGATGAATTAGTTATCCATCGAGTACCGACTAGGAAAAAGTCATGCGAGTGGCAATGCATAGTCGAAAAGAAGATGCATGGGAAGTCACCATGCGTATTGTCGCAAATGCGCTGATCAGTGCGTTAAAATAAGTGTGCTTCCGTTTTAAACTGTAAACCAAAATCTAGACTATCACAACACCCTCTTGCAACACTAGTTTTGGGGGGGGGGGGGGGGGGGAGGGGTTCATCCACGTTCGAGATAAGTTTATAGAGTTTAAATGGAGCTAAAATCTTCCCAAAACACAATTTGATCGAGAAAGTGAGCTATTTTCTGAGGATCCAGTGTAGTCCAGTAAACTGTAACGTGCTGTTTCTGGCTTTATTCGTCAACAGTGAAATATTCGCGCATTATCATGTGCCAAAGCACAGATTTATAATTGGGGCTGGCCACGCATCTTTTGAATTACCGAAGTAACCGTCGGTAACCATATCAGGGCTTTCCCTGCGTAATCACTATGAGAAGTCATTGATCTTTGGTGTACCTGATGTGATGTTTGCTGCCGTAGAGCACGAACATGACTACAATTATGACGAGAATTTGATATAGGAACATGCCACTTGGACTTGACAAACACTTCGAGTAGCTCCTCAACATCTGGAATGTGTGCTGAGGCAGCGTTGGTTCCTCGTCAATGACAGTTCATCACCAGGACACACTTGTGCTCAGGTCGGAAGAGGGATATCAGGAAATAGAGTGACAGGAAATGGACTATCAGTAGGCTACATTGAAAAGAGGTATGTGGTCATAGACACCTTGCAATGCAATAAACGCGTTACATCTCTCGGTTCCTGTTTCGACGTCAAGGGCCAATCAGGGCCTATACTGGGATCAATTGAAGTTGTCAACTTGGTGTCGAAGTCTTACCCTAAGAACAATCTCGTCAAATCCACCAAAAACGAAGCTATTTAGCTGTGGTGAAGACACCAACGACAGCTCCAGCAATATTATCTTCAGAATTTGAATGAATTGAGAATCCACAACTATCAGGCACCCGGCATTCACGACAATTACATGAAGATTGAACAGCAGGTGTTTCGAGAGCATACCAGCACCGAAATCCGACGCCGCACAGTTTTCGAGAGGGGGTTTTCGTATTTATGACATGCCGAAAACGAATGAAATTGAATAGAAAAAAAATGTTGGGAATTGAGTTACAGTGGATGTGCAGAGCAGGATGGATACACCTATACAAGAAATAATAGATTAATACCAAAGTATTTAGCGAGTAAATACATAGAAAAAGGTCATGCCTTTCTCCGAGGGTTTCTCGAAGATCAAAAAGGATCTATATTTGAAGAGAGAGATGTCTCCATGCGAGAGTTCTAATATAAACACCATTAAGTGTTTGTAGGTGCGTAAGAAGCGTTCGTCGAAAAAATTTGTTTGTCGTCTCTTCGGGTAAAGTCGATATCATACTCATTTATCATACCCATTTAGGGAAACTGGGCCGAACCACGGTATCACATCCGTCGTATAGCTCTGATTTTGCTCCATGCCGTTATCATTTCTTTCGCATTTGAAGAGCAGCATCTGCGGAAGGAAAAATCCGATCCGTTTGGGCCGTTCTAGAAGTCGAGCACGTACGTATGGTGTCACAATACTTCCGTTATATTCGGAATTCGACAGGTGTCTTCTCTATCTCGTTTGGTGAAACTTCTCTGAACTCCACATGTGATTCACTGTTGATATAATAACGTTTTTTTCCACTCGCAAGTCATGTGTCTTTTGGTTTGCATATCATTACGTTATTTTATGTGTGCAGAACGAAAATAGACGCCAGTCGTTCACGTTGACGAATTATACTGTAGCGACTGACATTCGCACACTCAGCTACGCAACTAAATTGATACAAAGGAGGGAAATTGGCAAAGACAGAGACTCGTTTCCAAGATCTTAGTATTTCTCTAGTGAGTCCGATTGTCGCACAGGTGCTTGTGGTTGCGTCACGCCTTACCTACTGACCCTAGGCCATTCTTGCGACAAACCTATGCAAATGACTCGACCTGGAAATTTGTTCAAAAATTTTCTGCATACCTCTCAAGACTTAATAACATAAATACATCGCACATGTCACGAAGCTCCTAACAAGGACTTAGAGGGTAAAGGGGCTCTAAACGGTGAGTCAGCGACTCCGTGAATGGTATGGCGCCATGTGCATATTACACTGTTGTATAACTTCGCTTGAGGATGACTGAGATTGCGTATCTGGGCTTGTGTGAGAACGACACGAACAGATGAGAGCTTCCTTCCGCTGTACGAGGTCCAGTGGCTGCTTATCCTCTCCCGCAGCTAATTGTAGGGGACCATATCTCTTTGGAGGACCAACATCTATATAGCAGGGTAGACGTCTGCGCCAGTCTCTACAGGCACCGCATTAGATGGCGACGTCAATTCTGCGTCTCTGTGCCCAGGACTGTCTGCGCTTTCACCTGCTTCTCCGTTCCCACGTGCGCTTTCATTATAACAGACACGACACTAGGACATCCTTCGTCAATCCAGTAGATCGAGACTGAGAACCGTGCCCGGTTAACAAATTGGACAGATATGTGTAAGCGAAAACGGCGCAACGCAGCAGCCAGTATTAATCCTTGCGACAGTTTCAGCTACACGAGACGTACGTACTATGGAAAGAATCTTCGAACGACTGCAATACAGAAAAATTAATTTAGGAACAAAGTTTGTTGGTCGCAAGTTAAATGCATACTTTTGACAAACGATGTAATAAAGATGAGATTTTCGGTGAATCTCAACTGTGAGCATTGCTGTATTCTTTTGTCATTTAAACGTGCTCTACTTGCGCTTAGTTCCACATGTCTCTCTAAATGATATTCTTCTATCTCTTCGCCAGTTCCCACCTCTACGAATAACTTCAATGAGACCATCTGTGCTAGGTGGCTTTGGAAGGGCCCATCAGTACATGAGATAACCTCCTCGTCTATGTTACCGAAATCGTGAGGATGGATGGCATGGTGGGTCATGAGCGCGCGATCGACTTGCATCGATCTTCGGTGCCCACACAGAGCACTGAACCACTCCGCCATAGGGATGTCCCCTCATTGGAAACATGGGTAATGTTGGGTGTTACTTTCACTATAATTACATTTGTCGCATTTCATTACCATTATCTTTATCATAGTGATTGTCATTGTCGTAATCATATCATTGCATTATCGTTATCACGAGTCATTACCATTATCATTATTATTATCGTTTTCACCAAATCATTACCGTAATCGATTTAGATATACGTAGTTTTCTCGCTGAAACTTAAGAAATATAGATAGAACTATAAAATATTTTAGATGTTCTTTTTTTTCAGTTATCACTTTAGAAGCTTTTCCACTGAAGTCCCATGGTTTCATGTTGACAATGCTTCCTGAGAATCTGGGTTTGTCTCCTCGTAATTTATCAATGCTATCTGCGCCTGTCTTTCCAGAGATGTACAGACCTTTGTCACAGAGCGTCGACGCTGCCAAGACGATAGCTGAGTGAGAATGCAGACATCGTTATAGTGTGGAATGAAAACTCCCGCACATGGTCCTTAACGAAATAAAAGGCACATAATGAGAAGGTTCTCAATGAATGACGAAATCGTGCTCAATACGAAGCTCGTGCGCACCACGTGTCATGGAGCCCACGTGGAATTCACTGGTACCACTTCATTCCATCGGCATTTTCCAAACATAGACAGCTAACACCGCCGGCTAGCAATCTCACTATATTCGATGCATGTTGATCAGCAGGCAAGGTGTTGATTTGATACTCTACACAGGCACACACCTCACGCAGTCATTATGAAATACCTAACGGAACGGCCATTGTTCGACTGGTTTGGAAGAATTGCAAAGAGAATCGTTTAGAACATAACATTTTTACTTCATTAGCACTTATTTACTTTGCATGTGTAGACGGTCCGTATTTACTGGTAGTACTAGCGTCCGCACCGTTTTGCGTTCGTTTCTCTCCCATCACTCAAAAATCGGCATTCTGTGATTCAAACTCGCTACCTATTTGCGGATACAGATGGTTGTCGTCAGCTATAAATTCCTCCTCTGCTCGCCGTTTAAATTATCTTAGAAGAGGATGATTATGATTTTCTATAAAGTCCACTCCACTGTTCTGTGCTCTCATTTCTCATCTTTTCTTGCTAACTACGTGAGAGACGCCGATCGTGTTACGCTTTTAATGTGAATATCTGCTGAATTCACGAAAAGTTGAAGATATACTTTCAGAAATGTGAGCTGTGGCAGGCTAAGAAACGTTACGAGCGCCGATTGAATTTCAAAAGGACATTGTTCCACACCTATCTTGTAAATGGTGCATGTCTTTTTCGACGCTTTTGTAGTGTTAGCTTACATCTCGCTGCAAAACAAACTGCTGGGAGGACTTTTCGGTACTACTAGTGTTCAGAAGGCGATAACGGAATATTCACAACTCATTGCTGGACAAGGACTTTTATGGGAGTGTAGCAGTCACTTCAAAGCTTAGCCTCTGGCTAATACCATGCGGCCTTTTTCTAAATTTT
>JAHQIW010000159.1:0-27853 GCA_019055375.1 Parelaphostrongylus tenuis | reverse complement strand
AGAATCCGTGAAATTGGTCCGGGAAATAGCCACTTTTAATGGATACGAATTTGTAACCCCTCGGCTTAGGTTTAGATACTGCGCCTCCAAACGAAAACTTGAATGAAAGGAAAATTCCGTTTATCCTTCCGTTCATTTCAAATGAGATTATTACAACTATGAAACGCTGTTTAAAAAGAGCGGGTTTAGAGCAATCGGTGGCTATTATTGAAATACCAGCGAATACTCTAAGACGCCAACTAGTTCGCAACCGCTTATATGACAGTCTCTGCATAACGAAAGAATGTATAATATGCCCTAATGGCAGAGACGGTGACTGCATGAGCGTAATATATTGGCGAAACGGGTAGGCCGCTCTATGCACGCATAGAAGAACACCTAGCTGACAAACGTCTTAATAGAACGAATACCCGCTAGGGACGCATATATAACAGAAACATGACGGAGTTGATTTTGAGATCGAGGTCACCATCCTTGCGCAGGAACAAAAAGCATCAGCGCGAAAAATTCTGGGAACGCTTTGGATTAACACCACCAGTCCAACTATGAACCGCAGGAAGGAATGCTTCGTTATCACTCCTGATGCGAATCAGTATATACGACTTGCTGCCAAGGCTAGGGTGCATTACGAGCCTATGTGATCGTCTTCCGGTGATCTCCACTTGAATAATTCAGTAGAACACATACAAAAAGCGGTGAGTATGTTGAAAGTTGATTTTGTGCTTGATGCGATTGAAATTTAGGTCTGGTAATTTTTTCTAAAGGAGTGATGAAGATATTTGGCTTACTGGATTGCGGATAATTTGATCTTTCCAGGCTCTGAAGAAAGCGAACTGCCGAAACGTCAGCTGTCTTATAAAGTTTATTGTAACACCTCGTGTTTGGCTTAAAAACGAAAATCAGGAATTATTCTTCAAGCCAAAAAATTTATCTATCATGGAGAATCTTGAAGAATTAGCCGTTACTTGATAAACATTTGAGTTAGGTCAGATTAGAAAATTATTGCGAAAGGCGGCAGGTCACGTAGGCTACAGGGCGTTTCGTGTTGATGTTCATGATTTTGAGCCATGATCAGGTTTATCACTTCATAATCATCATCGTTGTGCCTTTTTTGCCATCGATATGCTCACATGACTTTATATAAACTTCGGCATCATTAATTGATATATGGAATGAGACAGTGTCACGATCCTAGCGCTGGAATCAAAAGCATTCACGCGCAAAACTCTTGAGGCATGTTGGATAAACGTCAAAAATCCCGAAATGAACTGGAAGGACGAATGCGTCACAATCACACGATACCTCGAGCCCTTTCTTTGTTGATCTTTTAACGTAATCTAGGCAGCTTATAAATAAAATTCTCCGAATCATTCAAATAATATGGAAGACTAATACTACATATGCCCAGGCTCTGGTGAAGGCTGGTCGCCGAGACGTCAGCCGAATTACTACGACTATTTTACGAACTTAGCGTCTTCTAATCAAGATGAGTTTTCTTGATTTCCATTCACCAATTCTGAACTTTGATCGACTTTCCATCTAAGCGTTCTTTTGCCAATATTTCAACAATGCATGTCTTTGAAGTAATCGAGTATACACTGACTGAATTCAATCTCTTACCGTCTAACTTTTAACACAAATCATGAAATCTTTCTTACTGATTAGAGGATGGTATTCACAATATCAAAGTAAGTGACACCCTAAAAAACTCGATGGCGCCTCAACAACTGTCACACAACTACATAGAGTTTTATCTTGGGAAAACTCTTGATGTTTGAGCTCTTAATAACAATTTTTAAGCCTAGCCCGCCTATCAGGCCTTGCCTAGTGCCTGTTGCTTCGTCGTAATTAGAATGGCTATCTTTTAGCACTTTATTTGATCCGTCATCAGAGTGTTTTTCATTGTGTAGATCCCAGTACTTCTAGCATTCAATTCGTTTTTCGTCTTCTTCTTGAGCGCCTTAGAACAGTGGTCGAGCGAGTCTCCTTACAGTCTCGAGAATAGCTTAGTTGTGGCGTTCCATACGACGTTGTTGTTGAATGCCAGAGAGAGTTGGGAGGAAGGGGGGGGGGGGGGGGGGGTTGGGACGCGAATTCACGCGCGCCGCGACGAGCATCACAACCTCTCGGCCACTGTGCCACCCCCGCCACTCACTCCTTCACTAATGAATGTCAGTTGCTTGATACAGAGCAGTTCCTTTACACACCTACCACCCATTCACTATTAAGAGAGTGTGATGTAGATTGATGTGCAAAAACTTTACGTTAGCTGGGACTCGAACCCACATTTTGTTCTATCCGTAAGCGCGTGCTCAACCGTTGCACTACCGGCCACCGTTTTGACACCACTCTTTAAAATTGTGACTTAATCAAAATTCAGCAAATATTTAGGAGTAACTACCGATGAATCAGCTATAATTTCCGTGAGAAGTTCTTCTAGGTGCTATGGATCGAATTTGACTGTTAAAATTACAGGCCTGAAAACGCTTGGTGTCCGTTATTACTTTCGAGTCAGCTATGTGTCAATCATTTCAGTTCATGCTTTTTTCAATTTTGTGCTCTAATGAACAGATTCAGCAGCGAAGTTTTGTACACAATGTCTTTGCAACTCGTTCAAAAAGCGTAGTATTGCTTTTTTTGTTAGTTCTTTTGAAGCATCCACCAGAACTTCAGCAACGACAATACCGGCTGGCACTAGAAGAGGCGGAAAGGCTTTCGCTTGATCATCTCGATCGGTAAGCCGATTGCTGCCTCATAACCTCCTCGACGAGGAACATGCGGATCTGAAACAATGAAGACTGTCAAGCCTCACCATTTTTATATTTGATGTAATCAATTTTTGAAACGTAACGTCGAACATAAGCTGAAATTATGTATTCAAGGAAATTTTAAACTGACAGGCTTTTGCAGTGATGAAGCCAACCTAGCAGATAACAATAACTGACAGATTCATGCCGAGAAACCGAGTAGAATTTGAGATAACAAGTGCGATTGATTTTTTCCTCAAATAAAATCATTACTGCTGAACTTCACGAATGATTCAAGAATGCTGGCACAGATATTTTTCAATGAAAGTACGATTTTTTTAGCAGTCACAATGATTTTCTCAAAACAAAATCATCCTACACAATGATCCATTCCCCCCATTATACATTGATTGATTAGAAATTGGCGGATTTCGTTGTAAATGAGAACAAGAAGACAGTCACTTCGTTCAGTAGTGTGCGTCAGAATGCTTCTTCGCGTTCTTTCCATCACCAACTTTACCAGTGCGGAGCAGCGTTAGTTGAAATTCTCAACCTGCTCCACGGTAATTACATTCAAGAAGTGGCCGCTTCTATCTGGAGTCGTGACCCGCTTCCGAATCGCCTTGTAATCTTACTCATTTGGAGGGATTGAGAAATTTCATACCGTAGAACTATTTTCCCTTTGACGCATGCAGTCTAGCAATGACACTTTTTAGAACTTTGCTTACCTCTGCCCTATTTGGGGTGCTCCGTGGCCGAGTGGCTGTGTTGCTTGTCGTGCAGCACGTAGAGCCGAGCTCTACATATCAGCCTTCTTTGGCAGTCAACAACAACGCTTTGCGGAACGCCACAGGCAGGCTATTTTCGAGATTGCAAGGACACTCGCTTATCCAGTATTCTACGACGTTCAAGAAGAAGACGAACAAGAGAATTAAATGCTACACATGCTGTGATCCGCACAGTGAAAGAGAACACTCGCAAAACGAATCAATAAAGAGTCGAAACAAGTGTCTGCCCTATTAAAATAGATATCCAAATCGAAGCTAACGAAGACTGTGTCAAGGGATCCCATTAAGCTCTTATTCTAGGTTCCTTCACAATAGCAGCCCTGTTCCTTCAGAATAACAACCCCGTTTCTTGTTCAAAAACAGCAAGACGTGGTCTTCATTGTGCACACATCCTAAGAGAGAGCAGTTTATTTCCGAGTTTATTGATAGACACTGAAGAATACTGTAATTAACAAAGCAGATAGGGATAGAATGGCTCAAAGCATGTTATATTTTATCAGATTGTTATAGTTTGAGTTAGGTCTATAAAAAGCGGCCGAAAAGAAAAATATTGAGTTCAATAAGCGGAGAGCGAAAAGATATGTGGATAACGTCGAGCGTTTTATTATGAGCTGCACATCCTGTCTAAAAACTTGGACGGAGGTTTAAGCTCTAGCTATCTTTCAATACTGTTCAACTAGGTGGTTTTCGTCGATGCTCGACATTTCGCTTGTTCAAAAAAAAGACCTTCATCTTCATCTGACTGTGCTGGAATAGATCAAAAATATTGGAACCTTAAAAAAGTTCACTGAAAAAAAGATTTCGCTGACGTGCGAAAAGCTTCACTCGTGGCGAATTTCTAGTGCAGTATAGGCATGCGCATAAAAAAGGGGGGGGGGGGGGGGGGGGGGGGGGGGGGGTGGGGGGGGGGGGGGGGGGGGGGTGGGGGGGGGGGGGGGGGGGGGGGGGGGGGGGGGGGGGTGGGGGGGGGGGGGGGGGGGGGGGGGGGGGGGGGGGGGGGGTGGGGGGGGGGGGGGGGGGGGGGGGGGGGGGGGGGGGGGGGGGGGGGGGGGGGGGGGGGGGGGGGGGGGGGGGGGGGGGGGGGGGGGGGGGGGGGGGGGGGGGGGGGGGGGGGGGGGGGGGGGGGGGGGGGGGGGGGGGGGGGTGGGGGGGGGGGGGGGGGGGGGGGGGGTGGGGGGGGGGGGGCGGGGTGGGGGGGGGGGGGGGGGGGGGGGGGGGGGGGGGGGGGGGGGGGGGGTGGGGGGGGGGGGGGGGTGGGGGGGGGGGTGGGGGGGGGGGGGGGGGGGGGGGGGGGGGGGGGGGGGGGGGTGGGGGGGGGGGGGGGGGGGGGGGGGGGGGGGGGGGGGGGGGGGGGGGGGGTGGGGGGGGGGGGGGGGGTGGGGGGGGGGGGGGGGGGGGGGGGGGGGGGGGGGGTGGGGGGTGGGGGGGGGGGGGGCGGGGGGGGGGGGGTGGGGGGGGGGGGGGGGGTGGGGGGGGGGGGGGGGGGGGGGGGGTGGGGGGGGGGGTGGGGGGGGGGGGGGGGTGGGGGGGGGGGGGGGGGGGGGGGGGGGGGGGGGGGGGGGGGGGTGGGGGGGGGGGGGGGGTGGGGGGGGGGGGGGGGGGGGGGGGGGGGGGGGGGGGGGGGGGGGGGGGGGGGGGGGGGGGGGGGCTCCTTGCTTGTAGAATGTGAACTTGTCTAGGCAAAAGTAGACTGAGTCCAATATCTCTAACCTAACGGCTTTCACTCAACGAAGTGAACTAAATTAAAGGCAGGGAAGTCTAGAGTACTATAGAGCAGAATTTTGTTTTCTAGAACACTGCATTAATGTCATTAATACAAAAAGCCTATCTAAAAAGTTTTGCTTCATAATGATTATGAGTGGATCGGGTGAACTGTGGCACTTTCTCCCGCTTGATGGAAGGTCAATGATATCTATAGCGTTCCTAAACTTCGGAAATCCTCAGTATTTATTAGACAGTGAACTGACGCAGTGGGTCATCAAAGTCATGTGGAAATGATCGCCTTTTCCGGAATTCAGTCAGCGTCGTTTAGGCGACACGGATAGCAAAGTTGTGACGAGTTTCCGTCAAATTGCTTATAGGGTCCAAGGCGATATTTTAGACTGCTGAATTAAAAATTTAATATCATAGCAAAGTTGCAAAATCGGAAACTCGACACTCCGAGAAGATAAGCTCATTCATTGCAGCGTGGAGACGAATCGTCTGTCGTGAGAAAAAACAAATGGTAAACCATCTAGACTGATCTGAGTCAACCTTAGATCGCTTATTTGCTGCAGAAGACGGTTAACCTTAGACAAATTAATTTCAAATAAGATAGGCGGAGCAAAGAGGAGCAGTAAGATGGACGTTTTGGAGGGTTCTGGAACGCTAACCATGTTAGTTCTGTTTGTGCTTATATACGAAGCGAAGATCAACGATTGTCTTCACTGTAACGCCATTTTGTCAATCTGTTTCATAAGCAACAGGTGTGTATGTAGAAGCTTAGGAGGAATAATAAAAACAGAAACGTCACCATTCATATATTTTACAGTAGTTCAGCATAGAGTCTTAGGAATAAAAAAAAAGAAATAAAAACGTCATATTCAGATGTTTGACAGAATGTCAACACTTAGGAATGGTATTAACTGTATGTTTGAGAGAAAGTCAGAATTTAGGAATGTAAGTTTTGATAGGCGGCACAACCAGCATCAAAATGATCACATTTTGAATTGCTGTAGAAACAGGGCGCGGTGGTCAGGATTGTTCGAAGATTACTGGAAGCTATGATAAAAAAAATGGAGATTTTCATGTTTTCTAAACAAAAAGGAGGCTATAAGCATCTTCATCACCTATCAAGGACAAGACGAAATCCTGGTGACTGCTGTCTGACGTAATATGTCATCAATAGGATGTCATATGAACAAGTGGACCACCTCAGTACTCAAAATGTTCAAAATCTTCAACATTTCTTTCTTTTTCTGCTTTTACGGATATGTTATAATGTTATAATTGAATATCCAAAGATGTTGAGCTATACACAGAATTCAAAACCTCAGGCGGAAATGAACCCTCATTTTTCTCATAGCCGGAGCAGCCACCTAAGTTGCCTAAAATATCACTCAACATATTCGTAAGGATGTTTTCGAGGGAAATGTGTTATAACATCAAACGGCATTATGAGGCTTACGAAAATTAGCCTGTTATGGTGGGTGTATAGTGACCGACGATGTCTCTACGAAGTTCGTCTCTTTTTTCAACCTGATCATGCTGCAGATAGCTTCATTATTCTTTTGTACAGTCGCTAGCTTGCCAAGCACATATGTGCTCTCAAATGTGGTTTATGAAAGACTCTCTTTTGTATTCAGCAGTTTCCAAAAATGAGATTGAATTTTGCAATAGTGTTGTGGAAGGAAAGAAATCACGTCTAACCAAGTGGTCGGCATGCCGTCCTGTAACTCAGAATAAACGTCTCTATCAGTGCCACTACAGCCAGTTCTTTACGCAATAATTCGTCAATTGAGGTCAACGTATGAGTGACAGGAAATGCATGCCGCAATAGAAATCTACAGGAGTGGCCGTTCGATGAACTGTAAGTTCGCGGACATAGGTGTTTGAAGATAGTGAATATTGGAATTTTCCTTTTATCTCACTAGACTTGACACGATTGAGCAGTAGCAAATTCGAGTACTGCTTATAACGAGAAATCTTCATCTCATAGGGCATCAGATGAGACGTGTATTTTTCAGAGTTGTGCAAACTAGTAATCTCACTACTGATTATATGCTTAAAATGATAAAGATCTTTTTGGCAAAAATTAGATTACTTTATTCCCCATCAGCCTTCTACTGCAACAAAGAAGATTCAACCGTTGACGCTTAATATTTCATGCATTCTATGAAATATATTCGTCACTTTACCATTTAAGAAAGAACACTCAGGTCTGAATACTAGTCTTTGTAGTGGCACCTACCTTTCAGGATGTCTTTGATTTTTATTCAACAGCTATTGACATTCATGAAGCAGTCGTAATCGTCCAAAAGCTGGCTGATGCTCGCTCGCCTTGCTGACCAATCTTACAATAACTCTGTTACTACGTATCGTGAACTGCAAAAGGTGTAGCACGTGATATTAATGCGATGTGTAAGGAGGCAACATTCCAAGTTCGGCGCTGGTTCAATCCCCAGCTTTAACACTATTGTGCAATCAGTCACAGAACTCATTAGTGAACATCTTAGCTCGTCTACAGTCGAGATAGTAGCAAATGTCCCAACGAGTATTCTACGACTATCATAAAGAACATAAATTTCTCAAGCAGCAGCCGAAGCAATATGTGAAATATTCGAACACTGACGAATACGAAGAAAATCGAATGCTCAAAACTGTGAAATATGCACAGTGAATTATAATGACTGGTTACGTATAACTAAGTAAATAAAGAACTGGAAAGGAACTGGTGATCTGACTGTATGAAAAGCAACTGACGAGGCTGCAAGGCCGAAACACGTGTACTGCATGTACAAGTGCCTATAACAGACCACACGCATGATACAAAGAAATTTATCAGGCATAAACAAATAAATTTTGAATGCTCAGTAATCTCGAATCAACATGATGTCGGAGTTTCAATCCTTTGGGGGATCTTGGTCTTCTCGAATTCTAAATACACAAGCTGACGAATTTGAAATTATGTCGATGATATTCATATTTTATCATTTTGGTATATCCATTTTTCTTTGTACTTTCCACATTGGCAAAAATTCCATCTCAGAACGGAACTTGTGTCTAAATTCATGGCTCTCAATAAATGGTTTCACATTCTGAATTATTTTTAGTCTGACACATTCCGCTCCGTTTTGCAAACCTAACTCTTCGAAATTCGTTTGCGAATGGTTGTGTGCAGCATGAAGATGCCTTTGGCTGCCAATGCAACAAGAATGCATATACCAATTTCCCTTTTGTTGATTTTGGTTTGAAAAAAACAATCGTTGTTAGTAAGAAGTTATCGTGAGCTTTTGGAGTGTTGTTTTACGTAGCAATTTTGGTCGTTTTTGGTTTTATTGCACGAAATTATTTTCTGATGTAAAAAAAGCAGTGTATGAAAATGTTTTAGCCGTCTTTTCGAGGTTGGCTTAAAATTCATCCGTAGCATCAGAATCGGTAGACATGTGTGTTTCGGCGGCCTCGCCATCATCAGTGGCATTTTCTCAGCAACTCACCTCTTGTCATAGGAAACGAGCGCCGAAGTATGATCAAAGAAGAGTTCTAAATTCTCATACAGCAACCGCAAGGCATCGATAATAGGTAAACGATGTCAGTGACGATTTCACTTGACAAGCGCTTATCGTTCTTCGGCTTTCTTCCCCTGAAATAAAGGGCGAATGGACGAGAAAACGGCAGTGATGATGGCGAAACTGCCGAAATAAACGTGCCAGCCGATTCCGATGTCATTTGCATAAATTTGCGATAAGTTTGCATTTAAGCCTAGAAAGAGCAGCTGAAACATTCTCAAAGACTACATATGAATTTTTCAACAGGATTTTTAATAAACAGTCGATTAGAAAAAGGTAAAAAAAAAACAGTGTTCAACTTCGCTAGTAACGCATGACCTGAATTCAGGTCACTGATTGTCGTTACTGGAGCTTACTGTGATGGGTGCGCTCTCCGATACAAGTCTGGTAGTTATTTGATGAACCCATTCTATTGTCATTTTATTGATATACTATCTATTTGACCATTGTTATAACATATACGATTAACAGCTCTACAATACTTTACAGAGAATCATATTGATTAACAGCTTACAATTCGTTATGATTTTCCACACCTATTTTCATGAAAACTTTCAGAAAAGAATCTATAATGCGTAGTTATACGGTAGAACATAAATTTTGAAGCCCTGTTCAGCGTCATTTTTAACAAACTTTGAAAGCTTCATTCCTTATATCGTTTCAACTATTGTACCATGGAAATTGCTCATTAAATCGCTTATCGAGTTAAAAACGAATAAAAATCATCTTTAACATAAAGGTAACAATTTTTCAGAGACGATTAATAATAATACGTAAGAGAATGATGCCAAGGCTTTCCAAATAGGAGATTTTTAGGCATATTTGTCACTTACCAAATACGAAACGACGTCTCACTGGCACTTATCTGAGACATCAGACTATCAGTGGAAAGTCGATTCATACAATTGCAAGGCATTAAAACGCAGAATGCTAAAAAGTTCCTGAGAAACGATATATTTTGATATTGTTATGGCGACGTGACCTCTGTGAGGGTCAAACACGGTGTGATCAAGGAATAGTGGCTGACAAAACCTAAACGGAAACCATACTTTTCAGGATTATTTTTGCTGAAAAGGTTCTCTGCAGTAGTTTACTATCCAGCCACTGGTTTGCCAAGTACGAGCGTTTCGACAGTTGAGGTGCGTCACAAGTATTTTTAACACTTAACAATTGGCAAAATTGTTTTTATCAACAAATTTCACTACGTGTCGTTGACGAAAAGAAATTAGCGTCATTCCATGCGGTCGGCACGCAATTTCATTCAATCATTGGTTGTACTTAGAACCAATGCCAATATAAGTGCGACTATGACCAGTTTTTTGAAACTCTTCTAATTGTCTTATCAACTTACAGTATGAAAGGCAGAGAATAGTGCAATGAACAATTGGAGGTCTGGCTGAATGGACAACATCGCAATGAGCACAGCTGCTCGTAGATGGTGGGATTTTGGCAACTCTATGTTTCTTCCCACTATGCTTCTTGACACGATTGAGCAGTGCCAAGTGCTAGTGTTTCCTTTACGGGGAAATTTTTCGACCGCATAAATTCACAGTAGTCCTCTATTTGTGGAAGTGTGTAAGCTGATGATATCACCACTAAGAGCACATATAGCGCAGTGGTTCGAGGTGTCCTGCGACGCACACAAGGTCGATAGTCCGATCTCGCGTTCATGCGTTACCAAATATTCCATCCTTCCGGGATACCGGTAAAATGGTACCAGAACTTGTCTAGAAGGATAAGCAGTACTGACTTGATACATTGGTAGACATCGCAAATCAATTAAATAGGGCAAATGTGCATTTAGGCCACCTAAAACGAAGCTAGAAAGTGAGTACGAATGCAAGGCGCATCCTTCTGGGATCGATGAACGCTGGGAGCCCTTATCTTATTCTTCACATTGGAAAATAGAGTAGAACTTCTGACGGACAGTAGATCATTCTGATCAACATAGGCTGTCTAATGCTCTTTGCATGCAATTGTACAGATCTGATATCTGATCTGTGAAGTATATTCGCCATTTCAATTGAGGCTGTTTTCGGTCATTAAAAAAAAGAAAAACCAAATCCCATCCGCTGGAGAGAAAACTTAATAGACATTTCAGTAATCATTCGAAAGCTGAGAATTTTGGTTACAGCTCCACATGGCCGGTTTTCATTAAGACCCTTTTATAACGCTGTAAACTTGGAGCAAAACTATACTCCGAGCGCGCATATTTCTCGCAGAACACAGCGCTTTCTTCGAACTATTAGTAATCATTCGACTGCATAAAGTTTGCTGATTCCAACAATGTGCACAAATTCTGAAAAGAACCGTTCTCATGGCGATGCGGCAGGGAAAATAAGATTGACTCATTTGAGTGAGCAGGGTGATCCCGTGTCAATTCATCGGCCGCTGGGTCAGGAGGCAAGTGAACCGACGCGACGATAATCGATCGTTTTTGGGTGGTCTTACGAAAGTGCAAATTTTATTACTTAATTAGGAATTGTTCGCCGCCGCTTTGAGAGAAAAACTGCAGATTAAAGGTATGACGCTGCTACAAAAGGATTTCAAACACCGTTAATCTGTCTTAAATGCGGATAAGTCAATCATTATTATTATCACTTTGATGGAATTACAGGAGAGGAGGACGTTCTAACTGCTTCCAGCAGTGACTCAAAAACCTTTTGATTCTACGAGTTGTTCTCTACAACGTTCATATGCCCCAAAAACAATCGATAATTGCGCAACGCCCATTGTTGCCTCTTCCAGCGACCAGTGAATTGGCCAAAGACACTCTTTTAGCGTATGTGAATCAATCTTAGCTATCCTGCTGCGTTGCAAGGGAACGCTCTTTTTAGGATATGAGCACACCATTTGAATCAGCGGACATTATGTTATCGGACGGATTACTAACAGCCCAATAGTTCAAAGAAAGAGCTCTGTTCGGCGACAATTATGCGCATCTGAAACACTAGGGATTCCGTTCTGTAACAACATCGAAAAAGAGGCTTTTTCGTAAACCGGGCACGTGGGCTGTAGCCAGAAATCGAAGCTCTCAAATGCTTAGTAATTCCTATGAAAAGTTTCTGTCCAGCGAACGAGGTCGGTTTTTGATTTGCTCACTTCATAACCGGAAAGAACTCCATTGACAGTAGACCACTGAATCTCCTTACTGAATTTTATAGTGACACTTCTCCTCTGTCAAAATAATTTCGGTTTTTTATATCTCAAATGTTGTTAAATATGAAGCAATCATAATCGATAACTAGAGTAATGCTCAAATTTCTTTTCAATTAGTTCTGTAATTATTTTGCAACTATGTCTGCAGGGGGCCGAGGGAGGGCAGCGCAATTATCAGAGAAGCTATGAATCAGAAATCAAGATGATTAGTCGGGTTCTGCATCTATGTCCTACTCAGTACCATTCATAGCGATGTAAGAAGCAACACTCGAAGCACTCGAAAATCTTTGTGAAGATGAATTCGAGGAAGCGAATAGGATTTAAAAGGTGCTGGGACACACGCAACAAATTTGATAACGGATTGTGCCAAGTAAAGTAACGAACTTTCAGCCTTCACAATAACTATAACTGGAGGATCTTGATTGGCCATGATCGCGAAATTACATTTTCCTAGGAAATCTCATACAGCAGACTGAGCATCCTTCATGGCCTTGTCGAACTAGAAATGCAGTTCATTTTGGCGATATATCTCTAAAAATTTGGCTAATTCAAAATGATATAGATATATATCAGTATTTTACTATCTCAACGTTTTTTCATCCTTCGCCACATCCAGAACTGGCGCGCAATCTCATCGCAAACCGCAAGTTGTTGTATATAAATTTCAAAAATATCCACGCTCGTACTGTACCACTCCACATCAAGACATTTTCAATTTAATATCGATCCCGTTAAACATTCCGAAGAGTACAAATTGGTGTGAGTAATTCTTGAATCTCACTTTACATCTGACAGCTACAAACTTGCTGACATTTGAATCTGAATAACATGAAAGGTTTATTTGAAAACAATTACAGAAAAATACAAATCATTTACTCTGCAAGCTCTCGTTAATCGCAATAAGCCAGCGTAAGGCTTTCGAAAATAACATATTTTAACTTGGAGGATTTATCGAATGATCATGTACCCTTTGATGTAAAATGGTGCGTGAAATTTCTATGTAAATATAGTCTCAAATTCCATCAACTTTATAGGTGTGAGAAAAGAAACTTGTTTCTGCTGCGATCTGTGTGGAAAAACGTGAGAGTAAGTGCAATGGCCAGGATGTACTAAGATGCTAGAGAAAATGGGAGAATTTCGCAGAGGTACCTGAAAACAAAAAGATGAGTTTCGTCATTTATTTCGATATTTTGGTACAGACCATAGACGACAACAGGAAGCGAATTAATTATGATCGTGCTTGTCGCAGACGATTTTCGGCATTGAGCAGTTTCTTTCATCAGGCACCAGAATCATTTCGCAGCCTGGCTGCGTATTCGCCATCATCACCATCGGGCAGTCAACGCGTGCTAGAAAGTAATGCACACCATTTCCCACTTGTGGGAATGATATGGAAACAAAAGAAACAGCTATTTGTCAATGAAACAATCAAGACTGAAAAATGTTTCATCAGATTTGAGTTTAACATCCAAGTCCAGCGACTAACACAACTGATCCTTTTTGCAAAAGCCACCTATGAATGCATAATTTGCAGCGAAAATTCTTCATGATAAAGAGGACGACCGTAGAGACTAATGCGAATCGTTCCAATTTATGTCTTGAATGGTCCGCCATTAGCGCATAAATGAACATAAGTGCATTACACTCTAGTTGTTATTATACACCATGAGGAATCAACAGCTTTATAATTATCAGTTTCACATTTGACGAAGTAGGAAAGAAGTCCGCGAGAATGTTCAGTCTTTCGAGGATGGTACGTCAGAGTCATACGTACGTTTCGGCAGTGTCACCCGCCTCATCAGTGGCCCGCGCTTCACACTGAACCCTACTTTAAAGCAAGGGTGGAGAGACGCTTCCATGGTCATAGCACGTGATACTATGTTATTAAAAATTTTTTCAGTCGAAGGATTACGGCTGCCAGTCGAAGAGAAGGATCTCTACATATTTACACCAGCTGCATTCCATCGACTGAAAAAATGAGTGATAACATAATATCACATACTATCACCATGGAATAACATCTCGCCACCCTTGCCATAAAAGTAGGGTTTAGTGTAGGGCGTGGGCCACTATGAAAAGAGCGACACCGCCGATACGTGCGTATGTTTTCGACAAATCATTTTCGAAAAGGCTCTAAACATTCTCACAGACTATATCAAATGCTTGAAAGAGATCTGAAAAACTTGAAGAGATGGATTTCTAGGACAGAAAAGAAATATTTTTTTCCTTGGAAAATACTGATAAAACATAGGTAGGCTTATTTTGGCAGCGAATGTGCAATCAACATGCTTCGGATCTGGACTAGAATTTCGTATCAAGACTCGAGCCTGTTCAGAAAGTTACTTATAAAGGCAATTTTATGAAAACTACAATTACTTCATATTCGAAGTGATGAACTGCTTACACTAGCGGTTATTCGTATTGTATTTTCTATAGAAATCTATAAATACAGAGATAGTTTGAAGTTAGAAGAGCAATGATTGCGAAGGAGGTCGGTAGGTCGTTGTTGGAGATTACGAATGAATCTTGCTGGAAAAAATCTTCATCAAGAAAATTACCATGGCAAGTCCCATTCTCAGATCTGCTTCCGGAAGGGCACGGCTTATCTCCATCACATTCGAACGGATTGTTAGGATCTATCGCAAAGACTGAAACATAATGTTGATTGAGAGCGCTACAGGTCTTCAAAGTGATATAGAAAACAGTGTTTCAGTAGTCTATGAAGCTAATGAGCAAAAGGCAAAAAAGCTGCTAGAACTTGACAGACAGTAACTACCGCTCATAGTAATTCAAGCAATTAGTAAGGCGAGCATTGTCATTCTGAAATAGTGGATAATAATACAGAAATTTCCGATTTTAATCTGCACGTTGTCGCTAATACGGAAGCATTGAGTTGACAGATATTCGGAAGCTAATTGAATTTGAGTGCAACAATTAGGCGAAACAGAAGGTATGAGTGAGTCAGTGTAACACAACGATAGCGTGTAAATAATGATAAACAAGAAATAGATGAATGATAACATTCGCTCAATATGGGTGAGGTAACACAGTTTCCACCGAGATGTCTCACGATCGGCATAAAGGAAGAAAGATTCATGAAGCTCAATGCCGTTCTCTGTTCTACACATTCTATTGGAAACGTAGCAAATAGGACAAATAATTAGATCTTAGTCAATTATCGATGACAAAGTAATTACCAATCAACAACATGAATGTAATGGGAAATCATTATTTACATTAAGGCTTTCCTAGGTGTAAGCGAGCCAGAGATACAAGCCGAACATAATGGTTTTGATAGAAGTCTTCTGAACGTAGCAAAAGGTTAAACGCTCGTTGAGGAATCTTCATCAAGCATAACTGAAGGTACTTTGGTCTATAAATGGGGATACGGTAGCCTGATAACGTATTTCATTAGCAATAATTTTGAGGGAAACAATTCAAATTTCCTCTAGAGTCATTTTCATAAACACTGAAGTAAGCACGGCTGTTGAAAAATGTCTGAAAACCGGTGACTTGGAGAACTGTGTGGTAGTTGTGGAGAATCTTCTCAGCACGTTAGGCTGTCATCTGGCTAGCAACCGCCTGCATGGGTGTTTATGTAAAACACTGAATTTCAATATTGCGGTAGTGATCTAGACGGCGACTGTACGAGATTAGGTTTTATGATACTGTCTCTTGGAAGACATGTGATGATGACTCATTGAAAAACGGATAGACAACTCTTCACCTCCGCATTGAAGAGACAACTAGATGGAAAGTCAACAACTCGGCCATGTACTTCCAAGGTGCACACAGGGCACAAAAAAAACAGCGGTGACGATTCTGAAATGGTAGTCTGACCTCTAAGCCAGATATCTAAAGCAAGCTAAAGCACGTGACTCTCTTTTCAAATATTTTTCGAAAATCGATTATGATTAAAAAGTCAGAGCGAATATTTGTCATGCGTGGTGTGGGGTCTTATTTCGAACTGATTCTCTGCTCTGAATAAGGTTCGTTGCTCGAAATATGTGGACAGTATACGAATGACTTCGCTCCATTCTAGAAAGTTAACGATGAACCTTTTTTGATATGTAAAGTTTGAATTGTTTTCTGATTACAGATTTTCACTATAACTGTAAAGTATTACGCAGTAAGAAAGCATAGTTTTGAAAAGTACGTTAGAGTTCCACGAAAAGTGAAATCGCTGAAGCGCCGGCCACCGCGTCTTAAGATTAACGTAACAACCTTGGTTAGCTCAACATGAAAAGTTCAATAAATATACACCCACCAATCTGGCACTAGATATTCTACATGCAAGTCTCTTCCTTTGCCTTAGGCGATTTAGGCTATGCTAGCATTATTAATACGTCATAATACACGATTTTTTTATGTTTTTAAAATAAACACACGTGGGCCGCACACGTGATGCGCTTCAACGACAACAGATGGACGAGAGCAGTTACCTACTGGATTCCTCGGGATATCAAGCTCTCTACAGGAAGATCAAGACCACGACCAACCAAGCTAACACAAGACCAAGACCAAGATCGAAAACAAAGACCACCGACCCGATGGTCCGATTTTCACGAAAGGCATAGAAGAAAGATCTGATGTTACAGCGGGGAGGACCCACTGGGCTACTGTTGCACGCTATAGGGAGAATGGAAGTGTTGCTGGTACATCTCGAGTTCACTCGACGATCACAAACGACACGTGATACAGGTGAATACACCATTTTCTCGTCTTTCTGACAAACAAAATAGCTCAGAGCTCCTGGTTAGAAAAACTATCGTACCATAAGTGGCGCTCTCTGGTTATCAGATCAAAACCCAAAAACTGGATATCTTCGGCCAAAAAAAAGTTTGGAAAGGAGTCATTTGTCAACAGATGGAAGACTGTCACCATTCTCTCTTTTCATAGATTCATATCGTGACAGATCTATGATGGACCTCATTGTTTTACATAATCTTGATAGTCCCTAAATTTAACTCTAGAAAAGATCACACAAATGAGATATTGAAGATGCTTGTTTTTCTGAATTAGGCTACTGCTCTAGGCAGTCATAAGTTAGGGGGGGTCTTGTGCTATAAACCGAATGATGGTTATGTTGTTTTAGTGGCGATCATTTAAATAAACTATAAGCCGATAGCCGCAAAAACATAACGTTGTGCAAGGTTTAATCCGCTTGGCCTCAATAATTTAATCCAGTGACTGTGTAAAAAAATGGCGAATACGTGTAGTGTGGAGTAAACATCTCGGTTGCTTTCTTTTACACCTGTGCTGTAAAGCTCATATATATTTTTAAGCGGTGACAAGTCGTCACTAATCACTTTTTCTTCTAGGACCAGAAAAAACCACTTGGAAATATGATAGATCAGATTTGGAATAGTCAAATTAATGGTCGTTTACCATTCTCCCTTTTCTTTTCTGTTGCACCGTCATTGCCGCTTAACAATTAAAATTAAGAATCCAATGAAGAAAGCGATTGAAATGGATTGAAGATACAGTGGGGTTACATGGAATGGTACGCACAGTAGCCTTTTAGAACGTCGCATATAAAGGCACGTGGCATTGGAATTTAAGAATCGTGAGGGGATGTCTAGTGCATTGCCAAATCCAGTTCGATTAACAAAGGAGGCTATATATGAAGCATGCGGAAAGTGTGTGAGAGTTTTGTATTTAACCAATTTTAGCATTGATGTAATTTTCTGTGATTGGTCCTGGATAGTTTTATTGAAGTTTCTCCGCTTAATCTTAGTCCAGAATGTGCTTATTAATTGCCCATTCTCAGTCGTGTTCAAATTAGGGTCGCAAAAATGAACGCATCGCAGTAGTTGAGTTACGCAAACCAAGAAATAAAAAACGGCCGACATTGTTTAAATAGAAGGTTTCAAACTAGCAGTGTCTTACAGAGCAGTTTAACGTTTCAAGGAGACTGTAGGGATTGAAGACCATTCTCGAAAAGGTTATCCCAACCACTTCGTTAACTCCGAAAGACACTTGAGAAGACCCAATGGTCAAGTCCAACGAAATTCGGAGCGTTCAATGCGCAATATGGCCCGAAAATCTCGGAATTAGCGAGTGGAGCGTCTGCGAATGTTTATCGAAAGTAAGCTGAAAGCTGTGAAGCTACAAAATCGCTCTTTTCCACTTCCTGAACATAAGATGAAAGAAAAATGGGATTCGAAGGCTTGTCAAATAATTCGTTTGATAGCTGGCGCTCATTTGTTAAAGGTACTCTCTACGAGTGAGAAGGCATTTCACGGTTGAGCCACTTCGCAATCGCTAGAGTCGGAGATCAACTTTTCAAGAAGGGTTGCAGAAGTCTGCAGTAGCAAAGATCATGGACTGCAGTCATTTTCAAATCTCTGTGATGGTTTGGGCCAGTTTGCATCACCCGTTAAGATGCCATTGATCTTCACCGATGGAAACGTTGTAAATCAACAGTGTAGCGCCATCCGTCAAGAGCTGTTTCCAAACTTTTGGGGCAAGGACATTGGCCGTCAACTGGCCGGATCTTCAACCAGTGGATTACGCGTGTGATCCAACTGGAGGGAAAAGTCTCGGTAATCGCTAGACTATTGCAGATGAGCTTAAAACGGCTTGAGACGCGTTAGCGATGAATTATGGTGGGTGACGTGTGCGAGCATTTGTTGGAAGCTTTCGCAAGCGACTCCATAAATGTGTAGAGGCCAAAGAGGGTAATTTTGAAAAATTTGTTACTAGCTTTTCTTGCTTACTAGACTAATACCACATAAGCCAGACTCTGGATGGAGAGGACGGGTCGCCGGAAAAGTCAGCCGAATTACTACGACTACTTTAGCAATCTCGTCGTCAGTAATCAAGAATAAGTTTTCGCAATTTTCATATATCAGTTAATTATGACCGAGGTTTATAGACCGTCGAACTTTTGGATTTTCTCGCTTACTGTTATAATTGCTAGTCTATCAAACGTTATTATTCTTCAATTGGCTGACATTGTTTGCTTGAAAGTTCGAAAAGTATACAATTCCCATAAAGCTGACTTGACGTGACTACATCATTTCATTTAGAACTACGGGACGGCTGTAGAAATCGATGCGCGCAGGGCAAAATATGCGATTTTCGCTATTTGATTAAAATTTATCGCCGTTGCTAAAATTCTTTGGAATACTCGTATCACTTTGATAGAAAAAATTTCTCTTTTCGCTCATATGATTTTGGCTCAAATTTATGAGTCTTGCATAGAGAAAGACGTTGGTTGATTACGGAATTTTGCTGAGTTTGACAATAATCAGCTGCATTGAATCATATGAAGGACATCACGATAAAAAAACTTCAGTTCTGATCTACCACAGTTTTATAGAAGACCCAAGAGCCATCATGCTGAATAAAAATTTAAAACAATGAGTAGTTAACAACCAAAGTGATAATGCATGCTGTACTTAATACTAGTTCGTCGATGACTCTCACTGTAACTAAGTTTTTATCAATCGTGTGCGTTTTATTTCCACTATTCAGAAGTGAGTAAACGAGAAAAGGTTGAGCACTTATGGATAGTGGAAGAATTCTGAGCGGTAATGGACAGCCGGGTTCGAATAAAGGCTTAGAACATCAGCATTATGAGAACCACCAGGTAGAGCATACTTCTTAACGGTTTCATTCGAATTTATCTTCATGAATTTATTATTTCTACTGTTTTTTAGCAATGTTCTGATGTTTCAAATATACATCTAACAGCGTTAAGTGACAAATAAGGCATCTGACTTCAGACGGGAGTTGAACCCGGCGTTTTACTCATCCCTTAGATGCATGATAGCACTACACAACTGTTCTATCGGTTTACTTCCACTCCGCCTTTACTATATCCTATGGTGGCTGTCAGCAACCAATCCAATGCTCCCAGTATGGGTGGAACGCCGGTTCAATCCCGCCTCGGGTAGAACGTTTTGTAAATCATTCCCCATTTTTTGATGCATAGTTTATTTTTTTCTAGGATTTATTCAAAATTTTCGAAACCAGTGCAGAGCAGTTCCCAATTTGTGAAGCCTTTATTATCAAGTTTCTACAGGTCGCTCTTGCTTATGAAGTTCTGGGTTCGGATGAGAAACGGAAGCTTTATGACTTAACGAGGATTCGAACATCATCAGATTTGAGGTGATTTGATACTTGTCGATGTTGAGCGTCTTCTACGATGTTAGGGTCCACAATGTTAGTTAATCCTTCTGTTTTTGGTTTGTAAAATTCCTCTATTCAAAGTACTATTCGGGGTCGTATTTCGTTAGTCCCAACTTTACCTCATGTAGGCAATTTTTGAGTATTTTTTGTAAACACTGGATCTCTGTGTATCCATATTCTTTAAAAGCCTATAGAATATCTACTAATTACTCTTAGTCTACAGTAGTTCGTTTGCGCCATCATCGTCAACTTCTGTTCCAACGAAGGCTTATACTGATCTGGATATCGAATACAAGAATTTTGAGCACTTTCAACGTCAAACACGGTGAGCATCATGATTGTTGGCTTGTTCCATATAATTTTATATATATATATATATAGGTATATACGTATGTACCCGTATATATACAATATATACATAAGTATATGCATGCATATATACGTACATGTGCAGACATGTACATGTATATGTATATATCTACACATGTAAACGTACGTACATGTAAATATGTATATATGTATGTATGTATAGCCCATGTGTAATGCTAATGTATACATCCATTTTTAGACGAAGGACGCATTATCATTCTCATTTGAAATGCCTGAAGAGTTTTTATGCTGAGTTTGGCGGTAAAAGACCGCTATACAAGAGCGAGTACGAGCCACCTCAGGTGTGTTGGGCCTCTCTCCTAATGTTTGAAAGTCTTCATTGCTTCAACTTTGTGTGCTCAACGTCGCAAAATTTGAGACATTCCCAGTTTAGGCTGACCTTGAGCATTAATGAAGTGTTGTTGGTTAGGTGTTTTGAGTAGATGTGTTAGATTTTGGCTTGTTTAGGGCTCAATACATAGAGACAGCAGAGCGAGGCAACGAGAAGAAGAGGAGCTGATGAGGGAGATTCAGCGAAAGCAGTTGTGTTCAGTATTTTTTGCCTTCGGTTCATCTTTTTTTTGATAAATGATTGTAAAACATGCTAGTTTCGCGAAAGCTGTTTAACTTCTTTATCGACAAGCAATCCACTTTGAGCGTGTGTGGCGTAGTATTTAAAGGTGATCTACGACACACACACGTGGTCGATCCTTCGACAGACGACAGCTCAGTCCAGCTTCTCACAGCTCACCAGTCTTTCCATTCTTCCGAGGGCGATGAATTGGTGTCGGCCTTGCCTGGGGGAATAGCAGCACTGACATAATACTTTCGGCAGGCCACCGCGAACCATTGCAAGGACCAGTATAGATCCAGTCATCTCGAACGTTTTTGATGAAAGCGAATGCATAACGCATCTCTCAGTCGATCATCACTGAGAGCTTTATCCTTTCAGTTTTTACACCACTTCACGACTTTAAAATGGGATTTTTATTGCTGGAAAGGCTCATAATAATTTTGAATATCTTACTTTATACACACAAATTTATATCCTTTTATTTTCTTTTATTTAACAGACGAGCTGTTGGACATTTTCTATATGAGACCAAGTTGTTTTCGATCTTTCGTTTTCCTGCTCTGTCCTTCTTGTGTTTAAAACATTGGAATACCCCACTCCAAGTTGAGTAATAATATTAATAATTATGTCACTGTTAATAGACAATAGCCAGCAAAAGTATATTATTAAGGACCTTTTTGTTCAACCTTTTGCATTTTTAGCGGTGGTGTGATGTTACAAATATACATTCAGTAATGTTGAGTGATGTATAAACTTTGAACGTCGTCGAACGGATTCGAACCCGCGTTTTATTCTTTCCGGGCGCGTGCTAATCATTGGCACCACCGGCGCTCCTTCTGTTATCACTCTTTCAAAGCACGCGCCCCGGAAAGGATAAAACGCATGTTCGAATCCCTTCCGAAGTTCGGAGTTTTCCGCATCACTTAACATTACTGCAATAAGTAATATTCAATGACAGTTAATAATGACTATCTTTTGAAGTTATGGTTAATAAAAAAAGTAATGAAAACAATAAAGAATGACTAATAATCAGAACTGGAGGGGCCGATGGCCTAGCGGCTAGATGATCGACGCGGATTGATTCCCGTTTCCCCAACAATCTATGGCAATCAGTAACGAACGTCCTCCAAGACTCCGCCTGGCTATCCTCAAGGCTGCAGGAAGACCTGCTCGACGAAAATGCCTCGGCGTTTGTGAAAAGCTGAGTTCTCAAGCATTTAAGGAGAACGACTTGAATGTCAGAAGTCACTGGAACCCGCACATTAGAAAATATGCTGATACGCGTCAAAATAAAGTGGTAATAAAGTTGACACTAACATTTCTTATGAACTGTCTTTTTCATTGATTAAAACTTGCACGAGGTTTGTACATTTTATAGCTCTGACGAAGGCGTGGTCTCCGAAACGTTAAACCATCAAATTTTTGACAAAGAAGACTGACAAATCTCGTGAAAGTTTTAATTGGAGAAAGGACAGTTCGTGAGAAATTTTGCATTTTCTTACTCATGCTGAGGTCTAGAGAGAGCCGACTTTTGAGTTATTAGCACTAGTAATTCATAGCAGTACTATTTAATGTGTCAACACTTTTGCCAGTTTTCAATACTGCCAGGCTTGATTTTCTATATGAAGTGATCGATTTTTCTTCCTTCAGGAAAAACAGCAAGCAAAATAACCAATACACACGTTTGAGCAGATGCTGCGAGAAAAACACAAGAAAGAACGGGAGGAAACACGAAGACAAGCCATTGGTGCATTGATATTGGCGACGACGGGTTTCGCAATTTATTGGATATCGAAATTTTTCCTATAGCAAGCCACAACTTGCTCTTATTTAGGGTATAGGTTATGTTTAAAATAGTTATATCAACCAGAGCTACTTTGACACATTTTTAACGATGTGATCCCAAGGATTTTGTTTATAGTGTACACAGTGGCCAGTATGACCTCAGTAGAAATCACTTTTCCTAATATTTATTTCGGTACACAGAAGTTTTTTCTATACTTCTTAAATTTGAGTGGTAGCTCATCCAATACAGATATGCAACAACTTGTTCTAAACCAAATTGTCCTCTTCTAATGATTTCTCGCTCAATTTCTCACTTTGGTAAAAAATTATTGCTGCTGACGAGTGGGGACAATCAAAAGGCGCAAAATGCTTTTCCCTTTATGTATCAATTTTCTATCGCTATTATGACTCTGGAGTATTTTTGCATTGAGGAAATATCAAGAGCACGAGGTAAAAACCGTAATGTGCCTTGCATAACTTTGCAATCTCGTTGGATTCTTATAAGCTGTGATCGCATAGCCAATCAGTGTTTTTCACATACAAAAGCTGTATAAGTACCATAGACATGAGAGGGGTCTAGAAAAACATGAGCATATATTGAAGGCGGCAAGCGCAAAAATTCCTTCAAAGCCCACAGTTAGATCGATGTCAAGATATAAGGATTGGGAGCAGCTTCCGCTTTCTAAGAAATCGTGTGTAATATGACTCTCATAGGGGTCAAAGCGAATCGGCCATGAATAGGCGTTGTTGCGAACGTGAAACGTTTAGGGTAATGAACGTTGACTTTGATACGCTCCGCAATCGGTGAAAATTAGGAGTCGTCTTATGAAGTAGTCGGTCAAAAACCAGCCATTGTAGCGAGTGTGGTAAACTGGTAGGAAAACTCTGTCCTAGGAGATTTGCGTCTGCAGTATGATATCAGGTCGTTCCAAAAGTTTTAGCACTAGAGCAGTAGACGTCGAATTTACCAAGTGGAAGTAAATCAAATTGCATGATTTTGGCATCGTTCAACTGCGCTTTTTTGCGAACAATTGATACACAACTTGTCCATACTTCTTTTAAGATGAAGCTGTCTTGGGCATGAATTCTCTTGCTACTTATGCACCAATGGTGCGTAGGGAAAAGTGCTAACGAAGCGGCGCGCAGGATTAATGGAGCTTTCTGTAGACGGCACGAGCGCAACTGATCCTCCATATTGATTCTCTTCAACTGTGAACTTTGCGAACTACTACTTAGCTTTTTTTCTCTGCAATCGTACCATCGCTGAAGCTCCATTAATCTTGCGGACCGTTTCACTGGCATTTTCCCTTACGTACCATTCGTGCATGAGTAGCAAGCAAATTTGTTCGCACGACAGCTCCATTTCAGGCCAAGTATACGAAAGTTCTATACCAGAATGTTCGTAAGAAAACGCGCAGTTGAATGATTCTAAAATTATGCAATTTAGTTATTTCTGATCAGTAAATTTGATGTTTATTGCTCTAGTGCCATAATTTGTGGTACGACCCTAATAAATGGGTTTTTCCATAGCCTTTTTTGAATAATGTGACGATTATCATTGATGAAGCAAATGATTGCAACCATTTATTGAATTTCTCTCGATTTTCTCATCATTACCGAAAAGGAAATCATGTATTGGGCTTCAGAGCAAGATATTCTTCCCAAATGTTGGGTTGGTAAGAAATTTCCCAACTTTTCCGTTTTTGCTAATTATTTTTAATGCATTCAAAATAATTATTGTATATCAAAATAACCACAAGAGGCTGTCCTAAACGATAGTAAGGACAGAAACTCATATGCTTGAAAATTAATTAGCAAAAGCGAGAATGTGAAAATTTTCTTGCTAACTCAATACCGTTCTCCGTCATTCCTTTTTCAAATGTTGACCAGTTGACTGGGTTGCCTGTGGTTCGTACTGCCTTAATGTCTGGTTTCTTATTACTCAGTAAAATATCATGAAATCGGATTAGAGATAGGGGTCGATCCGAAAAAATCGGAAGAAGCAATTTGAGATGCACTACCGGCAATCAGTTTAGGACAGTATAAATAAAGGGCTCTTCTGGTTATAAATTCGTCAGCTTTTAGCCGTGTACATCCAAACCTTGGTGTTTTGAGTGGACATTCTGGACGTAAAATGACCACTTTTGCTTCAGTGAATACGAGTTTTTTTGCCGTGTGATGTGTACTCATTCGATAGCTTGTCGTGAACAGATCAGTGCAGAAGGAGAACTATCAAAAAGGCTATTTTTTACCCTTAATTACGAGGAACTTTTTTCAGACAAGTTCATTGGTCTGTAATATGGTTTGAAGAAAAGTCAGCCGAAGTCTGATTCCAATTACTATGCTAGATGTGGTATTCTATGTGGTCTGTGGTTGTAAAAATTAACAAAATAAATTAACATAAGCTCTAAAAGCTTTGTAAATATCTACAGAGTGCATTTGCGCGATAGACCACAGTAACATGTTGTAGCCTAACATAAATACATGATATTCATACTAATAGAGGTTCACAACTCCTTATAATCTCTAGTTATCTAGAAAACTATCGCATTTTATCGAAGATCATTGAGGCCGAGTATTGGAAAACATTGTCCCAGACTGCAGGCTATTAGAGACCTTGCGCTACAGATATGTCAAATTCTCAAACATATAAAAGGTTCGATTCGAAAAAAAGCCACAACAGGTAGAATGATGTAGGCGTATGATAAGGCATTTTCTAAAATTTGCACATTGAATTCTGCAATGATTGATCTCTTTGCTCGTGCAATCCTGCAGTGTTCTCCATTGCATATCCTCAAAACATTTCTTCCACTATGCCTGACTGTTACTTTTGAGCCATGCATGTGGGCTGTTATGAGTATTTATACAATGCCATACACGTGTTTCGGCCTTGTACAACCTCATCGGTAGCACAGCGCCTTTCGTCTTAGCCAGTCCCTTTCGGGGGAACGCAATCCCTCACATAGTGGAAACGCAGACGTGAAGAGAGTGTTTTAAAGAAACACTTGAAATGGAAGGTATGGTATGTTCTTCCACTCTTATAGTACTGAAAAAGTACAGAAAGTTGGCGATTCTTTGTCCACGTAAACGTGATTTTTATGAATTGTAGGGTTGCTAGTGGAAGAGAGTCTGTTACACTGGGAGTGTGGTAGCCTCATAGCTCGGCAATGAGATCTTTATATTATTGATTCTAACATAGAAAAACAATACAGAGTTACCAACATGTTTGTAGACAACAAATACATGTAAGCTGATTGGCACGTACTTGGAATGTGTGAGTGAATCGGATGGTTCATATGGGTGGATAGCTCAACGCTTGAGTGATTCAAATCGCCGATTGATTCAAATCGCCAAAATTAAGTCGTAATCACATGTTCAAAACGAAAATTCAAGTCAACCACTCGTCACTGAGATGAAGTCAGGCAAACAGGTGACGAGCACCCGAAGAACATTCCGAGGTACGATGTAGGATTTAAGCTGTCCACTGTGACCGTCCTCTTTTTTCGTGTTAAACCCGTCACTACTAAAATACGTGAATGCTTCACAAATACAACTCAAGTCACATTGATACTAACAATATATGATCAATCTTTGGAAAGCTCAATTTCGATTATTTCATTCCTCAGCCTTTCATTCGACCTTTATTCTGGAGACTCGCTGATTTGTCTTTACTTATCTGTGAAATTCGACCACATTAACTGCCCTAGAGGTAAAGGTATTTATCTACTTGTTGATACTGAGCAGTGAAAGGCTTTTCAGAGATCGAACCAAGCACAGAATTCTCCATTTCTCCAACAATTTCATTACGGAAATAAGTAGTAGAACATTTTGTGATTAGTTCACGTAATCTGTCGTTATTTCCATGATAGATTCGTTCCAAGGGAGATTGGTTTTATGCATTTTGAATTGAAGGTTGTAATGCAAGACAAATAGGAATCTATAACCATGCTTAACGTAGAGTGAAACTTCTTTGCCGTCGCAACCATTAGTTGTAAGGGTGAATCGAAAGGCGTGTGTAAGACAAAAAGGCTTGTAATAAGGCTTGCAAAGAAAGCCGAAACTGCATTCTATTTCGTTACCAACATAGGCACCGTTGATACTCTGGACTATCTTTCAAACTTCGGGGTTACCCTCTGAAGTAGAAATTGCCGATTTATCCGTAGCATTTCTCTTACGGATTTCAAGAGTGCACGAACTCTCGAATTTGGTGCATTCAGTCGTTGTGAATATGATCACTTTCAATGTAACAAAGTGAGAGCTAGATATAGCTTCACAGGTTGACGATAACGCAACTATTCGGTGTTTTTATACATACAACTTGTGATAATAATATTTGATTGAAATAGACTTTTGCGTTTAACATTTTCACTGGAAAGCCTCGGAAACGGAGGAAATGGTTCTGAAATAGGTGCTAATGCCAAGCTTTATTGCTGGCACATATACCGTAGTCATTCTGTAAAACGTGTCAAAATGATCGTAGTCATTGCCTAGAACAAAAAATTGATCTGACTACTTCCTACTGAGGTGAATACATTCAAACAGATCACAAGCACTGAAAGAACTTTGCGAGAAACGACGGATTTGAATTCTCCATTGTGAACGCTCTCTTCGTTTTTATGTTCAACCCATTATTACTGAAATACTTGAATGCTTCCAAGTACACCTCAAATCACGTTCATTTTGAAAAAAACGCTCACTATTCTTTAAACTAATCGTAACCACTACTATTCGTTGATTGACCAGAATAGAGTAGTCTTGACATTGAGTAGAAGAAAGAGGTTGCTTTAAGTTGCAAAAGCAAATCCAGTACTGCGCCATAGAATAGTTTTTATATTCGAGAAGTGGCATTCGTTATATATCAACACATATAATAAGGAGTTGTTTTACAAACCATATTTGTTAGGCTGAAGCGAAATTGTTATTAATTATTGTTCAATTAAGGTGCCTGATGTTTTGACTATTTCGCCTTCATTGAAGTCTAGAATTATCTGCACACCTGGATTTTATTACTCAGTCAATATTATTTTA
>JAHQIW010000158.1:0-290860 GCA_019055375.1 Parelaphostrongylus tenuis | reverse complement strand
TTTAGTGAAGCTTTTCTTCTGCGATAGCTGCAGTGATGTGACCAGCTTAACTTTTAGTAGAGTTTCCTAAAGAAATTTCGAGCTCACTCAAATCGTGGGTGATCTACGAGAATGAACTCACTGCTATTACTTACGTTCGGGCCTAAAGAAGTACAGCAGACGAAAGCTAAGTGCCATTACAAAGCAAAATGTGAAACAAAAAACGTGGTCGCTCTTACGAATGATTTTTTTGTTTGAAGTGCTACATTGATTTTTTGTTTGAAAAAAGTGCTGCATTGATTTTTTTTTTGTTTGAAACAAGTGCTACATTGAAAAAAGGAGGCTAGAAAGAAAATTGATACACGTTCAATATCTCAAAAGAATTAGCAGCAAGTGAGCTATTCTGTAAGGTTGCACTTTCTTCAAAACATAATCGTCAAACTTCCACAGCTGCTTGATTTAGTGTCTGAAAAAAGAGAAAATTTATGGTCCTCAAGCATTTATCTATGAGGCCGATAGTGATACTCCAGCTTTGCATCACTAATCAGTAAATCAAAAAATGTGTTCGTATCGGATAAACGAGACAGCGCAGTCTGTAGGAAGAAGAACACTACTTTCTTATCCGCTTGCTCAGGGCCACATTGACTTCCACGCATATCATGTCAAGAAATGGCAGAAAGCAAAGACAATATTGTGTAATGAACTACAAACTAAGCTGATAAACGAGTAAATGAAAAAAAATTAAGAAGAAACGTTATCTTACAGGTTATGTGTTCGAATGTTTGGACAGATGTGAATGTGATACGGAAGACGAGGTGATACACTGCCATAATGGGGACCGTACAGAGCTACAACTACCTCAGGGTAAGTAAAGGATAATCAGAAGGTAGAAAGACGTCGGTTACAAAATTTCACAGTTGTGTCTTGACTTACATTTGAATTTGAGTTCGAAGTTTTTGCTCTCTAGCGCTTATGGAAGCTCTTTCAGCATGAGAAGCTCAGCCTCCAGAACACATTTTTTTTTCTGCTAAAAGAGGATAACTATTGCACTTCAAATTTCCCACGTAGGCTATAAACTACTGACATTGCAACAGTACCATTAACGGCCAGTCCTTGTCGATCTCATCTAGGAAAATGATTGTCATTGAAATTTTTAGCCTCTGCACTAACAATTCCATTTTGTCAATCCACTACTTTCTTCTCGTTTTCCTTACAGGGAGACTTCCAAATGAACTTAAATTATTCTGTCTGTACTACAAAGCCCTGACTACAAGTCATTATTACAAAAAAAAGGCAAAAATGCAATGTTTTTTTCAGTGTATCAAGTGAGAGAGGGGAAAACGTGGTATTAGTAATGACATGCACTTCAACTACAGTCATCGATGTTTCCACATTTCGAACTCATTTCTATCAAGGTGGAAAACTGAACCGGCGCATGTGGCGTAGTACTCGAGGCGTTTTGCGATACACACGAGTTCTATGGCTTCATCCCACTCCTCTGTGCCCACAAAGGCTGTGAATTGAAACCAGACTTCTCTGGGAGGATAACAGCACTGACTTAATACATCGATGGGACTGCGAGTCATTGTAAAGGAAAAATATGCATTGACTCACCTTAAGCAGTGCTAGATGAAGTCGAATTGAACAGTCTTTGATGAAGTCAAATGCATGGCGTATCTCTCAGAGAATGATCAACACCAAGATTTATCCTCTTACTCTTTGAAGCGAGACCAATTCCCTTTAGCAACATACACAGTAAAGAAGTGACGGAGAGAGAGGGAGGGAGAGAGAGGGAGAGAAAGCGAAGAAAAGAAAGAGAAAAAGAAACAAAGCAGGAAGCCGGATTCTATGAGAATAGTTGATGAGCCACTGCGGGTCAATATTAAATAGTGCGTTTCGTAAGTTTTGATGTGGAGACATCCTAGATACCCTCATTTTTTTCCTATAAAATCCATATCAGGGAAGAAATTTACAGAAATTTCACTGGTTTACCTGAATTTGTGGATGTTTGCTCAACGATCTATATTGCTGTATTTCATAATATCATGCCGTGGTATTCTCAAAATTATTACTCGTGTATTTAGGTGAGCGACTTCGTGGTTTTCCCGTCATTGGTTTGACATACAACCAGATAGTAAGGCTTCCTGACGAAGCAACTTTATTGACTAAATTTCCGGATCTAATGGTGAGTTGTTCTTACGGCAAAAGCACACTTGAAGTCTAGCTCTGACACTAAGACTGCATTCGTAATATCCGTATTGAGGCTTAGTAATCTATCTTACACAAAGCTACACTATGAACACCTATGCTTGTCTTTGTATAGCAGTATGAGAAAGATTCATCTGAGAAGGATAGGAGAAAAATGGTACTTAACTTGTAACATGGTAGAATTTTCTTAACAAAGTGTGATAAAAGCCAAAAATTCTTTTTCATCGAAATTCTTCTCGTCTAGTTAGAACTCCTATTAGATTAGTATAGAAAGCTTGGATCTCGGTGTTTCCTTGCCAGTCACTACAGACACTGGCAACCAATTATGTTCGGAAAATAGTTTGTCATCCTGCGACGGCGACGATCGATTACATCGATACCGTTGGCTTTCACGGAATCCCGGTGTAATTGATGAACTCTTAAAATCCGATGAATCCGTTGGCAAACCAAGGTATTGTTATCGTGGACAAGGTTTTTTTTTCATGTTGCTGCCTGTTACTTGTCTAGTAACTTGAATGCTCAGATGGCAGTCATCGAGTGTCACCCTGACCACAGTACTCTTCCTTAGCTCTACCGAAAGCGTTATCTATTACTGTAACTGCGCGTGGGTTAATGGGAACCTCAAAGAACTGCTTTTTACTTCTTAAGATATTTATTAGGAGAGTTGCTTTCTTTCTTGGGATTCCAAGATATATTTGGCGTTGTGATGTCATAATTTTGTGAATAAGAGAATCCGTCTGTGTTGAGCCTTTTTGAATAATGTAGAGATTCATGAGCCTAATCGAGTCGAAAACTGTCAAAGACGGTCAAGACAGTCAAGTGATTACTTTCTACTAGGATTCGCAAATCAGTTAGTAGTGCTCTTACGAAGAGTGAAGCAGTTACGGTACTATAAAAGCTGGGGAATTCTCACTGTCGGTGGTCTTTTCGCAATAAAGTTCATTTATATGGAATCAGTAGCGTGCAGGCAACTTGAACTAGTGGTCTTACGAGGAGATAAATGCCAAGAAAAATTCAAGGGAGTGCAAAAGAAAAAGAAGGATCACTGAGGATTTTAAGATCTATTCGATTTCGCCAGATCGTATGTCTTTGACATCAATAACACATTTGCTATTGATGTAACAGCTGACCATCAGTTAAAAAGAACGGAAAATCAATTGTACGAAGTGCAAATGAACCAATAGTCATTATAGAAGATTTTCTCTTTTTTTTCCTCGCTCGCGTGTAACGTCTTTGTTCCTTGATTCAATGAACATAATCAATCTTTGATTAAATGAACATAATCAAACTTTGACTTCTAAAGAATTTCTATAAAATTGCAGGTCGTTGATGTTGAACGAAATCCGGATTTTGATTGTGATTCGTTTGAAAGAGTACGAACGGGTTAAAATCATCTCTGACTGCTTTAAAAATGCCACAGAGATCGATCGTGTGCCGAGAATTTATCGGCCAACTCGAGTAAGTGTTACTGATGCATTGAGGTTTCGTTCTTTCTTATAAAGTAGAACTATTACACAGCTTTTAAAACGCTGATGTTCTTTTTTGTTCTGGATGTTTTCAAGAAGTTAAAAAACTGTGTATAGATGGTGGTGGCAGTGGTTGGAGGTGTCCTGCATACAAGTCGCTTGTGCAATGCAGCAGTTCGAATCCTTTTAGCCTACTACTCCTATGGAATCTTCAAAAAGCACTGAATTCATATAACGAAAGCACTCACAAGACCCTGCATGAGCTAAATGTACAATCACTTGCCTTAGCGATTCTACGAATGGTCACAAATTCATGACCCATACCTAAGAAGTTACTCAACATCGAACACTTTGTTTTTTTATCGTTAAACTAAGATATTTATAAATTGAAGAATAAGATGAATTATAATTTTCAGGAATGTGATTTCGCTTGCCAGGCAGCAAAACACTATGTGAAACTTCACGGATATGTACTACACCTGTGGGAGATTCTTAAGGACAAGTACAAGAATTTCAATTTGGATGTTCGTCAACAGTTCTTTTCTTATTTGTTACCTAACAAATTAATGAAACTATTACGAGGTGTAATAAAGGCAACTGTTCGTTCATTAGAAACCTCCCTCAAAAATTGCGTTTTAGACTGAATTCATTCCATTCTCCCAATTGTGCAAACTTCGTAAATATCATAATTCTCGTTAGAAATTTTGGAAAGTCAGAAAGAATGAAATTTTGTGAAAAGTTGCTTATAAAAAGGACTTTGGGACCAAAGATTACTTCAATAAAGATGCAGATTGTATATTCCACCGATTTTCTTTACTAACTCAACGTGATCAAAGCATCTTTTACTAGAGTTCAAACATCTACAACACAGAGGTGTACGTATAGTTCATCCGTGTGAAGAAACATCCGACCAACTCTACACTTGACTCCTAGTTGGCCTTCTGGGAACCTCAACTTGTTCCTCCCAGAACTGTTCCCAGTTCCTTCACCTTTTTGTAGTTGATGATCAGAGATGATTGTGGTCCATTTCTACGAGCGCCTCATTAGAAGGAAATGCCGAAGAAAAGTCTCAAGGGGCAAGCAAAATATCGGCGAATGTAGATGGGCGTTTGAGAATTGAAGTTAAAATCTAGTTGACTTAGACTCAATACAGGAGTTAGCTTCATGTTTTTCAAGAAGCCCTCAAGTTATACTTCTGTGGAGAGAGTACTTTTTGCCATCAAAACAATTCGAAACAATAAAAAAACTCAATGAATATTCATAGAAAGTTATATATATAATCAAAATATCTTCTGCAACTCAATTCTCTTTCAGGAGACTCTTCGTCAAGTGCAGGAGTTCTTCAAAAATTTGGTGCGTCGTGTGAATCAATTCGGCACAGACGTGCAATTGAATCTGAAGAAGCTACCTAGGCCTGAACATCCGAAATACGTGACACCGTTGCCAGAACTGACAGAAATCGTTGACGAATCAGAATCTTAAAAGGCGAAGAAATTCGTCATTGAAAGTACCTGACTGGTTTTTTGTACTCAACTGAAGTTAATAAATAAATTCATTTCCTAGAGGTCCACTACTTCATAGAACTATAGAACCAATAAAAATCTTCAAAAAAGTCTGAAAAGTATTACATTCCGCACTGAATTGATGTAAAACAATAATTCACGTAAGCAACACAACAGTTACACCTCGATCATCTGTTTGTGAGCTTTTTAAAAAAACGCATTCGTGACGTTCTCTTTTGATTGGGTCAAATTTTGGATTTCGCCACAAATGTACTGCATTTATACATCTAAGAGTGTTGTGGTAGCAAAATGTTCGACTTCAGGTGTGGAGTTAAACCGCGTTTCACCCATATGGGGCTCGTGCTACCACTTCACCATCGATGCCATCTCTAAGCTACCACTCTTTCTTTGATACAATTTATTGTTTCTGCCAGCAAGCAAACATCAACGGGTTTAATCTGATGAGCACATAATGGTATCGCACCCAGGTAATTTACAACTTCTTAGCAGTGGTATGATGTTATATAATATATGTACATATGTATATATATATATGTATAAGTATATATACGTATATACATATATATATATATATAACAAACATACAATAACATATAATAACATATATATATATATATAACCAAAAGTGTTGATTAGTATTCAAAATATTCGACATCAGACGGGAGTTAAGTCCTCGTTTCATCCATACCGCAGGCGCTTGCCAAGAAAGTGCGATGGCGAAGCGATAGTCACCGTAGTGTAGTGGAAGCACGCGGCACCGGTATGAGTGCAATGCGAGTTCATCTCCTAACTACGGTCACATGTTCTGCTTATCCTTGCCAGCGTTTGGTATGTAATTAGAACATCATATACTGTCAACAAGAAGTTAAAAAATTCTTATTGTATCGCACCTACTTGTTTAATACTTATATAAAGCGTAAGAAACACAGAGCAATCGGTGTTGATCAATCACTGACCATTATATTCCATCAGTGATTGTAGAGACGATCGGACCCACGTAATGACCTAGCTTGTGAGGACTAACAATGTTTCGATCAAATGCTATTATTCTACTTCAGACAATTCTATTACCATTTTGCCGAACCTGAGGAACGGAATGCCAGATATGCCCGAACTCAAAATCGGAAAAAAATTGAATCACGTTTAGTGCTGAACATTTTAAATACTGTGCTGAACGCACCTCTACACCTTCATCCGATCTGTAAACTATAACCATATATCCATCTTTTCCCACTGATATACTCTCGCACAGTGGCCAGATACTTAGGCCTGTGAGAAAGTTCAATATATTCATCCAGATGTTATCGAGAAGTTTTCTAGTACACCATTGCAGTCCTCGTTTTGACTTTCTCTTAACCGTGTTTTAACACATTCAGCGGCTGTCGAAAATGATCAGTGAACGATATTGATTTAGAGGGTAGAAATCTCCATGAACATCAGCTAGGCTAAAGCTGTTGCTGAAAGCACATTTTTGAACATTATTTTCTGCCTATTTCTTATTTTGACTAAGGATGCCCTTCTTTGATATAACCGCAAGAGTGATGAGATACGAAGAAAACTTGGAAAGCAGTTTAGATGTATGTTTCGTTTGTGTACAGGTCTTTCCAAACTTAGGATTTGATTTGAAACATTCAATTCTATTTTACTTTTTGACGGTCTCACTTTGTCATTTGTCGGTGAAGCCATCAAAGATTTTTCATGATTATTGAAACACACATCAAAGTCCTGAACTGCGCTAATTATGTGATCTGTCTGAGGTTTCAAAGCCTTTCTTTTCGTTAGTTTTTTTAGGATATAGTTTAAAGGGTGTCGTCGTAACTTTTCAGTAGTTAATTTAGTTGTACAGCGGCTATCACAACGGGCTTATCTTTTCGCGTAGTCTGTATACTTCATGTACAATTAGTTGCGATTTCACCTTTTCACTTAACAAAATTCTGAGTTTTTCAAGCCTTTTCCTATAAGATGAGTTCGTATTATAGCAATATTGTGAAAAACTGCGTAATCTCTCTTTTGATGATATGCTCACTCAGTAAAATACGGTAGGAGAAAGTTGTCAAAAAACTCAAATATGTAGACCAGCGGATTAAATAACAATATCAGGTACTGTAAAAATCATTCTTCGCGCCTACCTCTTTATAAGTGGATGTAAGAGTCCCCGAGAAGATTGCATAAAGACGAAAAGCCTGCCCCGACTGACAAGGCTGCAAGGCCCAAGCACGTGTGTCGGATTGCACAAGAGCCCATAACAGACCTTACGTGTTGCCTCAAATAATGATTATGAGATAGATTTAGATTTAAGCATGGTCCTAATCAAACATCTGATTCAAACGGTACAAATTGACTTTTACATAAGCCCACGTGACATCCATACGCATGAGTTTGATAATAAAACACTCTGAAAGAACATCAGTGTGGTTGTTTCACCGTACATTAAGTGTAAAAGGTTTTTCATCGACTCCTCTGTACTGAGTTAGATGTCAGAGGAATTGACTGAACAAAAGAGGCACCGTACAACCGACGAGACTGGTACGATTGATACGTATATCGCACTGCATATGTGCTATAAGAAACCTCTGAAAGGCTCAAAATTCATTGTATGAATATAAACTGATGAGATGATGTCGTTGATAGAATTGAACTGGTGCAACATATACTTATACGCATCCAATGTACCATTTACAGAAGAGCTAGCGACTAGAATGAAAAGTGATGTGCTTCACACGAGACTCAGGTTCTGCCTGCAGCCGTACCCATCTCAAAACTTGGGCAGTTAAATCTATACATGAGACAATATAATCCAGCAGCAGTAGCAAAGACGACATAAGGGTATAAACAGTATACATATCAAAGTAATAGTTATGCATATGAGAGAAAAAAGCTGAAGAAAAAATGTCACTGACAGTCATATCGATGAAAAATCGCGTCAAAAATACTAGAAATATGCAACTGATGTAGAAGCAAACGTACGGTACCACATAGATCAGATAGTGAAGAATAAATTATTAGACTACATAAATCTATCGCACTGCGACAATTTTGCAAACTCACGGGCTATTTATTTATAAACCACTTGGTGAGCAAAAATTGGATGCTTTTCCTCCAGAAAGAATGAGGCTGGCAATTAAAGAAGTCTGTGAGGGCCACTTTCGAAATGGTTGAAGTGTGTGAATGCTCTTATGCAGATGGTTATTCAGGACGCTGAAAAATTATAATCTCTTGGAGCAATAATAGATATGCGGCAAATGTGGACGCTGCGATTCAGCCCAGTTTTTTTCAAAATAAAGCGAGTAGACTCTACAAACGTGAGGTCGATAGTTATACTAGAGAAGCGCGGCACTTAGTCATTTGAGACGCTTCTTTCACAAGCGCTGCGGCGAGCATCCAAAGTTGTTCCTTGTAGATGTCTACGTTAATTGTTTGTTTGTTTGTTATCGAACAATTCTAAAATCAGCGTGTCCTCAAAAAATCGGGAGCATAATCTTCCGAGCATAGAACGCGTTGAGCTAGCGGATCCTTGCCACGAGACAACCATTAGGTGTAGCCCAGTGTTGTTCTCGTAGTATAGACCCAGGACTCATCTTGGTGATGATCAATTTGGCAAAAAGTCCTCTGTGCGATCGTAGTAAAAAGACTTTTGCAGATGATCGCGCGTGCAGCGTTGTCGTGGTGGGTCTTTGTATGAGGTGTCCATCCAGACACTCACGCTGCAGTAGCCAATTGTATTTTACAGCGAGCGATAGTGTTACTACCTTCCAGGGTAAAATAACTAGGAGCAGTCTCGAACACTCCGCATCCCTTTGTCATTAACCCGATTTGACATCGAACGAAACCGAAGGAAACATTGGTGCGAAGGAAATTATGGGACAACTGAATATATTGTACCCGGATGTTAATCAGCGCCAGCATGGAAAAGCAGATAATTCCAAAAAGAATGATTTAAGCTCAAAAAGGGTCTGGTACGCCAGGGTCATACACCGGTGTTTCGGAGGTTCGTCCTCCTCATCAGTGATCCCGCCCCACATTCAGCTCAGAGATTTTTAGCTTAATTATTATTGGTCATTCGATAGACCAAATCTCAACAACTTTGGCTCTGAAATTGGCTTTCGTAAAGACTTGCAAAAAGCGCTGTCAGAGTGAAAAGAACAATTACGTTTTACACTCGACGTGAACAGCTCGTCGATTAAACTTCATGAGGGGCTTATTTGGCAAAGTGAAGCTAAAAAAAGTTGCGACCTATAGCACGGTAGGACAACTCTCATTCACAATATCAATACAAGTAATCTAAAATCCCTCTCCGAAACGATGAAAAATTTGCGAAAATCACGATCCTTTTGAATGATGCTTGTTGCTTGAGAGAACGCGCAATTTGCATTCTTGAATTGAAAATTTTCTCCGCTGTGGAAGGCTTTTACGTTTTTCACATCACTATTGTAAACGAAACATTGTTCTATCGTTCTATGTGTAAAAGCCTTTTTTTGCTTCAGTCTGCCAAATAAGTTATGAATTTCAAGTGGCGAGCTATTTAGGTTTAGTGTAAAACGTGTTTTTTTCCTCTTTCAGGGCTCTCTGTAAACCTTTACGAAAGTTAGTTCTGTGTTCAAATTGTTGAAATTTGGGTTATCAAATGATTATAAAAAATCCAGCTAAAAGTCTCTAGTAAATAAATTTGGTGTTTACTGCTCAAGTGCCACAACTTATGAGAAGACCCAATATTAAGTTGGAAGAAATTTTGTGGGCTTTTCCGTTTTTACTGATTATTTTCCATGCATTTAAGTTTCTGTTTGAACTAGCATTTAGAGCAGCTTCTTGAGGTTACTTTGATATTTGACACTTATACACTTGTTTCAATATGGAATTGTTCCGAGAGCTAAAAAGGTTGTTGATGCCACACAAATATCGTTGTGTGCCAGAGCAGCAATTGAACCCAAACGATACTCGTTTGGCATCAGTAATCGTTTTTACTCTTGGGACACTTTCATGTAACACGAGTGTAAGAGTATCAGGTATCAAAAAGCCGCTTTAAAGATACTTTTAATTCAACCGCTTCTAGCGGTGGTATGATGTTACAAATATATACCCATTGATGCTGAGTGATGTACAAAACTTTCGCGTCAGGAGAGACTAGAACCCGCACCTCAGTCTTTCCGAGAATGTGTGCTCTATCCGTTACACTACTGACGCCCACTTTGACATCGCTCTTTCTACGTCACGGCGAATCTATCTGTCAGCCGCCAGCCGTCAACGGTCTGCTCAGCATCAATGGGTATATATTTGTAACATCATACCACCGCTAGAAGCGGTTAAATAAAAAGGTTATTGTTTGATCTTTAGTATCCAATATCTGCCAGCGTGTCTGGGTTCAATGTCGAGACCGACTATCTGGGCCAAGCCGTTGACGGCTGGTGGCTGACAGATAGATTCGCTGTGACGTAGAAAGAGCGATGTCCAAAATGGGCGTCAGTAGTGTAACGGATAGAGCACGCAATCCGGGAAAGAGTGAGATGCGGGTTCTAGTCCCGGCTGACGCGAAAGTTTTGCACATCACTCAGCATCACTGGGCTCTAGAGATAATACAAGTAAAAACTCAATTGCTCAAAGAATATGCCAGATAATCATTTTTTGAACCACGCATGGTCTGTTATATTAGGGCTGACTTATAGAGACCGATACACGTGTTTCAACCTTGACGGTCACATCAGTCGGGCGGTACCCTTTTCGCCTTTAGGCAATCTTCTCAAGGCTCTCAGTTCCCTATACTAAGCGTAGGCGACGACGAACATTTCACACTGTAAGTCCAGTGAAATTATCTCTGAATAACAGTGTTCTGGTACCCTTAATATATCATACCTTCTGTTTCGAGTATTTTCTTAAAACCACGCTCAAATTTTATTATGCGAGATAATCAGATTTTTCGAGCCACGCATGTGTTCTGTTATATAAGAGCTGACTTATAGAGCCCGATATACGTATTCCAATCTGCGTGGCTAAAAAAAAAAGGATTATCTGGCATATCGAAATTTGAGCGTGGTCTTAAGAAAACGCTTGATAAAATGCTTAAAAAATAGTCAACAAAAACGGAAAAATCCGTAAAATTTCTTGCCAAATCAATAACATTGCCCACTGTGCAGCTAATATTCTGTAGCAATTACAGGAATGACTTTACCTTATCTCGACAAGTTTATATCATTCAGTTTTTTGGTAAGGAGGCAAAAAATTGTGAACGGTGGACAGATTCCGTATAAGTTTGGCTTACGTCTCAATAGTGTCACCTTTTTTAAGGCCTGAAAAGATGAAACTGGTGAGCGAGCTATTCAGTTAAACATGTCTGAAACTTCAGCAGAGGAGACTTGGTGATCAAGATTATCTTAGCATTGTAAGCACACTCTTCCAAATTCAGGACATCTTTTGCACCGACTGTCACATGTCGTTTCGTCGATCATCAAGTGAAGCGGACACCAGAAAAAACGTCCATTTTCCCTTATCGTTTGCAATAGCGGTGCAATGAGTCTTGCTCAATTTAGGAATTCCTAGAGATCGCATCTTTCTTCTTAGCTATTCGTGAAAAGATAGACCGCTATGTCGTTGGCCTATGGCGCGTCTGTCATCTCAAAAAAATTAGTCGGCAACGGCTCTTGTCCGTTGGTTGGCGTTAAAACGCAATACGTTCCCAGCTTGTCTTCACCTTACTTTCAATAGTCTGACTTTGAAACGCTGCCATTAATTTTCGATCGCTAACTTATGTTAGAAATCTAGGATCCTCTCTCGAACTTAAGAGGTACGGGGTACTTCAGCATCGCCCTTTGGGCTGCGGGTTCAGTATAGCGACCAGGTTTTTGATACATACGTTAAGACGGACAGCAGTTGAGCCGGAAAGGTGGGCATAGAGCTGGATGTTATTCGTTCTCTTCACTAGGTTCTCGATGTTTCCAAGCGCTCCCGCAGGTCACTCCCCTTTCTTCTGCTCAACGCTAAAACTAGGTCACTCACCATGTTGACTTTTTCTGACCTCGATAGACGTAGCTGGAGATTAGAAGAATCCTCATTCCGTTGACCGTGAATGGGTCACTCAAAACGAATCCCTTCCACAGAAACATCGTTTTCGTTAGACTCTGCCGAGACCAACCTTTCCACAGGCGCTGTCGAAATCGGTCAACATTCGTTTCACATGGGCGACGCCTGATGTCATCAGAACGATGCTATCAACAAAGCAAAGACGGTGTAATTGCCTACCATCGATTTCACTCACATGTTACCCTATTGTAGCGCTCACATGACGCTCTGGAAGGCGACAGTGATTGGTTTCATCGAGAAAATATCGACCTGTCGACCCCCTCTTTTTCACCTCCTTAGTGATATTGTTACAGGATTGCGATATAGTGATAGTTGTGAAATCTTCATATGACAAATAAAACCTTGTGTATTGAGCAGGTATGCCTTGGCTGTTTGGAGTTTCTAGGATTGCCTCTGCTTCAACTAAATTTAAGGCCTTCTGAAAATCGACAGAAGTAAAGCAGAGCGATCTCTCACGCTGTTTCGATACTTCAATGAGTTTTGTTATCGCGTGGTTGTAGTCTATAGCAGTGCTAAATCTCTCTAAAAGCCTTAGATACTCATTTCTCCAGTGTCCAAAGTTTCTATGGTTACCACTGTGAGTTTTGTTTGGGGTAATTCGAGTGAAGTTTATAGAAGGCAGAAAGCCAGAATATGGCAATATTTGCCTACGCCTTAAAAGTTTCCTTCTTTTGAACAATATCACGATCTTGTTGCCTACCATTGACTGGGACCCTATATTCTGACAGGTAACGTGTGTAGAGCCGGGCCAGTTTGTCGATGAGAGCTGGCGTGAGATTCCTCTAGTGTTTAGGTCTATCCTTTCCGGGCCAAGTATTATTCTATCCTTGATCAGCAAAATAACACGCCAGATTTCGGAGAGGGAATCGGTAGAACAAAATATCTGTCTTCTTATCTCATATGCCAATGAAAGAACATGACTATTGAAGAGATCTGAGCAGTCATCGTAGCCAATTTTTTGCGTTGCCTTTCTGCAAGCTGTAACTTCTCTGTCAGGGCGTCGGTGTGAAATCGTCTTGATGTTATAATTGGCGAAGTCGACTATATCTACTTTTTTCTCTTTCTTTGAAATCTTCTTCTGTCGCTTATGTACACCGTTTTGCAAGTGGACCTGCGTTTTTGGTTTCCTGCGTGGGATTCCATGTTTTCTTGGCAACTTAAATGTTTCCGAATGATGAATAAGTTGGTCACATTTTTTTGTCCATGTTGTTAATAACGGTACCTTGCTCACAGCAGATTGATTTGAAAACGTCTCGTTTATGGTAGTTTTGAGGTTTCGCTTGGATTTAGCGGCTTTCCCTCCTATGTTCTAACCCAAAAAAGTGGAATGCCGCTCGAGGGAGACAATGGTCTGATCGTATCTAGTATTTTGAAGCAACATCGGTCAAGCACAATCTCTGGCTTACTCTAATATGATCTAATTCGCTATAGCACTCTCCACCGTGTCTACCTCACGTCCACCATCGAGAGTGGGGCTATTGAATCTATGAGCTACTATGAATGGTATTGGTCTTTACGATAAACTCAGCCAACCTCTCTTGCGTGACTTCAGGCGCTCTTCTCCAATTTTCCAAACTTTCCACTTGTTCAGTTTTCGCACATAAATCTCTAATTACGAAGGTGAAGAATGCATGGCCTTCTCTGTAAGTTTCTCTGTGTCTATTTAAAATGCTTCAACTTCGTTTTTGTCATGGCCTAATTTTGGTGTTTGATACGAAGATGAATAAAGCCGATATTGAACCACATCATTCAACCGCAGTCGTCCGGGTTTGAGAGTTGTCTGAATGAATCGACTCGAGTTGGCGAGAATATATACGAGAGCCGTCGGACTCTTCTATCGCATGTTTCCTAACAGCTCTCCGGTGTCATAGATAGCGCAAGACGCGTGGCGTCTTTTCGTCTTTGCTAAGCTGATGACGTCGTACCTTATCCTTCTTGCCTGCATATGGTCCTATTCTTTGAGGTCCTATTCTTATGAGGTCCTCTACAGAGGATTTGTGTAAGTACTTGTGCATTATAGGTACACGTCCTTACTTTAGTCCGTTGGGATTTGTCAGCCCAATTTGACTCTAAGATTTCGGTAGTCTCTCCGAGCTTCTCTTTTAGAACACTGTCGTTCCACAGGCTTCTAATACAAAAGAATGAAGTTCATTTTTCTTACTGTGTTCAGCTATTTGAATATGTATGCTGAGTTCTAAACGCTGGAGTGGGGATATCACAGATTGCTAGCCGGTCTCCCGCGAAGAGATACGGAGGAGCTTCTTTATCGGTGGCGACTTATTTGAACTTCGTCCCATGTACTATCGAATCACTTTTATGCGGGCTTTTGGCCAGGTCGATTCGTGGGAGCAAAGATTTGCCTAATTGGCGCTGCATAATTAGGCAGTCCATTCCTGAATGCACCTGCGTTTCGAAGATGTATGTGATCGCTTTTGTTTCGCGTTAAAACTACCTGTTCACCCTCTGACAAGGCTCCAGATGTACTCTGTAGTTAGCCCACCAAAGATCTCTCCATGAAGGCAATCCGCAGCATGAGAGGTGGAGTGTTAAACGTAGCTGAGAGTAAGGAACGAATAGCATCGGTCTTTTCCGTTTTGTTACCACTTTGGTTTTTCGAATCGCTGGTGGACGCTTTCCATTCACCTGGATGCGGCCTTATGACGAAACTCAGAGTTTAGGGTTACTGAAGAGGGTTTCGTCTCAAGTGAAAACATAGAAGAGGATAACACAGTAAAGAATTCAACAAAGCTTGCCTTAATTGAATCAATACCAGTGCTTCCAGTATGCAAAAAATTGATCAGCTTTTTGCCAAAAATGACATTTGAGTTCTACAATGCAATTGTACATTGCAAATCCTTTTTGGAAATGTTTGTGTTTCATGTTGGAAAAAGTTATTATAAGTGCTAATAAATTAAAATCTTCGTAGAGCATTGCAAAACTGCTTTTCGTAAAAATTGAAAGAATAATCAAATACGTAGAATAAGAATAACAATAGTCAAATGGGTATATTTCATAAGTATCAGATTTCTACTGGAACACTGACCCATTACCGCAAGTTCAGTAGGCCGAGACGCGGCGCGATCAGTGTCCCTAATATGGAACATCGATGTACCGAACGGGTTGATGGTGCAGTGCATAAAACGTAGTGTCAGCGAAGAGTGATTGTGGGTGTGACTCTACTCCATATTAGGTTCGGATTGTTGATCGTATCTCAGCACACTTGTGATTGTATTTCACATTTTACTTTGCTATTCAGAAAGAAAGCCAGTAAATAGAAGTTAAAAACACACCGTTTGACTCGTGTGTAAAACAATAAGACGAACATTCAAGAGAAGCCGACTATGCCAAAAAAATGATGTGTAGCAAATTTCACCTGACGTTATGGAGGTGTTTGGTTGATTAGATTGCGTTTCATTTTGACCATTCGAGGCTGTTAACAAGACGAAATCACTGAAAGATTAGTCGATATTGTTTCAAACAAATATCGCTATCAAAAATCTCTTATCTGTTCTTAAAAAACATTAGTCTACTTGATAGCGCTTTCTATATAAACCAATTTATCAACTGGGTGAGTCTTAGTGAGCTGTTTAATCCCTTTTAATTAATTATGCTCTATTAACATCAGTTTTGCTCACTTGAAAAAAAGAACATGAAGAGGGCACTAACCTCAACTTGAAAACCATCGATTTCTACGTTACAATTAACTAGTTGGCGAACTGGTCTTTCTACGTAGTATAGTCAACACATCTACGTCGTGTTCCACTTTTAAGGTAGATGACCTTGGCACGTAATTGCCCGTGGTTCGGTCACCAACTGAACTGAAGCCAATGCGTGACATCATTCACCACCGATGTTCACTGTCCCATATTAAATTCGCCAATTGTCATTTCTCCAATCAAAGTTTCAGCACTTTATAACGTTCTATGACTTTTCTTCTGTATGCAGTACCTCTTCAACAGTGCTTGTGTATGATCTTTCCTGCTCTACACTTGTGAAAAATTTCGTCTAAATCTGCGTAAGCCAAATATTCTAGAAGTCAGTAGCCTTCTTACTTTTCAATTTTGTGAAGAGTTCTCGTGCCAAGTTGATCGTCTTCTCTTGCTGTACTTTGATGAATCAGAAGCATGATCATTTCAAGAGATACATCGCCTTGTTCAAGCTACTTTTACATTATTCATATGTAAAGTATGAATTCTGCAATAAAAGCGTCTATACACCTCTCACTACGAGATTTTTGAGATCTCACTCGAAACAACGTAATGACAGCATATTTTGAGCCTTTTGTGAAGTCTGTTAGGGCACTTATTCGGTACAAGACACTTGTTCGGCATGAAGCTCTCGGCGTTGATCAATCCGTGAGGGATGAGCTGTGCATTCGTCTTATATTTTTGAATTTCGTTTGAAGTGACTGAATACATATCTGATGGAGTTGGAGCTTTTGGAGTTCGTAGCACAACTTCAACTTTTGCAGCATCGGTTGCGCAATGCATCGCAGCGTGTTATCGTGTAGAATGGGTTCCTTTTCCTTTGTTTATGCCAAAAGGAGCCGTGAAAGTTTCTGGTGCATTCCGTCGATATGCTAGACATGCTTCTTCACCTATTACTTCCACACAAATCCAGGAAGCTGTAATGTATCAACTTAACCGAAGTTCAGCAAACACCCAGCAAAATCTAACCTTCTGGCGCAACTTCAGATTTCAGAAGTACTTCAGAGCTGCAACGCGGTCTAACTAGTGAGTCAATCGACTGCGATATATCTAAAGGATCCATTTTTCACCGCACGTCGCAACATGGCCAAGCAAGGGGTCGATATGACTGCACAGAAAAAGCGATAACGGTACCTCAAAACAAAAATTTCTTCGATTGTCATTCATTTCTTACAGCATGCGTTTGGCGACTTTTTTCGTAGTTCCAAATTTCTTAGTTTTTTGAAACAGTTCAGGTACTTACATCAAATCTTTTTTCAAGTTTCCGAATAGTTGAACGTGTATCTGCTTCCACTAAATTTTACCAGATATCGTCGTCAATAGCAAGACTTCAACGCACACCCTCAACTCCAAGGGAGAATTCATCACTATGATTTTTTTGATCAATTGTTCTAGTGTGCGTTCTCTAATAGTTCTATGGTCTTTAAGATCATATCAATGTTCAATCGTTCGGGTATATCGCATCCAACATTGAAGTCGTACAAACAGATTTAGTGAAATTGCTATTTTTACGTCGCAAAGCTCTAATCTGATCAAGATTTAAATCTTACTAATTCAGAAATCCGTCCCTAATGTTTTTACATGAGTAACAAAATTACCATAATTCATAATTTTCGAACAACCTGGAAATACGATATTTGGAGTTGTCATTGCAATTTCCGTAAAATGCAACTTTTTTGTTCACTAGTATTTTGAAGTTATGTTGAGAACAAGCTTTGTTGGGAAGAAAACAGGTATTCAATTCAAAATCTAAACTGTGTTTTTACTCCAGAAAATATGCCAATTTCTGATGATGATCGACAAAAGATCTCCGAGCTTCGCAGTCTGGTTAAGGAACATGTAAGCTGATCGAACTCTGATCGATTTCGGTTCGAGTAGATAAGTCTATTAAGTGATGCCTGATAATCAGCCTCTGATAATCACACTATTTAATAGTATTTATTAATTTTGTCACTACCACTAATAAAATGATCTTAGAACGTTTTATATAACATTTAAAGTTTAGCTGACTCCATACTACGACACTGATTTCAATCTTCTTCGTTGGTTGAAAGGGCACGATTACAATTTGGACATGATCAAACCTAAACTGATAAATCATTTGGAAATGCGAAAATCAGACTGGGACCTTGATAATTTACCCGATAAACCAAGAAATCATCCAGTTCACAAACACTGGAAGGTCAGCATTAAAAAACTTCTTTTTGATTGTCAAAGTGACACTTGAATTATTTTTAAATTAGGAACGCTTTACCGCAGAAAGTTTGACTGGTAGGAATAATGACAGTTAGAGAAGAGAGTGGAATAAATATTCTCTTAGATACGTGGATGATTCTGTTATTTGACCTTGGTGCACTCCTTGGGAATTCGTTGTTTTTTGGAATCCATTCGTAGCATCGTGAAGTTGGCTCAATGAGTATGTGGTCAATGTTACAGATTTCGATGGCTCAATGAGAAAGGATAAAACTCTCGGCGTTGATTATTTCCTAAGTGATGCGCCATGTACTCTTCTATAATTTTTGACTTTGTTCGAGTTGATTGAATATAGATCTGGCCTTTGCAATGACTTGTAGTGGTCTGTCGCTGTACCGAATTAGTACTGCTTATCCTCCCAGGCGAATCTGTGACCAGTCTGGTACCAATTCACCAACTCCGGAAGGATGGTGGCTTGGTGAGCCATGAACGTGAGATCGAATCATCGACTCTGTGTGCGACGCAGAGCACCCCTAACCACTGCGCCCCATGCACTCTTTCGATATCGTGGCTTAGTAGCCTATATAGATGGCATTCTTCGTCCTCGCATATAAGCTGTATCAACTCGAGTCAGTGTGAAGCTCAATTGCCCGACGCGAAGAGTTGGAGATAACGTTCACAACTCAAACAAACGTGATTTCCACGTCAGATTTTTCTTTTAGAGGGGTATTACCGGCGAAGCGATCAAAACACCGAACTGCATTGTGAATATCGAGCAGACTGGTAGTAACGACTATTGGGGAATGATGAAAACACATCCGATCAATGAGATACTCAGGTGCAGAGAACTTCTGTCAAATCTCATTCTTCCGTATTTTACCGCAGCAAAAACATTTCCTACCTTTGCCTTCTTTAGACCTCGCTCAAAACAATATATAGTGTGGTAACGTATCTCGACTCTCATTGAGTCTGTTATTCTACTGATACAGTGCTAGACAAATATTTTGGCATTGCAACCTCATCAATAACACGGTACATTTCAGTTCAGGCAATCCCTTGCGGAGGAACAAACCTCTATGTGTAAAAGTATCGACGTCAAATTATTTCAAATCACCGCACGTTAGGTGACAAAATCCCCGACTGTCGAAAAATTTCGTCACCTGACACACGGTCACTTTTTTATTCGGCGTCGATTCCTTTTTAGATAGGAGCTTTCCCACTCTAAAGGATTGGCTGAACCTAAAGGCACAGCTCCGCTTATGAGGCTGCAATACCAAAATACGTGTCTAGTACTGTATAAGTGCATAGACGGACCTCGTGATAAGCCCAAGATATGTTATCAAAAGCACTTCAACCAGTTCATAACATTTCTCCGCTATCGAATAAAGTTATTCCTGGATCAGAAATTGCTGCAGTTTACCCTTTTGACTATATGGAGTCACTATTATTTCCCAGTCAGTTATATTTTGTAAATAAATTCCCAGCTAATATCTTATGAGCCAAAGTATTGTAATATCACGTTCATAAAAGGCTCAATATATCAAAAAAAAATCTGATAAAGTGGAAAACGTTCAAAAATTATTTGCTGTAATATTATGCTTAGTTCAGAGCCCGATTACATGATTTGGAAAGCATGTTACGAGCCATTATGGAATTGGAGAAAAAAAACGGTACATACTGTAACTTATTTTCTTCAAACCAATAAATATTCGCTTCTTAGAGTGAGATCTTTTTTTCTCAGAGGCATAATGTTTTTCAGGTGAACAATGTGCTATTTTGTATATTATGGATTTGACTGGTCTGAAGATGGATCGTAGGTGCATGACGTTGATTACAGGTCGTACTAGTTTAGATGCTTTCCACTGATTTAAACACGCTGTTATCTACATCAGAACAACAATATTATATTGTAAGCTCGTTTTCTCCTGCTAGAATGTCTTCCAAATTATTCATATGTTTGAACGATCATCAAAAGAGATAGAAACTACAATTTCTGTTTTGCAGCAGTGTCATAGCGTAATTCAGTGATGAAGTTGAAGCTATTTCATTTCTTTCTGACCATTCAAAATTATAGTAGAGAATAATCGCAACAGTGCTGAGATATGAGCAAAACCGAGGGCCTCAGGCGGCTTCGAACCTGCGTTACTCTTTCCCTGCGCTAAGCCCTCAATTGAGACATGGACGTCCTTGCCATGCCTTTCTACGAACCTCAACGGTATTGAGCCAGAGAGCACAACTCGCCAAAAGCTTCCAGTTAAGCTAAGACAGTGGTGCAAACCAAAATTTTTCATTCCTTGGCGGGTGATTGCTAACAATCACCCAGTAGGCTGAGAGAAAGGCACAACAAACGCCTCGGTGGTGCAGTGAAAAACTCACTAGGTCCCTGATCAGAGTGGTTGCGGCTTTCGAGGTTACCCTAGATCTCATGTTTTCATGTATCTCAGCACCATTGTGGTTGTTTTCATTTCTCATCATGCCCTACCGCTAAATATGAATTAGGCAGAAATTAAAGTTCAAAACATAGGGAAAAATATCTTGAATTTGATTGAGCCCAAAAACGATGAAATAAGCTTCCATCAGCTGCAAGTGAACTGTGTAATCATCGTGCTTATTATTGAAAATCTTGTTAGCTTTATCTTTTTAGGTGGCTTAGCTTCAATCTCGGCTTTTATGGCTGAACACTACGTGGAGATGGTGCACAGTTTTGTGCTGGTTAACGTACCAAGCTTTATTAGTGCACTTTGGTAGTTTTTACAGCACTTTTGGAACAATGAGCATCATGTAAAATCTGATTAGAATATCATGCATGCTGCCGTTACTGATAGTGCATAAGATATATTCAACAGTTTTGACTCTTATCATTTTTATGACTCGAAAGCGGGAATTTTAGCTTTTCTCGAGTGTTCACAAAGAAGTAGATGATCTTCTAACAAATGAGAAGGCAGCTTCGGAGCATTCAAACAAAAGGGCAATTATTTCTACAACATGACGCAAATGGTTGCTTCAATTCTGCAATATTGTAGAAAAATTCGGCTTACAATCTTTATGCACAGAGCTTTTCCCGAACTTTATACATTTCACGCGTGTGAGATGTCATCAAATACAGAGCTTAACATCCAACCCCTTCAATGGGATTGAAAACAAAGCACTCACCTTGTCTTCTTTTACTGAAAGGGAAACAGCGCCTGAAATAATATTTACATGCGCAAATGCAGAGTTGATACCTGTAGTTTCATATTTATTCTGTCTGTGACATTATTTTAGAAACAAATCTAAATATCTCTCTACTGGAAATTTGCAAACTAGCATATGTTTCTGGTGGTGTGAAGAAACTGTATATTCGTTTCAGGACCGTTGCGCGTCCATTGTTACCTGAGAGAACTCGCAATAAAGTGAACATTCTCGGTTCAAATTGGAAAGAAGAGATACTGAAACTGGCTCATGTAAAATGTCTTCCTACATATTGGAATGATGAAAGTCAAGATGGGGTGGGAAGCGTTTCGATCACTTTTTCGGCTGCTATTTCGGCACGTTTCGTTTTCTTCAGAGCCTATTAATCCAAGCCGATGCCACACAGTCATTCGTCCTTGTCGCTCAAATCATTTGAACGGTATTTCCTAGAGCAAGATCCGACTCAAACGACAACAAACACCAAAGCGAGAGCAAGCGACTGAGGAGCATCGGTTCGGATCAGTAGGCTCTGAAAAAGACGGAAAGCGTCAAAACACTAGCCGAATGGACTCGTTTTTTTCAACTTTGTGAAACTGCCTCAATAAACAAAAAGATATGATAAACTAGTACGTGCGACGCTAGAGAGAAGTCGTTTCTTGGCTCAAATTTAAAAGGGAGCTATCATATCGTTGCAGAATTGATATAGTGACAAGTTGGATAGGATCCTTAGATTTCTATAAAAGCAGCACTAAGTTGTAGTCTAAACTAATGCAACATTGAACTACTGAAGTAACTATGTATTGCAGCCATTTCTGGCCCCTATAGAGCGAGGTTTGAGCTATTCACCGGAAAACTACTACAAAGGTGAAATTCCAGCTAATGCGAAAAGTATCCATATTCCTGCCGGCAAGACTGCATATGTTGATGTCGAAGCAAATGAGGTAACTCGAATTTGTCTATGGTAACACCTGCATAACAATACATAGTAAGATTAGACATAGATACGATAAAGTAAATAGCCAAGAAAAACAGCACCATTTGTCCAGTTAGATGTGGAAGACAGCCGAAAAGATAAAGCAGTATTTTGGATTTAGATGTGGGAATTCTAAAAAGGATTTAAACTTTCAAAAAGTACTTTTTCTCTTTGAAGGATACTCGTCTCAAATGGGAGATTCATTCCAATGGACATTTCTCAATGACCATCTATGAAGTGGATAAAGAGAAGGAATTGAATGATCACACGCAAATGAAGAGGGTTTATCCACTTTTAAACGTAAGTTACGAGTTTTTAGGCGTAGTACTGCCATGACTGGATGAAAAATCTTGTGTTGCACTTTACACTACAAGCAGTGCACTAATTAACAGTGATCCTTATTTAAGAGCAAGTCAGTAGCTGATTTATCCATGCTTAGAAAAGCTAAATCAAATTGTCAAAACTGTTCAGCCGATTATGGTATATACTTTGTGCTTAAAAGCGAAAGATTCAGCGAAGGATCCTAGATAGTTTTTTTACAATACCTTTTATTCAACCGATTTTTCGAAACCTCGTTAGAACTTTAATATATATATTAGCTTTTAGCTTATATATATATATATATATATAAATATATATTCTTTCCCACAGACTTTTTATTAAGGCTTTTGCGAGTCTTGGTATTGCATCTTAGTGATATACGTACGTTTCGACAGTTCCACCTATCTCGTCACTATCGCACGCCCCTTAGAGTAGCAGAGAGCGAAGATGCAACAGTGCTAGCGAAACAAATTGTGTTGTATCGTACTTTTGTCAAAAATGTTTTGTGGCGGTTCTCATATGAACGTTGCCTTCTATTTGGCTGGTTTCAACCTTTTACGATCTCGAGGTTCTAAGAGGTTTATGTAAAAACAGACACAAGACATCTGTAATCGAGTGAATGAAAGACGGTGCAGCACATGTTATTTCATTTGCTGAGCACTGTGGCACTACCGGTTTATGAGTGTGTAATACTTCAAACAACATTTGTGATTTGTGGAAATTTTGAGATGGAGTTGCTATGTTCTAAGATCGTATTAGGGAGCTTTTTTTGATGTTAACTCTCACGGCATACCAGTTTAGAATGTTTTCGCGAGTTGGAAATGAAACGGATAACGGTAACTGCATATAGAATTTCTTAACTATTTTTCTTTTCTGAAATATTTTCGACAGTTCTCTTTTACTATATCTCTTTTATACTCGTCTAAGCTACAGTCAATACGGTAATTTATAGAGGTATTAATAGCATTACTAGATTTCCAGAAAATCCCGGCCCCACAATGGTACCGTTGATGGATTCGACACGCGTGCCAAAAACCGGTGCCTATCGGTTTTGGTTCGGTAATCAACACGCATGGTTTCATACGTTGGTAGTCCATTATGTGATTGAAGTCGTAGATGGAAATTGAGGGTGCACTATTTGTAAGAAAAAATGAATGATGAAGCATTTTCTCCAATTATATTCAAGGAAATAAAAAATTTCGAGATATTGTCGTGAAAACGATGTTGTGCTTCAATTCATCTTGTCTATTGTCATCTAACCAAGCAATAACATTACTAACATCAGAAAGATGTAAGCTATTAGAGTCAAATTGTGAAAGTGAACACAATGAGCCTTTCATGTTCACGAGAATCGGCGAATAACCTCAACCAGATAATACAGATAAGAGACGAAGCGCACGTTTCAAAATAGGAGAAGAAAATGGCTCAAAGGAATCAAAATTAGTCTAATGCTGAGCGGAAATACTCAGAAATCGGTTCCTATTCCATCAAATTGCTAAAAAACCTGAAAAGCTACTCATAATTGCGTCTAAGACTATAACTTATGGATACTCCAAAGCTACAGAATTGTATTTTTTTTTCAAAAAACGGCTGTCGCAGATAGCCAATCGATATCATAAGAGGTGAAAGTGGATTCACCGTACTCATGGAATAGTTTACTAACGCGTATGTAGTTCTTAGTCATTCGGTTGAATCGACGTTGCAAAGCACTGAAGCTTATCGCTTGAGTCCACTCGCGCAGTTGCTAATTTAAAAATTCAGAGTGAAAAAACAAGAGATGTAAAACACAGCAAAGGTCAATTAACAAAATGATAGGAAACAGTCTCACCAGAGAATACTACAGAAAGTGAGACTTTATGTCAAAGGAATGCAGTCTGTGAAAATATCTGAAGCCTTTTTAGGGTTTCTACGCCAACCAGTGGCTCTTGCATGTTTTGACGGTACCGCTCCCTTCATCAGAGCCACATGCAACACACTGAACCTTACTTTGTAGCAGGGATGGAAGACGATGGGGTGACAGAACGCCACATTGTGTTATCACTGATTTTTCAGTCGATAGCTTACGCCTGATAGTAAATCTTTAGAGACTATCTTCTCGACTGTTTTTGAACCTCACCAGAAAATTATGAAGAGTGTGTGACTCTCAAGGATAGGGCGGTACAGCCGAAACGTTCATAAGCCACTGATGTACCAACCTTGAATAAAATTTACGCATTCTCAAAAAGCATTGTGGACATTATACGGAGGTTTGAAAACAATCGATGTGAGGGTGATGTCTACATAATTACAAAACGTGGTTGACTCTAATAAGCTATGTAGATCTTTGTGCGTGTGAGCGTGTGTGTGTGCGGGTGCGTTCGCTATAAACAAATTATATATATATATATATATATATTTGTTGTTGCTGTTTTATATATATATATATATATATATATATATATATATATATATAGAGAGAGAGAGAGCTTCCGGCGTTGATCATCTGTGATGGATGCGCCATGCATTCGTTTTAAATTTTAAACTTAGTTTGAGGTGATTGAATGAATATCCGGCCTTTACAGTGACTTGTGGTGACATAAGTTTTGTTACGAAATGATGGCTACCAGAATGTAGCAATACTCTAAATATATAGCCACTTCTCATGAGCATATGAATAGATAGACTCTGTACGTGTACCTGTTACGCAACATGTTCTGACACGGAACGATTCTACTTTATAGAAGTGCATTAGACTGGCCAACTGCCATGAAATTTCCAAAATTGTACATTCTGTTTGATTTTTTCTTTGACACCGATAATCTTCCTAATCTTGAACAATCTACTTTACCAGATATACTTTTCGCTGTCAGCAAAGTAGAGGTCTGGAATCGTATACAGGGACAAAGTTATAAGATGAGCTCCTTCAATGAGTTCATCTCCCATTTCGCTCCGCATCCTTCGACCTCTCTAACAGAAAACACAGGATGCACGACGTTGTAGTCAACACGCATATTATTAGATTGTGGAGAAACTTGTTCAATACCGTTGAAAATTTAAAGTTTGTACATAAATTCGCTCAAAAAGCAATGATTATTCTTCAAAATAAAGCCCATCATTATGCATGATCTTCTGCCAACGATCTGCAAGCTTCCGAATCTGCTCGAATGCGACCATCCTTGGGCTTTGAATCAGAAAATCCTGACTTGCCTCTTCAAGTTGATCAAATGTCTCGAACCGACTTCCACGCTTTTCGACAGGAAATGTTCCATTAAGCGAAACTAGACCATGATCGGATGGCGCAGCATCTGGACTATAGGCTGGGTGCAACAAGACCTCTACTACCTCTAGTTCATCAAACTTTTCCATAGCCTTCGGTATCAGACTTGTCATGTCTCGATGAAACAGCGCGTCTTTTGGACAAATGAATGTCGGGTAGTTTTCCTTCAACGCATCGTAGACTCTTATTTCTCATACTCATGAGTTTCTTATAAAAATATACCTGAGATACTCTTGTGAACTTACAACAATCGATACTATGTGGAACAACATATGATTCAAATTTCTTGTGAGCGTTGAGGAACATTTTTCTCAACTTACTAAGATATATAATAGTGAATGGACAGGAAAGAAAGTGTGGCTCGATGGGAAGATGGCGTTGAAGGGAGGATAGAATAAAAATAAATTTGTAGAAAAGCGAACGTCTCATGTATAAGAATCCTTTACAGTATCTCTAAAGGACACAACAATGACTGAGGTCAATCTGCTGAAAGGAAACGAAAGTCGGCCAATTACCAAGGTAACCAATTTTTGAACATAACGATCGTTTTTACTTTCACCTCATTTGTATCTGGGGACTACTGTACCTTTCATCAAGCATATCTCAGCAAATAACCAACCTAAGTGAATTGAGTGGTGAGCAAGACTACGACCTCAGACGTGAGTCGAACCTGCGTTTCACCCATACCGCGGGCGCGTGCTACCATTACTCCACCAAAGTGCATTTGCGCCACCACTCATTCTTCAACATCTCCATGACAGCTATCAGCAACCAACCTTTAACAGGTTTGGTCGGGCATGCCTTTTCGTTTTATAAGTCTTTGAATTTACCAAGCATCCCTAGAAGTGATTGAATGTGTATTTGGCCTTAGAATGACTCGTAGTGGTCTACCAATCTATTAAGTCAGAGTTGCTAACCTCCCAAGTTAGTTTGATACCAGTTCGACGACACTGTGGCATGAACAGCTTGGCGAGTCCAGCGCAGTGTCGAACTATCTACTACGTATTTATTGCAGGCACCTTTCACGAGTGCGCCAACGCGCTCTGAGAACAGTACCTACTCAACAAACAACTATCAAATTTTGCAAGTCTTCATTAACAAGATAGAAGTTTTTTTATTCCATAGCGATGAAACTTGGGTTTTTGCGAAAGTTGTTCGTAAAAAACTAGAAAACAAGGGCAGTCACAAATAAGCAATGGAACGAAATCTGAGGAGCAACAGCAAGTGATGAGTGACAAGTAGTGGGGGTGCATATATCCTCGGTGACCGAAATGCGATGGTAGGTTGCAAGGCTTTTGTGGTAGTATTGCCAACAACTTTCCATATGAAAGGCTCAAAAATGCGTTCTGAAATCGCAGATTTGAGAGTAAGCGATGAACGAACATAACGAGCAGTGCGCAGCAACCTTCACATAGATTTTTAATTTTTTCATATTTGAAGGTTATATGTGCACCAAAATGTAGGAGGGTTTATGAAGAACAGGGCAAATCAAAGAAAGACGAGAAACCTAAGAATTGTTCCGGACTCTCATTGGTCTCATGGGATGCAGTGAGCTGTCCCTTGAGAGAGTGGTCTTCGTTTCTTGGAAAGAAATTTCTCCTTTGATGCAGAAAAACTTCGAGGCTTTCTTGATACCCTATCAGATCACAGATCCTCTACACACTGGTATGCTTGGTGCATATATAACCCGTGCGAATAAAGCCTTGTGGGCAGAAATTGATGCTTTTGCTGATCAATCAGAGCTCATTTTATTTGACCGCCTCTTGCGGTGGCATAATATTACAATATATTCAATGATGCTTTTTTGCCCTTACAGCTCTTCAGGAAACTTTTTATAGACCAAGTTTTGCTTAGGAACTACAGTCAATAGGTATCAAATGATCACTAAAAGCACCGCCATTCGAGCACCCTAAGAAACTACTGGAAAGCAAAGCACAAAAGACAGCCGTGGTAGAAACGTGTGCCTGATTTGTAACGTAATTTTTAGGCCGTTATTAACTACTAATAAAGCTTCAGGAATCAGCATAGTATTACAAGTCGCCGTTATGTTAGCGAATATGCACTGAGTGCCTAGGGAAAGGTTCTGTTCGACAAAGAGCCAAGGAAACACGCACATGCAGCATAGAACACTTTCCGACCCCGTGGGCTAAGATCAGATTAAAGAAGAAGCTATGCCACAGAACGATGCTATCTCTAACCTGAGCTAGAAGCTCAAGCCCAGCGAATCCAAGTTATTATAAGCTACTTTCCGTAGCAATAAATTAAGTAACATTAAGTAGTGTTCTCCACAAACGGAGTGTAGAAAGTTCAACTTTAACAGTTTACGGTGCCAATTAGTCTAAAGGCTTCCTATATGATTGCCTGTGTTAACTCTTACGCGACCAACCAATCACAGATAGGGCTGAATCCCTCTGTCGTAGTACTCATTTGACAATCACTTGGCAGTTTTGACGAGGCCTACTAATTTTTGAGGTCGCCATTCCAATGCTTGATTCATAAAATGGACAAAAGGCTTTTAAGAAGGCTAAAGAGTCTCAAGAATGGATTCAGAGACTGAATTGAAATATCGAGAGTACTCAAATCGTGATGCACTGTCGTGAAAGGATTCAAAAAAGGCTTATTTGATTTGTCTTATTTGCAGAAAGAGAGAGTGCATCATTTTATGTTCTTTCTCAGTTCAGACTTGTGACCGCAATCACTTCGTATCTTGCCGTAAAGACAAAATAGGCAGTCATAAAAAAGTTAAATGCTGATTTCGTCCACAGTTTCGGAGCAACTGGGCTTAACGTTGGACCATTACTGACCTGATCAATTCCCCTCAAGCGTGATTGATAATAGCATTTGTACAGTCTAAATTCTTTCTATTTTGTCTGCCACTTGCAGTGGTATGATGATATAGTATACCCAAAATGTGGAATGCTGTGCAAAAACGTTTGCGTCAGCTGGGATCCGAATCCAGATCTCACTCTTTCCGGGAGCATATGCTAACCGTTGCACTACCGACGCTCGTTTTGCACAGCACTCTTATTTACATTTTTGCACAGCACTCCACATCTGAGCATTTGTACAGTTAATCATTAGTGAAGGAAAGCCAGAGCGTGGACCGCGATAGAGCAGAGTGTGAATCTTGAATTACCGGAAAGGGTTTTCGCGCGTTTGAAACCTACACTATTTCAGGCTTCTGGCTCTCCTCGTATCTCAGCTTCCATGTGATTCTACCGAGGGTTGAGCAAAAAGTTGAGAAAATTTTTTGAAAGTTTCGTTTTTATGTGTAACTCAGAACAAAAAGAACAATAACTCTTCTTCAAAGTACTGACCACTATTGTCCACGACTTTCTGTCACGTTCTGCAAGATTGGAGTTACTCGAAGTACCACTCCGGCTCATTCTAATCGAAGAAGTCTTAAAATGCTTTTTCAACTTCATCAAAAGGTTCAAGTCAAGATAATCAAAAATGGTGCATCGATCGGAGGAGGTCGTAATCGGATGGAGCAATGTCTGGAGTGAGCTCATGCAGATACTGAGGCTTCTTGTGGACAAGTCACATGGTGCAATTTATTAAAACGGTCCACTGCGGAACATCAAGCTCACGAGTGCTCGATGAAGGCTCGACATTCAAGGAGGCTCGCAAGTCACTTTCATCTAAACAGAAGGGCGACCAGAACGAAAGATGTCCTCAATATCAAAACTGCTTCTTTGAGTCGCATGAACCAAGTGCTTACAACCGATCTTGTCATCGTACCAGCACTTTCACCCTTATTACTTCATCAACAGCTTCAAAAATTGCTAAACCTTTTTTCTAGTAATGGCAGATCAACACACGAAAGTCCACAGTTCAATAGCAATTTTGAAGCTAATATCAATGAACCAGATATATATATATATATATATATATATATATGTATATATATAATGTATATATATAGTTATATATATATATATATATAATATAACTAGACGACGCGATGTCAAAATAAAACTCTAAAAATCTTCCGAAATTTTTTGCTCAATCCAATATTTCATATTAATGCCTGCCGTAAATATATATGTAATTATCAGGCATTTCGAAACTTGAGCGTGGTCTTAAGAAAGCACACGTAACGGACAGCATATATATATATATATCATATATATATATATATATATATATATATATATATAGCGTGTATGTATGAATGTGTATGGACGTATGTGTAGATATTTCAACAAAGTTCCTTCTGAATAGATCTTACACTGAATTGACTACTATATACACTTTACAAAACCCTAAATACGCAATCAACACAATCTTCATTTATGCCGATGAGATAGAGAATCTTACGAGATATCGGCTAGAATGGTCAATGAATTGACGTCATCGGCTCGATTACCGAACAGATCCCATAACGGCCGTTCAAGATCAGAATCATCGAGCGGGAAGGTGGTTTCATACCCACGACCGATAGCGTAAGCAAGACGAGGCAAGAAGTTTCCACTGAAATTGTCCGAGTGAGTTGTAAATGAGATCGGATGAAAACTGTGAGTAGTAGAATGAATATAACTCTTCTTTAAAAGCGTGCAATACGAATTTCAGGCGAATCACTGTTCTACATACTGATGGGTGTTGAAGGTTTCATCTTGGAAATACTCGATCACAGTTATCAACTTTGTCTCTGATGAGAACTCAGCTTTGATAGTAGATTCTCCTCTGGAAGTAAGAGAAGAGATTATGAAGAGCTCTCGATAGAAATTAATGATTTAGACTCATCAGAAAGAAATGACTTCTCTATACATTTTTTATGCGGAGATAGTTATCAAACCTTCCATTCATGTTCCGATGAAACAGCACGAAGCGTACGTGCACCAGACAGACGCAGTTGTCCGTGTGACAGCTGAGTTTGCCAGGAAGGTCACCTGACTGAAAGCATTAAGAAAACGACTTGATCTTTTGATGGATTCTCAAACGATTATGTAATGAGCAAACTTAGACAATTCATTCTAAAAACTTCATCTATAGAACCTGCAAGTTAGAATTGGACAAGGTACTGCAAATCGCGTCATAATCTTCTTTCCTGATTAAACTCGTTTCCTCTTCAAGTAGAGCTGAAAAAGCTTGGAATTATCCACATAACGAATATTTCATATGACTTCAGTACAGCTGTAGTGCGATACCATACGATTTCATCTCATCCAAAAATAAATCGGATATCTATGCATTAAATCTAAGGAACTCAGCAAAACATTCTCTACATTGAACAGTAATCTATAAGCACAACTCTGCATCACTCTTTTTTGCAATGAAACTATCAAAAACAAAGTCATTGATATTGTTCTAGTTGACGTACCAGCCAAAACTTGGTCTTCGTCCTCTGGACGTACTTGAACTGAGTATTCATAGACGTATTTACCTAAATTGTTGGAGTAGAAATAGTACAGTTCAGCTGCTTAGAATGTCACAAATTTAGAGTTTCTTGTCGCTTTGATCAACTTGAACGCATAGCGGAAGCTGTTCGATCCACAATGTTGAAGACTCTGGAAGTGGTCAATGGTCGGCGTAAGTGCTTGCAAAAATGGTCAGAACCACGGCTTCGATGAGGAAACTGGAGCCCTTTTGAAACGCATTAATCACATCATTTAATGATTGCGTACGGCGAGAACCTGGGTTCTCATGACACGAATATCTTGGGTTACAAAAAGTACACTCGAACACATTTCAGGAGCCTATTTATGAAGACAACGCAATGGATCCCTGGCCTTAGTTGAGTCATTGCACAAACGTCGTTTCAAGACTGAGCGGGACGAACAAGGGCTCGGGGCACTTACAACACAGGACGACTCCTTATCAATCGCTTAAGCTCAAAGGGCTACGAAAAATTTTCGCAATCGCTCTGTCAAACTGCTTTTTATGAATACTTTTCACTGAGCATTGATTACAACGTAGTTTATTGTATCGTAGTACTGCAGTTATACTGACTATACTTTTTTCTACTGTGTTGTATTTCACTAGATCATATTCATGGGTACCTCATGCATGCTACTGACGAGCATATATGGATTGGATTTGGATTATACGGGGTTGAAATGAGGGTTATACGCCCGTGATTGTAACATACCTTTGTTCTGCTTTGTGCACTTGAGATCTGTGCTGAGAACTTGTACTTTCCCAAGCATTTTTGACAGAAACGGGGCCGATAGCTCGTCAGCACTGAATATGCATATTTTTGATATTGTGATGCTTGATCAAAGTTATAGCATGATACACAACACATTGTGTTATGTACAGTGGTTCTGGCAGCTGATATGTAGTATCAAAAATCATTGAGAAAAAAGCCGAAGTCCAGCAGGAGAGTAGCACGGGCCAAACCTACTGACTGCCTCGGAGCAGAGATTCATCAGTTCAACCAAACCTAAGTTTCACCCTAAAAAGATGGCTCTCGGTTTTCTGGGATTGATAGGTATGTTGTTTTAAACTGCTCGCAACAAGGCAATCAGTATTGACGTATCCAAGGAACAACTCCGGATGTTGATCGCAGCAGTGCGAGGGAAGTTTCCAAAAAGACCTAGTGCCACCTTTCTCTAGGACAACGCTCGATCTCACATTGCGATATCAACTCGCCAAATTTTGGTAAATAACTGGGCCGGACCACGGTAGTATATCCATCATAAAATCATCATACGGGTTTCATCGGATTATCGTTTCTTCTAAGCCTTGGAGCATTCGCGGGTAAAAATTCGGAGACTAAAACCAGGTCAAAAGTGATCTCAACGACTTCTATGGCCGCCAGCTTCATTCTCCCAGGAAGAAGACACTCACTCTTTGCCTAGCATATGTCTGCACATCATTGGTCCAGATGGTGATTATACTGTCTATTAATTGATTTTCTAAACAGATAACAGTTGAACTCAACAGTGTCGAAATACGAGAAAACATATGGAATAACCAACGCTTTTTGACACGCACGTGGATTCTGCCAATGAAGTTTCCGCTTTTGCAGCGCCGACTTGTTATATACTTTTTGTATCCTACGAGTATTATAGCCAAAATCCCAAAACCAAGTGACTGGAAAGTGCATTAGAAGGCAGGTAGGAGTTACTTCTCACCATTAGTTTTCCTACCGTGCACTTCCGAAATGGTCAGTCAGCAAGGTACTCGCAAATTAGCTCTCACATTTAGAGCTCAACAAGTTTAGTTAGAGATCGAAAGCCAGACAGTGAAGTAAGTGGGCCTCATTCTCTCGACCCTGAAAGAGCTTTACATATGGCGAAGTTGGCTAGGACGAGTACGGAGAAACCGCAAAAGTTTCCATTCTAAACTGCTCAGAGCTGGAATGAAAGAGTGGCGACCTATATCACGTTATTTGCATTAAAAGGATCAGTTACGATGTCATCGTGTTGGTTGAGACGAGAAGGCGCTGTCTAGTTAACTCTATCCATTCATAATAAGTAAGAGATGTTGCTAAAAACATCCGGTTGTAGAAGAGTTGATGGAGTTGGCGTTCTCGTCGTCACGTGGTTAACTACGAACGTCGACTCATCCGAACATCTAACAAAACGAATCGAACGTTCGCAGTCGATGCAATGTGGATCGGTACCGATCTCAATCACCAAAATCAGGCTATGGCGCAGGTGACGTCCAAGCGTTCGACATGGACCTAGAGAAGTTCTCCAGAGAGGATCATACATTCTCAAGCCATCATTTTAGATTCTAACGCAAGCACTAGATTTAGAAAAACGTCTAAAGAACATTGTATTGGGACTAAAGGATCAGAAGGAAAAGACAGTGTGAGAGGCTGCCAGTCTACTGGGACAATCATTGACCACGGCAACTCATCATTTCAAAATCTCATTCTCAATGGTGGACGTATGAGTGTCCCAACAAGGAAGTGCTACAGCGAAACATTACATTGTTGTAAATCGAAATTGGTGGCCCACCCGATTTCTCTGTCTTCCTAAAGTTTTACGCGGGATCATATCGCCCTTCTTAGCGTGAGATTTTATCAATAGCGAAAAGAATAGAAAGTTGCTTCGTTACAATGAATTTTCAAACGACCTTGAACTAGAAAATTACTCGAATCATTGATGGGCTCTCGGGAATACGGCGTTATTAACGAAAATGGGAAAGGATTATAATCGTCAAAAATATTCGCGCTACCGATATAAAAGCTGAGAAAGTGAAAGTTTACCACAAGACCTTTGCCTCGAGGAGCAGCCAAGCAGATATGTCATCGAGGAATGTGCGATCTTGAGCAACCGCGAATCACGCCCAAACTTACAATCGCACAGAAAAGTGATAAAAGAAGTCTCAAAAAAGATGAGCAGCTTTTTTGAATTACAGAAACTGGGAAGAGCATTCTCAAGGCCGAACGAGAGTACACCAATTGCAATACGGGATGATTACACTCCGACACTTAGACGGTATAGTACAGCTTTCAGAAAGGCAACGCAGAAAGTCGTTCTCAATTACTACTCTGCTCTTTTCAGTAGCCATGTGCTCCTCCTGTCGTATGAAATAAAACGGTTGGATTTATTGTTACGTCGACTCTCCTTTGCTGATGACACGTTATCTCGTCGATGAAGAATCAACAACACCTGCTCAGACGAAATGAGACCTAAACACACGAACCGTTCTCACCAGCACGATGGATCGATACCTCACACCCAAGCTGTAAAATGTTATGTTACTATCTTTCGTTTCGAGTGTTTTCTCAAGACCACGGCTCGAATTTCAATATGCCAAATTATCATCTTTGACGCATGTCATGTGGTCTGTTATAAAGGGCTGACTTGTGGAGCCTGATACACGTGTTTCGACCTTACAGTCTCGTCAGTCGGGAACTGACCCTTTCTCGTCTTTTGCTAATCCTGTTTGAGTGCTCCAATCCCCACTTTAAGAGTTAGCGACGACGAACGTTACAAACTCTGTGTCCAGTGAAATTATCACCGAACATAGAGTGTTGTACAGTAAATTGCTCATGGCGAGTATATTCAACATATATCTTTCGTTTCGAGTGTTTTCTTGAGACCACAGTTCGAATTTCAATATGCCAGATAATTATTTTTAGCCACGCCTGTCATATGGTCTGTTGCAGCACCCACACAGGATTGGCAAAAGACGAGAAAGAGTAACTGCCCGACTGACGAAACTGCAAGGTCGAAACACGTGTAGCGGGCTTTATGAGTCAGCCCTTTCTAACAGACCAATAACATGCTTGGCTCAAAAATGATTATTTGGCATATGTTGTGCTATTCTTTAATGACCAGCCAACAAAACCGTATTGTTGCTTGACGGGAGAAACCTTACAACGGCAACTAACGCCTAACCTATATGCCGTTTATAAATTCTTCAATAGGATTGACACGGCGTTGACCGAAAAATAACATGAGACCAAGCACGGTATCGGAAAGTATCCAGCACGATAGGCAACATCTAATGATAACACGGCATACTGAGGTATCGTTATCGCTTGAGCACAAGAGACCGCTCTGTTTCATTTCCAGTGATTCAAAGAGAGCTTTTCGCTAAGGTAGGAGAGAAGCACTTATGTTCGTCTTGTTCGCGATACGCTCCGTATTCAATTTGTGGTCTTCTTGAGCTAAATGAAGATCTGAAACTAAAACGCTAACGTTCTAGAGCGTTATTTATACCGGCGAAAAGAAAGACCTTCGGCAAGGTGTGTCACCGTGTTAAAATCATTCATTGTCACTTTTCGAACATAATGCGCTCATTGGAATCCCATAACGTGAAAGTGAACTATGATGGATAGAAACTACATCATCATCACTCTGTTGATAAATCGCTCTCAGACCTTTAAGCATCACCCAGAACCCAGACGGAACGAATGTTGACGACTTCGACAACTATGCGCATTTCAACTCTGAAGACTTACCCTCATGCATTGCAAAATCACTGCCAGGAAGTGGAGCAAAGAGCAATTACTATACTGCTTAAGTGTTTTAGGTATCAGAATTTCACATAAATACGTGAATTTGCTGCGCCATAGCCCTCCGTTTTCTGCTTATATGAACAAACATCAATCATAAAGCCCACCTTACTGTTGTCATCGTGTGACTGTCTTTGGAGGAGTTCGAATTGTAATGAAACGAACCGGTTTGGACAAACTCACCGTCGATAAACGTGTTTTTCATTTAACATTTTCGTATCACTATGTATCATTATTATCTAAGAATAAACATAAGCGACTAATGGGTTTTGACGACGGTTAGTCTCATTTTTTCCTGGTGGTCTGCTTAGTGCATGGTCGACAGGAATCAGAATCGAGCGGCGAATACAGTATCAAACTCCGGCCGTGAAGTAAGTGCTGATTCAAATGATTTTTGATTTTATTCATAGATACAGTTAAAAAAAACACGAGCTGCTACTTTTTAGTCCGCGACAACTTTCAATATAACCAAATAGTTGTTTCAGGCGAGCCGCATTTGAACGACACAGTTGATCAGCTGGAGGATGCGATGCAAGGCAACCAGCAAGAACATATGTAAGTGAAACCAGATAACGTCAGAAGAAAATTTTGCCCCCTTCCACGCCTTTGGTCTCACACAAGCATTTGTAAGCGAACCACGGAAGTATGCTGCATCAATATTCACAATAAGATTAGAACTACGAGAGGATTTTGTCTCGTTGGCAACGAGACTAGCCAGCCGGGACTCTAAAAGGCATCCAATGCAGCTCGCTTGAAGAGTATTTCAAACAATAGCCGAGTTCATGCTATCTCTCTCTCTCTCTCTCTCTTTATATATATATATATATATATATAGTATATATATATATATATATATATATATATATATATATATATATATAGTAGTGACAAACTCGAAAAACTCGCGAGTACATAACGAAATCGCCTAGATATGGCACGTAAAGAGCGAAAGCGATAATCTTATCTATTGATAAGATCTATCAGCCATCCTAACTCACGTGGATGTACCGCGCAGCTTTCTAGCATACACAAAAATGAAATGTGATTGAATTACTCTGATATTTTGATTATGGAAAACTCATTTTTCGAGTAGCGTTATAAACTAAAGCGGTTGTTTACAGACTGGATGGGCATAGTAGTTGATCGAAAGATAGATATCTGGAAAATTTATTCGATAAGCGTCATAATCAACTTCACCTGTAGAATGACGATCTTTAGTGAGAAATAGTCTCATTTCCTGCAAATTTACCACTAATGAGTTCCAGGCGGCAAAAATCAAACTCAACAACATACAGCTCAAGCCTTGCTTCTACACAATCGGCGAGGCAAACACGATCTCTTTCAAGAGGATCACATTCCTCATATGGATCGACGGGTCCCTCAGATGTGTGTTTGAACTAATCCTTAATAGGTGTACCTCTCAAAAGTCTTACAGATCTGAATACTGTTTCAGAGGACAAACAGAAGTCGCTTAATGCATCGAGCCATCTCGTAAGTTGCTCATTAGTCGTGAATTTGTTAGAACAACAACTCCATATTGACGTGTAATGAATTGTCTTTTGTTTTCCCCAGTAAAAGCCAATTTATTCAAAATTCATAAACATCAACATAGCAAAATGACAGGAAACAGTTACTAAAACGAAGTAGAATCAGGGCCGATCAGAAATCGTCATATGTGAGCACTGCCGAGCGTCCAACGTCGGCTCTACCAACCGCACGATCCATGTCGTTCTATAGTGACAGCAGTTCTTCCACATCAAAACGGTATGCTCCTTCTGGATATGAACATTTTCCACAATCTTTCTCAGCGACAGAAGCAGTCACGTTGGGATAAAAGACAACGCAAAGATGTCGCCAAATTGACAAAAAGAAAGTTCATCGAACTGGGTTGAGACCTGTTGGATCATCCTCCGTTCAGTTCTGACTTGTCGCTGTCTGACTACCATCTCTTACAGCAGCTGAAGCACTTTCTGAGCAAGATCCGATTGCGTCAGGGATTGACAGCTTTCTTTGAATCTAAAAACTGCGAGTTCCATGAGAGGGTACTGATTTGTTGCCTGAGAGATGACAGAAAAGTGTCAGGATGATGGCGCACACATTGAATGATATTATTGAGCAATTGCATTACTTCTGGTTAACAAATATGGTGTTCATCGCTTTGCTGCCAAAACTTATGATAAGACCTAATGAAAACCTGTATGTGATGAAACCGTTTTGCTCTTAGTGGAATTTGAATCTAAGTTTAGGATTTCTTCTGTAGGTAATGGGGTGTTTGGCCGACAAATTCTAGACAATCTGATCTTTGGCTCTAAAGATACTCATGTAACAACAGCTGTCAGAAGCATTAGCATCACAGCAACAAGTGGTTGGTGATGCTCGGCACGAGGCTTATTCCGTCCCACAGCCAACACTCTTCGGCTACCAATCAACGAACGCCCTAAAGACTGCCTAGCCTGGCTATCCTCAGAATTGAAAGGAGATGTGCCCGGCTAGTATTCTATCTGCTTAAAGGATACATATCTGCAGTCAAGCGATGCATGCAACGAGACGATTTGAGTAGCTAATTTGAATAACGGCTGCATGAAAAATGCTAAATAGATTTAGAATGAATAACTACAGATCTCACCTGGCGACAGCACGCGACAGTTCGACGTTCGATGACACTTCGGCCGGTTCGAGTCACGTCTCGACAGCCATTTCCCCTAGAAACGAGAAGAGTTCAACATTTGCAGAGTGTAAGTCAGATATCTTTATTTTTAGTATACTCTTTGAAGACATTCGTAGGATATCTGCCCAGCTGTTTTTGCTGCAAATAGCAGCTAAAGTAGTGCATAGGCACGTGTGGAGCAGAAACTGCGATTGTCCAAAGAAATCTATACCAAAATGCGGTAGTTATTATTGAAGGAACATTACTGTACTTTAGAGACAGCATCTTTCCAAGGTAGCTCTGTAACCTAAGGATCATATGTCAACCGAGCTTAGTAATCGCATGAAATGACGAGCTCTCAGAGTTTAGTTAGAGATAAGAGCCCTGTAAACTTGTTGTGAATACTAGAGAGAAAATTTTGAATTCTCTTCGTGAACAGGGGAAAGTACAGCAGCACATAGTTGAGCAGGAGTGAGCACTTTATCGCCGAGAGTAGTTATTTGGCTGAAGTGCAAGGATCAATGAATACTTCATATCGCGATGCATGTTACATATGACCGGGTAAACTAAGGATTTGTTTCTGTCATGGAGCAACGAGAAGGTTTTTTTGTTAAGAATGTAAGGTTCTTTGACGTTGAGCTACCGCATTGGGCTATCGAGTAAGGAACTTCAGACTTTTTGTCGCTCTTCATAGCAAGAGTATTCTGGCTGCACGACCGAAAACGTTAGTTTGTCGTGACAAAAGTGTCAAACCGCGAAAGAGAGGCCTAGAAAAAACTTTACGAGTTATGCCTTTTTTCAGTGAGTAATTCAAGATCAAGCGAAAGGCGTGGTCGTTCGCCAACTGTTAGATCCAACATAAACAGTCGGCAAGCAATGTATGTCATTTTTGAATAATTTCTAGCATGCGAAGTCATTATTTTCATTCAGATCACCTCGAGCAGCATGGGCAGGGATTTCAGTGGGAAGACACGCGGTAATCAGACCGCGTGATGACCAGTTAGTTTTATGATGTTATATCCATGCATAATCAATTAGTAAGGAAAACGTTTCCGTAAAGCAAACTTAAAAATAGTGATTTCAGCTTTGATCAGCTTCAGTATCCACTTTCATTTGAGGAGGGTGCTTGCGTGAAAGGCTTTTGTTGGTTAAACATCGAGATTATGAACTTTCAGTGGTTTCATTCGAACAACGCGAACACCTTCAAGTGAACCATCGACGTTTTCAATTGGTTCAGATGGCTCATCCGCGCCTTATTCATCAGTGAGCTTCAGTACAAGCGGCTTGTTTTTTCTTCTCATATCTTCAAATACCAATTATGTGCTTTTGAAGAGCAACAGCGAAGACGCCATGTCAACGCCTCGAACATCGCGGGACCCAAATTTTATCGGTAAGGAATGGAAGATATTACGAAATAAAGCGCACAACTTTGAAACACCAGCCAAAGAGCATGTAGAAAGAAAAAAGAGGATTTGGCAAGTAGAAAGGGAGGAAGTGAAAAAGAAAGAGAGATGTGTTAAGATATAAACGTAATCAGCCCTATGATAGAATTTGCAGTAAACTGGTTAAACGTAGGTGATCACATTCAAGAAGTAAATAAATGATTAAGTCATTCAGCCACGATTCTAGATTAGCGAGTGTACATGCTTCATCTCCATTTTGTAGCTTTTACAAGTAGAATAGAATCATCCAAAAAAGTCTAATTTTTAGCTCTTCGAAAAGGTCGGCTCTTTGGCCGAAGCAGATCTTCCATTCACATGGTGAGACTTGTGAGAAAGCTCTGAAACACCTGTTTGCCTTATTAGTGTACAAAGGCCATTTTCCAGATAATGAGCAATATGGAGTTGAGCCACCGATATCCTCAACTCCAGTGACAGCGGTGGGATTACCATCAGAAAACTCGACCACAGCAAAATCAAACCTGGACAGTGTTTTTCAAAATGCTAATCAACAATCTATGAATATCCACCATAGTGAGCAACTTGTAAAGACGGCTGAAGCGATAGGAACACCTTGTGGAAGAAAGCATCTCAATATACCGCAAGGGCCGTCTGCAATTACTACGGATAAGATAGTAATTTACAATAACGATAAGGACTCGAGGCCAAGTGCTTCGTTTGGAGCGCCCCACTCTGTTACAGTTTCTGAGCCTCGTACATCATTTGCCGAGAGTGAAATCGCCACTGGAAAGTCCGTGTCAAGCGATTCATCATATAGAAATGCCTCTGAAAGATGTATAGGTGAGTTGCCAACTGCTACCAGTTAGGACACTTGTGAAGATAGTTCCTTGATCAATCCAGTTGCAGATACAGCTCCAATGGATGGAGGGATTAGCAATGCAAGCGAATTAAGCACGCCGTGCGCTGAGGTGCCAACGTCTGCGTGGATTGCGAGCGAAGCATCTTCAAAGGGTGCTGGTTTCATCTGCCACTCTAACGAAGTCGACAAAACAGAACGCAAATCACTTCGAAATTGGATCTCCAACATCTGCATCTGGACGTCAGCCATTGACGGGTTTCGATCGCGAACACTGGAACATTGCTAGAAACGACAACAGCGACACAGCCATGCCTCGTCTGATTACGGCACGTGAGTCTTCAGAAGAGAGCCTCCAAACCGCCAGAGATCAATCAATACTATCGCCATCTTCGAATCCAATGACGGGAAAACCTCCATCATCATCCGCCACCTTGAATGTGCGGACACTGGTAAAATCCGATACCACTTCAAGAGCAAGCACGATAAGCGATGTTCAATCATCACGAAAAAGATCACCAGGTCAGTTTATTTGCCTGCTTAATCTTTATCTACAAACTTTTTTAGTGTGAATAGGTCGGGATAAACTCGCTGCAAACAGTGATCGCCGTCGTGTAAGAGTTCATAATTACGTGAGAAATAACCTAAGATAACTACTTTGTTTTGAGATTTTGACCCAATTTGAAAACCTATATCAAGTTCCAGCCTTCCTTTCCTAGTTTCTGACGTACTAACCTTACAGTAGAATCAGCCGTAAAACTCTTCCCCACGTAGAACCTCTAAGGTATTATATGAAAAGAATGCTCATGTATCGTTCCGTGAATTCGTAACCATGGAGCTACCGTAATAACAATTCTTTCTATCCCTGGAATGCAATCATGGAAAGTAATGTGCACTGAATTTTTGAAAACTGGTCCGGTTAGCTACTTAACAGTGTCAATATGGATGGCACGAACGACTGTTGAAACTGATTTTTCAATCGAATAAAACTCTCTAGCAGATATTTACACTGTAACTTAGTATTATGAAAAGCTACATCGGTGGGTATTCGAGTGTTTGTTTGATTACTCTTCATATCTAGCTGTATAAGTTTAATCTTATTGCTTATTATCCATGCAACCCTTCAGTGCATCCGCACTTCCCTGACTTTCTTCATCAATACATAATCGTTGTCCACATCTGCATGTATTGACATATTTACAAACATCGGAGATAGGGCTATTTTCTGAATTTATTTCATCTAAACAATTGTTATTGCATATAAGTGTTTGTCTTAGCGTTTGACTGCAATGTTATTGACTTATATCTATACACGAAATTCTCAGGTTTCATGTAAATCATACAACATTTCTGGCTTCTACCTTTTATCTGAAATTTTTTATGTTCCCTTCTTATATAAACCATGAAAGATGCACGGTTCTTGAAATAATCCCTCAATTATAGCTCGCTTGTCATATTCGAGATTCCGCTCAATTTCACCTCTCCACACTGCCATCAAAGGTGAGTTCTATATCGTTGATAATCTTTGATGATAGTAAAATCTCAATGGATCATGGATACTCAACGCATTCCACGTAGCTAGAGATGAATCTGGTTTACAACCTTGATGCAGACAACTGCATTATATCGCCTGACAGAATCAACGAGCCAAAAGAACTTCCTGAAATTGCAACCTGAAATTGGGTATAGCATCTGCAGAGAAAAAAAAAGAGAGACCGAGCTGTTTTGATGCATGTTATGGTTAGAGAGAGTTCAGTTGTGCTTGATTCAATTATCCTGTGAGTAGTATTTGGTAATCAATGATTGATTTAACTCAGCGCAAAGATTAGAAGATTGCCTCATAAGCTATGGGTGAGAAAGTCGAAATGAGTTCACCTCCGTTGAAAGACATAGAATTCCCTGGATGCTTATTTATCCTATACAAGAATTGGAGAAAGGATGGCTTACTGATACATCAAGTCCATGTTTGTACCCTCCAAACTACTCCGATACGAACATACAGATACTCGGGATAAATGGATTTCATTATAGCAGCAGTGAAATCGAAATACCGACCACATGTATATTGAGAGTCACCAATGAACACTGCTCTATGTGCTCCCACATGAAGCAGTACACGTATTGAGAGACACATTACAGAGTATTTATTACGATGTTCTTGGACAACGCACATTAGTAAGATTATCAAGTGACTTTAGATTTCTGGTTAGTATTGCGCCTCAATGTGATCACCTTAGTACCATTCCTCTTAGAGTACACAATTTTTATCTCTTTTGTTTTATGTAATTTTTCTACTAAACGTCATACAGAGTTGAAAATTTAGATACTCCTTCACCTACACCAGGAGTTACCACGGCTAAGGAAAGTACGCAAGTGCCTTTTATTGATTCTTTTCACTTTTTAGGGGACAAGACGAACAAAAACGACCTTACTCGCTGGGCAGGATTTTTCATAGGAGTATTAGTCATAATTCAAAAGCTTAAATATCTGATTGCAGCCAGATGTGGCTGGTTTTTGAAAAAGCCTCTTCTAACGTTGTTATAGGAAGGAATCCTTTCTTATCTTTCTCACAAGACAGAACTCTTTCCTTGGACTATTAGCAATCATTCGATAGCACAATGTTTGTTGATTCCAATGCTGTGTCTATTTTCTGGAAAGACCGTTTATCTGCGGTAAAGCAGGGAAAATATGTTAAAATCACATACGCGAGCAACCGGTCCTTGACCAATTCACGGGCCGCTAGGTGAGGCGACAGGGTGAGCTGGCGCGATGACCGATCGATTTTCGAGCATATGAAGCTTCTTCCAAAGCGTAGAACCAATTTCTAAATGAATAACAAAGATCGCATTTTCATAATACCTGCTGAAAACTATCGATCATCGCGCCAGCCCACCCTGCCGTCTGAACCTGCGCCCGTAAATTGGCCAAAGACCACTTGCTCACGTATGCGAATTCAACTTACTTTTCCTTCTGCACTGCTAAGAAACCGTCTTTCCAGAAAATAAGAACAGCTCCGGAATCAGCAACATTAAGCTATCGAATGTTTACAGATAGTGCAAAGCAAGAGCTCTGTCCAGGGATAGATATGCGCGTGAAACAATTTTACTTTAACCATGACAGCATTATAAAAGGCCTTTCTAAAACCGACCAGGTATGGCTCTATCCGGGGATTTAACTTCCGAGTGGCTGCTAACACTCCTGGAAAAGCGACTTGTTCGCCGAGAGGGATCGCTTCTTCATCTTGTCCCTTTTAAACAAAAAAAAAATGGTTTCGTTTTTTCTCCATGAGTAATACTGAGGAGGAATTTTTGGAAAAGAGGAATATGATTTTTCTAGTTGCAATGTCACCAACTCCAAATGTAATCACCGCCAAAGAAGTTATGGTGAATTATATAAGAATTTCTCGCAAAAAAAAACCTAATGAAAGAAAGAAAGTGTTGTTCTTCTAATGATAATAGACTCAATTATCGTCCATAAAAGAGAACCGCATCGATCTCCTTGCAGTTACCGACTCGCCTACAAAAGGAGTGGAAACCGCGAAAACACCAGGAGACGGAAAGTTTTCTGTTATACACGTCATTGTCCATCGGCAACACTGAAGTAGGAGAAGGGCGTTTAGCGCTGCTCGCTCGTTATTTTTTCCTAAACGTGATCTTCGATATTAAGATCTTCTCGCTAATGAGATTTTCTTAGAAAGTTGAGATTATTTTCAAGTCAAGTGTGCATCTCCAAAAGCCATATTTCCATGATTGGAGGTTATTCGTGAATGTGAAATTGCACATAGATTGTGTTCCATGGGAAAACATCACTCCTATAGGACCCTATAAAAAAGGATAAGTTTGACTTTTTTGATAAATCTCATCTAGGATAGTCCTAAAACGTAAGGAAAATCTACGAACAACCCTTTCATAATTAGTCGGAAAGAAAAAGCGCAGAAAAACCGGATCTATATCAAATTTGTTGTTGTTCGAGCCGCTTGAGCGGAAAGTCTGTTCAGCTATGTGACCAAAATAATAGTTTATGAAGGTGATGAGGATACTGACGTACAAATCTTTATCTTTATAGTGGTACCGCAAATTATCAGTGCAAATGAAGAATGATGGAGGGATAAAGAAAACATTGATGATAAATTCTTGAGTGATACATTATGCACCAGCTCCAATAAGTCTCACAAAAGAGAATTATATATATTTCGGCTGTACAGTGGTTACCTGTGACCCATCAATGCATCAAACCCAATGTTCTCATTCTCGTATATAAGTCTGATTTCAATTTTCTAAGTTTACGTTTCTATGAGCAGAGCTAAGAGGAGCTCACACTTATCAATGACGCTGTTCCTAATTCTGTTACTCACTCTTTCTATATTTCTTACTACATACAAACTTGCTTACTTAATAGTGTCTGTCTAGAGTCGCGCTTGTATCACTACGGTTAATGCAGAAGAATTGACACGTCTTAAAATATATCAGACATAATTACAACAGACATCGTCAGCTTCAGACTTTTGCCGGGTATCTATAAGATGCAGAGGAGAAAAACAGATAAGGAGCGAGCATAGCTAAGCGAAACACCATGATTGTCGATTGGCAATATCTAAGAAATTTTTTCTAACAAAACTGAAATACGTGTTTTAGGAAATAAGCAGTCGTTCTATTCTCCAATGAGAGGTATCAAGACTGCTGAAAAAGTTGGAGGTGAGTTCTCATTCTAGAACTGATTTTAAGAAATTTTTTCCGAGGGAATATTAGTTTTCCTGCTTTCAAACGCTTGTAACTATCCAAAAAAGAGATTTTAGAGCAGTCCTTTAAGCCATCTACTGTATCTATCTCCTCCTCCTGATGTCAAGTTGGTTTTCGAAAAAGTAACGCGATCCTGAACAAATCGGCTCGCTCCAATTGCTGCTGTAATTACGCTTTGGGAGAAAAAAATTTTCTACTTCTTTGGAAGCAGCAGATAACTAAAGGAAAACTGATAACCGGGTTCGGGTTGGCTGGCAAGTACTATGACGGCGTAACTGCCAAGAGTTCGACCACGATAAAAAGCCCTGAGCGAATTTCCTTTGTCATACGCTCAAAAATGTTGATTCAAGGCTACAATTTGCAAAATGTCTCTGACTAACGCATTCGCAGTGGTATCCGAAGTGTTCATAAAGGATTCAATGACTGGTGTGACTTCTATAAGTCTTTTTCTTTTAATCCTGCTCAATGCACAGATGACTCCTTCTACATCTCCTGTAATCAGTTAGTGACTTGAACAGTGCAGACCGAAATCACAATTCAACCATGGAGAAGTGATCTTCTAATATAAATTTCCAGTTATTGTCCCATTTTTGGCGGGAGTGGGATGAGAGACTATAAAAATTGAAAGGTAAACATCGTAATTTCCTTTGTAGAGCTTATATGACTTCATTAAATGCTGACAGGATATGATCACATAGTGCGTGGTCGAGCGTTTTGTCAATTACATGAATTTTACATGCACCACGAAAATTGGAGGATGTGTAGGGAAACATGTAGCTTACAAAAACCAGAAAAGCGCAGAAAACGTAGAGAAGAAATCAATTATATATTGTGAATCGCGCGTAGCATATTAACTGAGACATCTTTTGGGCCGCTATCCATATGGGCCATAGCAAGTCGGAATAAACTTAAAAGATGTCTCATGACCATAACCCGAGAAATTAGGAGTCGTCGCGAGTGTGCCAAGTATTTCGTTGACTTAGCATAAAGACAGGTTCAAGGAATCGCTCTTTACCCCACAAAGAACATTAAGTGAAACCCTAGAAAAACTCTTTTTAGTAAGCTCAGAAGAAAAGGAACCAGAGAAGTATGAAAATCAAATTCTGGCTGCATTCATTCTGATGACTGACTCATTATTGAGTAATTGTTGATGAGGACACAGTGTGAACGTGCAGTCAATCAGTACTCGTAAAAATGGCTTGTCGCAATCAAAATGCGACAGCAATGTATATGAACGTAATTGTTCTGCGTCTTCTGTGTAGAATATTTAGAAAATTCCGAATTTGTTATGCTTACTCTCAGATCACTGTATTACCGCAACTTTTCTTTGGTCATATTGACGCCAATGAAGAGTGGCTTTTCCATTTGTACAATGGCAGCATTCTTCGTTTTCAATAGAGTGACTTACTTCAAAATGTTTAAGGACACACTATTACTAGCAGTGAATCGTTGTACACTCCATTCTCAATATCCGTGCCATTTCGTAGTGACCGTAGCATCCCACAGTCTAATAGTCCATATGGTGAGATTTACATGAGACTATTGATTGCTATAATCAGATTTTCCCAGCTAAACAAAACTCTCTATTCAGAAAGTGGTGCGAACCGAAACTCTCCATATACACCAAGGGTTAGTTCTATCGACTAATAGTTATCGTAAATATTTTAGATAACACTCACAAAATTTATCCGACAGCGTTCAAGTACTAAATTTGAAGTTCATCTGACTTCTAATAGAAGAGAGCGGTAAAAAAAACTTTTCTCCTTCACTGAATCACTGAAACCGCTAGAACTTTTGCAATATCCAAACCTTTTCTTCTTACACAGTTAAAGTTTTTTGAAACTGCGGATCGTTTTGAACTATGCAGCTCCTGTATAATCAACGGCTTCAGCAATAAATCTTTGTTATGACAAAGTAGCTCGATAAAACCCTCATGGATGCTTGGACAGCCCGTCTTCATCCGCGATGCGAATCCAGCATAATTTGAATTCGTTTATCTCTCGCGCAAATGCCGTCCATAATGGTTCTGCTTCAGACACGTGACCTACACGAGGCTCATTTCGTAATCTCAAACTCATTACCATCAGCGGATGCAGATGGTTGACCTTAGTCACAAACATGGCCGCCCACCATTCAGATGGTCGTCCAGAGGACGTTTGCGTTCTTTTGAAGTCATCTTCACTGTCATTTCGTTCATTTGTCACCTGTACTTTACATATACTTTCGATCCCAAAGATAGGATAGTTTCCGAATAGAGGTATGCAAACCGGCTAGGCGTTATGAACGCCGATTAGCTCTTACGAAACATCGTTCAAGTGCCCTGCAAGTGGTGAGCAGATATCTTAATGTGCTGAAGAAATATCAACCCATATCTCAGCTGTATAATAATAATAGAGCATTGAGAAAACTGCTGGATCAAAAAGATGAGCACGGAATCAAGAGTCTGCTATTTGGCTAATGACCTCTGGGAGACATAGGTGCGACCCATGCTGCTTCGCCTTTCATTAATTTCCACTCCGTGTTGTTCATCATGATCATCAAACTGCGAATGTACATGTACGAGATGGTCTTCGTACTCAGGGAATAACACAGTTGAACTTGTTTACCTTCGTACCATAATTCTACATCTGTAATAGTTCTAATAATTCATGGTCTACATTTTCGTGGTGTTTATGAAAAGTCTAATTTTTTCCCTCGTTTCGCCTTGTTCGTCGAACATATTGTCTGCATCACTCGTACTCCTCGGAAGCATAATGATTTCATCCGCAAAACAAAGTTTGACAGGGTTTTTCCGTCCATGCGTACGCCTTTTTTTCGTCGAGCGACTTCATTTTCTAGCGAAGTGCGACACTGAACAGCTTTGGCGATATGGTGCTTGCTTGTTGGACCTTTCTTCCTATGAGCATGAAGATAGGTCAATGTAAAAGCTGTCGTGCAGTTTTGAGTAAGCTAATGTTCGTATGGAGGACGAATTTAAACCTTGGTCGACAATTTTAATGAAATTGCATTCCTTTTTCACGGTACTGAAAACTTTCTTATAATTGCTAAAGGCTATGATAATGGCAGGTGGTATTCTCGACAGAGTTCAATGATGTGTGACACGGCTTGGTTGTATTTTATGTAACAGAAATTCTGTCGGAATCCTGCTTGCTCAACTAGCTGTGCTCCATCTAGTGCCTTCGATATGTGCAAAGGATAATCTTCATGAATAGGTTCTACAATACATTTGGTAAAACGGTAACTACGAATTCATCCTTTCTATCATCCTAATTAGAAAAGATGACTGTGTGCTAGGTCTTCCACTGGTGTGAGATTTTTTTCTTTTCGCAGATAAGTCATATGGTTTGTGAGAGGTAACATATAGCTGGCGGGCTGCAGCTCTAAGAAAATTGGCAGTAATATCACTGGGTCCTGGAGCTATACCTCTCTTGATGCTTTTTGTTGCAACTATCACTTCAGAAGATGGGATCCTGAGCAGTATTTCTTAGTAAGAATTTTCGGATCCTAGACAGGTTGTGAAACAGTAAAGGTTGGTAGAGCCTTTAGGCTCAAAGAGAACCTCTCATGAATCTCAAATTAAAAAAAAAAGAAAACCTAGCCGAGAAGTTGAAATCCCTCCACATCGAACATTTCCATAGAACATTTTCATTAGGTATGACTCCAGTCAAAAAACATTTAATTTGGCGTGAGTCATACCCAAAAAATGTTGAAAAAAAAAACCCTTTCATAATGTTCTGTGTTGTTTACAGGTTCGGCGGAGTCTGTTTGAAAATCGACCCGGTTAGACTTTTCTGAGAATTCGCTTTCAAATTTCGTTGCAATAAATACCTCGTTTAGTCCTTTTTATCACTTACAGATTGTCAAAATGGAACAGCGTTAGAAAATTCAGCACTTTCAACCAGGTTTTGCCGCTTCTTCCCAATAATACGTTAAGAGTGATTCACGATATGATACTTTTCCCCTATCCGAGCCCATTTTTAGCCTTTTGAGAAAAGCGCGTCTTTTGCTTTTTTTAGAGTTTTGGTAAACGTTCGATAACTTCAATCTCGAGAGTTCCGGTAGCGTACTTGATTCTTAAACTATTTCTCGCGCTTTAACAGTGAATATGAGATTATTTTCACACTCGCGCAATCCTCGCTGGACTCAAGTTTTCGTGCGGAGCTTCAGAAGTCATTCGATAGCAAAAACAATTCCAGTGTTATGCTTGTTTTTCAAAAACGGACTTCTTATTGCATTGTCGCGGCCAAAAGAAGATTGAGTTTTACACTCGCTCGGCGCTCATTTCTCTTTCGGCAGTGGTTCTGTGACGCTTACTGCGAATGTCCTGAAAGCGAGATGGCTTAATGCCATTGTTGCGCAATCCCATCCACATCGCAGTTAAGAATGCGAGTCGCATGCGAAATGTGATACAGCGCAGCAAAATTTCCTGCAAAAAACTAAGCATACCATTGAATTGTCGGGATCTAAACTAACGAGCGGTTACTAGGAGTCTAAGGTAAAAGCTTTGTCCATAAAAAAATGCTTGAGTGTGGAACATAAATTTATTTTCATTGTCAAAGCATAATGAGCATGCTATTTTGAGAACAAAATACACCGTTGAAATTCTCAAAATCTAAGCTAACGAATGGCTACACAAACTCCAAAAAAAGCAAAAAGGCGTTTTTCCCGTAGGGTTGAAAATAGGTGCGAATAGAGAAAAGCATGTATATGACTGCATACTGACATGCTATTTATAAACATTGCAGTGGTTCAAGTCTATCTGAACGAGTGTCAGCGATGAAGAGACGTCTATCCCAGTAAGTGTGACAATTCATAGTGGCAATGAATGCAGCTCGTTTTTGTAATAAAAAGTAGAATTGTTTTAGACAGAAGACTTCTTCAGTAAAAACACCAAGTACACCTTCGCCACATCCCGGGTATAATTCTATCAGAATTATTCGTCCTAAAAGACCCGGAAAACCTCTTAGTGCTGAAGAAAGCTCGAGAAGTGCTTCAAGAGGAACTATCTCAAGCAATCAAAGACAATCGCCGTTCCTCACTCACACATCAGTTAGAAGCGGCACAGGAAATGATGCAAGAAATAAAAGCTTGTCATTGGAACGCTCTGGAAGTCAATCGATTTCAGAAAGAAGGCCACTAATGAGTACTCCGCAAGTTAGTTCGAGAAGACTCTCTGTGGTTAACCCTCATCGAAGCCCGACCACAGATGGTAGTTTAGCAGAGCGTTATGAACGTAACAGTTCGGGTCGTCGGCCAATCGTCTACATTCCTATGTCTGGAGCCTTCAGAAATTTATCGGAACAAACACCTCCGCAAAGTAATTATGGCGTAGCAACCGCTCGTCTTGACGGGAGTTCCATGAGAACGGCTGATATCAGCAACAGATATGACAGTTCTCGCTTGTCTGCTCGACGCCAGGAAGACGACAGATCTTCATCTATTCGAAGAGGTTCAAGAAAACGGCCAAGCTCGGCTTTTCCACCTTCATCCAGGTCCTATTCGACAGCAGCGAGTTTGCAAGGCGGAAGATTAGGAAGGAGTGCCAGGAGTCGAGATAGCAGCCGCTCATCCTCAAAAGCTAGTTCGAGGCGAACGAACAGAATTGACAAGTGAGTGATTTTGAAAAAATACCAGAAAAACCAACTGGTGCTCTGGGTACTGACATCCTTTACCAGATGACAGCATTCAGTGTCATGGGCAGCTAGGAGATTGTTAGAATAGTGAACGTTGAAAATTGTTGGACATATTTGCGCAAATGGGAAGTTTGAGTAGTATGTATGGAATATGAATTATTAGGCATGTATGAAACATAATGACATGCGAAAAATGCAGTTAAAATACTAGAAATTTCAAGTGTTATTAATCACAATGGCTGCCAGCTCAACTGAGTTTATAAAGCAAAATTCAAAATGCAGTAAAAACATTAGAAATTCGTTTTTGGGTGGGTAAAAAATTTTTATAAATTGACAAAAGTTCAGTTAAGTCTTCATTTCAGAAAAAATATTAGAAGACCGCCCTACGACTCGAAACGTCTTCCCACTGAAACCGCAAAGTCCTCTGTAAGACCACTAGTTTGATCAAACTAAATAGAATTGTTTGAACTAAGAATTAAATAAAAAAATCTAAAAAGAAACCAAATGTCAATTTTTTGGCTTGTTTGTTTCTAAGAGAAGTTATAAATTACAGACAACATCACAACAACCACCGCAGAGCGGGTTCGCCCGACACTCAATCAGATAAGCGTGACTTCAGTCAAACAAACAGACCCGTATCGCCGCCACTTCACACAGCGTCAGTGGCCAGCCTTTTCATTATTTTTCAGATAAATTCACTTTTCACACTGTAATTGTCTACAAGAATATCGCAATAGCATTATGAAAGGATTATGTTCTAAAAGTCAGAATTCAATTTGACAGCTTTCGATGTGAGAGCGGCCCATTCCTCCCTAAAAATCTATAACAAGTTTAGATTTTGAGACGACTAGTCATTTATTCATTCATACGATGCATTCCAAAGCAAAACGTACAATGTATTTAGCACCTATCCTATCCAGGTGGTTCAGAAGATCAGTGATGTTTTTAACCTGCAGCGGATTCACTTTTATTGCTTTCGTGCACAAGTATTTCCATGAGTGTATTCTTTGGCGTTTTCGCTTCTATTCATCATTTTCCATTTAATGGGAGTCCTGCAGTACAGATTAATTAAATTTATGTCGAAAAAAGTTCAGCTTCATCTTCAACATCTTCTGCATACACCCTCGAGATAACAACGATCTTGAACCACTTGACCATGATAGAACTCAACAAGCTAATCATGGTGAATTTGTGCCCAGTAACCGGGGAAATGAGAGATCTCATACATATAGCCTTGGATTGGGTATTGAAGATAATGGGGACTCCGATGAAACTCGTCAGATGATAGAACAGATTACAGTTAAAGTGTGTGACAAACTTCCATCTACTGTCAAGGACGATTCGAAAAAAAGGCAAAAGAATGGAAGTGAAAACTGACGGAGGTGTCAATTTCAGAGTCGATGATTGTGATAACAAAGTGGGAAGTATTCCGGCTAAAGAAATTGCGAATTTGCGCCGTAGTGGAAACATTGTAATCCATGAACAAAATTCCGACGGCACAATTAAGGTAGTGTGATTAGACGAGATTTTTTCACTTGTCAATAATTTGAGTCAGTTTGGATCCTAGCAATTCTACTCGATCCATTTTCCGTCATTTGTCAATTTTTCAGCTAGAAGTCCATCTTTCATGTAATATGAATACAACCGGCCTCATGAAGATCAGCGGCCATATTCCAAGTGGACTTTGTCCGAAGAAGGTGACAGTCAATGGCAAAGAGATTTGGACAGAAGGCTAACTATCGAAAAGAGCTTTTAATCATCTCGTCAACCATCGTCATGATTGTGTTCGTCATCAGTTTTCTGACACTACGTGGATAGCCAGCCTTTGATACTTCGTTTCCCACAAATTTTTGTCACTGTCAGAATAAAGTTGCTGATGGGCGCTATGAATAATGCAATCGTTAGATAAATCGAAACTCGTCCTTTACTATACAGTCATTAACTTGTCATAGCGAACACCTACTGCCACTAACGACAGTGATCACATACACTACATGTGTATTTAAGTTAATTTATCTTAGTTGCATCTAGCTCATTCAACACCTGGATATTCAACATTGACGAGAATTTGAAGTGATAGCTCGACATCAACGGCGCTTGTACCGTACCATCTCTATTGGAGGGTGAGCAGTGGTTCGATAGTGCACCCCAGGCTAAGCAAGCCTCCTGCTCCTTCGAGAGTTGAAAAATAAACACGATTAGTCTGGAACAATAAAAACAGTGGCTTAATCAATCAGTACGTCGACGTCATTCATTGTACAGGCCAAATATGCTTCCAATTAGCTCTACGAAACTTGACGCAATTGAGGGCATGGCACATTACCGTGAGATTGATCGGCGCGGGACAATTCGTAGTTGTTCCAGTTTTCAACATCCATCCGTTGGGAATAACTTTGTTTGAAATACTCAAAGCTTCAACTTTGAAAAGTAGGGGTTAACTCGCAACAAATTTTATTCTAAGAAACTCAGCTGAAAAACTGTTTGGTCCAATCTAGTAAGTCCGGTATAGATTTTAGGTTTTTCAAGACTTAAACAATAACAGATAAATACCACTACGTTATGTAGCAGTAACAAAGAAATCCCACCCTCAAGTTGTTACGATAGCGTAAGACTCACTGTGAATTGGCATAAACCCCATAGAATTGGCCGTCTAGGAACTCTCAGATTTTCCCCTCCCTCTAGGTTTTCGCAAAAAGTGCGCGACCTCTCGCGCAGCAATTGTCAACCCATTCAATGGCCATGGCAACATTCAACCCGTTCTGTATTGGTTTTCGATCTCTAGTTATGTGTAAATCGTTGAGAAAGCCAGCATTATTATAAACTAAGTTGTATTACTGACTAATAGTACAAATCACATAATATGCACAATATTATTTCCAGTGATAGCATGATATCGTTGTAGAGATCAGACGTAATCTTACGACGTAAAAAAGATAGTAGTGAAAGGAAAACATAAAACTGCTACAAACACAAAGTCTCAAATATAGTATGAAAACGATGACGAGGCGAAAACGAAAGACCCAGAAATCAACTGAACTAAATTACCAAGTAACTACTGTCCAGATCAATTGTAAACCGGGTAACCTTTAAGTAACAACAAGAATGTCAAGATGAACAAAACTTGAACCTGCAGTTTTGTGCAATGAACTCCAGGGATCCTCGAAAGCCATATAGCGCCTGTAATCATGACACAAAAATCAGGCTCCAATTTTTGCTCGTATCTTAGCATTCTTTAGATGTAAATCATATCGTGACTAGTCATCTAGAATAAAAATCAGGCAGTACAAGGAAGTTGAATTTGTGACAACTTTTAAGTAATTCCTTTCTAACTGACTGCCTCGCATAGAACAATAAATCTCATAACATAATCTAACCCTTTCATGAGGTCTGTTATGTTAAGTAGTTCAGGTGAACACAACTTCAATTTGTTGACTGTTGATTTATTCTAGAAACAATTTTACGAGATTTGTAACTTGCGTAGATGCCGAGAATGTTTATGGGCTGCTGACTTGAATCTCTTAAAGCAGAAACAGAACTTTTGTTTGAGATGATTCTCACCACCTCATTTTCTCATTCGAACAAACATACAGCATTCACTTCATGTAAACTAGCTGTGGCGTTATTCCCTAACTTCGTTCAAATATCAGCAAAAGTACATGGTGACTTCTTGAATGTGACTAACTCTCCATTGGTCATGTAAACGAGCTGCATCTCGCGACTAACCGGTTTAAAGCCCTTCAGAGAAGGAATTCAACAAACACTATGTGGCCGGATGAAATATTTACTCTTGTCCACTTTTTACAATCACTGAATAGATAAAGGTGCAGAAGAAATCTGGACTTTCATATACTCGATGCCTGATAATAGTGGTAGAACAAAATATTTCCGTGGTTTCCAATGAAGTTCGTACCAAGAAAAGTCTCTCTGCTAAATTTGCTGCTTCACATTCTTCTGTTGTAACTACGTCGCCAACGTATCCATTATATTACATCACATCAGAACAGCTCAATACGAATTGAAATAAATAATAATTTGAGATATCTAGATGCTCCTCAACCGAAGGACTCAAATTTTGGGGTCCGAATGGATTAGAGATGCTATTAGCAGAATTGCGTTGCCTGAACAATAAGCAAACTAAAATCAATTCAGATTTCTTTGTCTAAATCTAATTGAACTCAACACATTACTGGGACAATATTATACGATTATAAAGAAAACTCGTTGCTGCCTCAATTTGAGATTGTGTTCTATAACCCCTTCCTATTGGAAGTCTTTGTTTCTTCCGTATTGTGAAAGAATTTTGGCCGCATTGTAAACTAGAAAGGGAAACGCTACTCAGCTTTCGAAGTAGAAATGATCAGTCAACTAATATATATACGCATTTTCCATGAAAATTTTGGATAGAGATAAAGAAGTTCCACAATTTTCGGAAAAGGTAGTGCACACTCGACAGTTGTCATACTTTCAAGTATGAAGGCAAATGCGAACTAGGCCTGGATGTATAAGATTATTACTAATTGGATGGCACATTATTTGAGCGCAAGAGAGCAAAAAATGAACTAAAACTCAAATAATTCAATGCATATGGAGCAATGGAAAATTCCACGTGGTCCGGAATCTGTGTCAATCACCAGTCGGTGTACGATGACCTTCGGAACTATCGGCAGCTAACAGCTTCGTTTGTCAGACACATCGCAACTGACAGAAGAGTTGATGAAATGGGGACACAATGCGTCTCATCTAATGCTATCGATGATTTTGCGCCAAGGTTGAAGCACAGAGAAAAAAAATAAACGATTTCCTACGAACAAGTCGTCGACTTGATCACTAACCGAATGACCTTAAGAAACTATGGTATAAAAACACCAACTCGCCAATCATCGCACATCTCCGCGTAAAATGCGGGTTGTCTGGATTGCAACCCTAATTGTTACTGCGTACTGGTGAGTTCATCCTTCACTTAATGGTCATATAAACTTTGAAATTTGATTTGAATGCTTGTTTTTGACTCATAATGATTTGAATGCTTATTTTTGACTCATGAACGTCTTTTAGTCAATATGCTACTCCAGAAGGCTACTTACGAGGAAGTGGCTCACAACAAAACGGTGAGTTTCTAATTTTTATTTCCAAAATAAAATAGAAAGAATCAAGCAAGTCCCCTGATCAATACTGCATTATTAACGTCGTCAACAGCGTAAAAGAGGTAAAAGTTATACGCAAAAAGTTACCAAGGTTAGAAGGAGGAAGTGATAACATCGTATGAACTATGGCGAAAGAGCACCATCTCACGGACGAAGCAAGATAGCAGTTTGGGTCGAAATTAAGCAACTTTGTCATTTCCCTATTTCTAGTTTTACGTAATCACAATAGATGTTGCAGGATATGCTGTTGCTCCGCCAACACATCAAATTCCTGGCTCTGGTATAGCACCATTAGCAAAAGAGTACGGACCATCACCACAACAATATGGCGGTCAGCAATCACCTCCATCATCATCAAATGGCTATGAGAAACCCCCTCAGTCGCAGGGTGGTTATGGAAGACCACCTCAGCCACCTCCATCATCAAACTATGATAAGCCCGCTCAGCCACCACCACCTCCACCTCCTCCATCTCCTCCAGCATCAAATGGCTACGAGAAGCCCGCTCAACCACCACCACAACCTCCACCTCCCCCTCCATCTCCACCAGCATCGAATGGCTATGAGAAGCCCTCTCAACCACCACCACCACCTCCCACCTCCACCTCCACCTCCACCTCCACCTCCATACTCCACCAGCATCAAATGGCTATGAGCAACCTGCTCAGCCACCACTACCACCTCCACCTCCACCTCCCCCTCCATCTCCACCAGCATCGAATGGCTATGAGAAGCCCTCTCAATCACCACCACCACCTCCACCTCCACCTCCACCTCCATCTCCACCAGCATCAAATGGCTATGAGCAACCTGCTCAGCCACCACTACCACCTCCACCTCCACCTCCACCTCACTCCACCAGCATCGAATGGTTATGAGAAGCCCGCTCAGCCACCACCATCACCACCACCACCACCACCACCACCTCCTCCTCCATCTCTACCAGCATCGAATGGCTATGAGAAGCTTTCTCAATCACCACCACAACCTCCACCTCCATCTCCACCAGCACCGAGTGGCTATGAGAAGCCCGCTCAGCCACCACCACGACCTCCACCTCCATCTCCACCAGCATCGAATGGCTATGAGAAGCCCTCTCAACCGCCACCGCCACCGCCACCACCACCACCTCCTCCTCCTCCTCCATCTCCACCAGCATCGAATGGCTATGAGAAGCCCTCTCAATCACCACCACGACCTCCACCTCCATCTCCACCAGCATCGAATGGCTATGAGAAGCCCTCTCAACCGCCACCGGCCACCGCCACCACCTCCACCTCCACCTCCTCCATCTCCACCAGCATCGAATGGCTATGAAAAGCCCGCTCAGCCACCACCACCACCTCCACCTCCACCTCCTCCATCTCCACCAGCATCGAATGGCTATGAGAAGCCCGCTCAGCCACCACCACCACCTCCACCTCCACCTCTCCATCTCCACCAGCATCGAATGGCTAGGAAGCCCTCACGCCACCGCCACGCCCACCTCCCCTCCACCTCCTCCATCTCCACCAGCATCGAATGGCTATGAGAAGCCCGCTCAGCCTCCACCACCACCTCCACCTCCACCTCCTCCATCTCCACCAGCATCGAATGGCTATGAGAAGCCTTCTCAACCGCCACCGCCACCGCCACCCCACCACCTCCTCCTCCATCTCCACCAGCATCAAATGGCTATGAGAAACCCTCTCAGCCACAGGGTGGTTTTGGAACGCCTCTTCAGCCATCACGTGGTTATGGAAGGCCTCCTCAGCCAGCTCCATCATCAAATGGCTACGGGAAGCCCTCTCAACTACCACCTCCATTTCCGCCAGCATCGAATGGTTATGAGAAAACCCGCTCAGCAACCACCGCACGCCACCACCACCACCACCACCCTCCCTCCTCCTCCTCCATCTCCCCCAGCGTCGAATGGCTATGAGCGGCCCGCTCAGCCACCTCCACGACCATCTAATGGTTACCAAAGACCACTTCAAATGCCACCACAACGACACGAATCGCCTCCAACCTCACCCCATATTTATAGTAATCCCTCTCCCCAACGAGGAAGTTATAAAGCGCCTTCACCACATTTTGATGGCTATCAAATGCCTCCCGAGGTGAGTAACACGCATTTGAAAATCAGTCCAACGTAAAATGACACATCTGTTGTTTTAGATGCCCAGCAATAATGTTCCACCAGCACCAGTTTATCATCCATCTAATGCAAGATATGCTTCTGCGCGAATGGGATCAGCGGGTATGGCTTCACCATGTAAGTTTTTAAAAACACCCACATTATTAGACAGTGCATCTAAAGCGAAAAATTTCAGCTCAGGGATACAAGAAATCTAGGATATATAGATACCGAGCCTTTAGAAAAGCTAAGGCAATGCGAAAGGCGATGGCCAAGAAAAGAAGGATGAAGAAGGCTTGAGCATTCATCGTCCCTAAAATAATTTCGAAAAATATTTTAGGTGTACAGTATTAAATGAAATAAAGCCTACAAATTTACTACCATCAATGATTGTAATCGCTAACACTCGAAGCATATTTTTCTTCACTAAATTGAGGATTAAAGAGACAAGGGTTCTCTGAGAGACTGGAAAATCTCTTCTCAGAAGAGTACAGGGGACAAACTGTCATCTTCTAATCAAGGATAATATCATTCGCTGCTTCACACTGTGAAAGTGCTAAGTTATACATTTTGTGCTTACATACGTGTACATTAAAATATGAGTATGATTGCTATACTGCTTTACTTTTACTACGTAAAGTGTTTGACTATCTTCATCATTAATTTTTGTGAGCATAGAACTGACTCGGCCTATTAACCCTTTCTAGACCATGGACCCACGGCCACTGCATCTTTAACTGACAGCGCAGGACAGTCTGCTCCACCTCCCCTGCATGTCGAACCTCCAGCTCACTTTCTGTCTCTTTCCTCTCTGTCACTCGGCAAACCGTCCATCGGGAAAAAGGTTGCTGGCTCGATCTCCTATCACGATGCTTCACTGTAGTTTTTTGCTGTTATCTTTATACTTTCACTACTAAGAGCTCGAATCACTGTCACACTATATCATATAGTTTCATTGGAGGTATTTGGAGAGATATGGACTGGACGAAGTACAAGGAACTGTCTTGAGGGCATACTGAACTGAAACACATAATTGGATCGTACAGATTTAAATTCTCACTCAAAACTAAATTACATCAGGAACTACCACATTGTCATTCAGAGCAAAAAAAAAAAGTTAGTTATGCGTTGTTATCTCAAGGATTTACGTTTTGTATCAAAAAATAGTGAAATGTAAGACGACTGAGCGTTTTTTTTTCTGCTAAAATAATTACGTTATAGAAGAACCTTCAATACTAATCGATATCGAGAAGATAACACTAGGAAAACTACAGTAAAGCGTCGTCGTGGGAAATCGGGCCAGCAACCTTTTCCCAATGGGCACGGGGTCGAGTGGCAGAGAGGAAAAAGACAGACAGTGAATCTCACGCTGGAGGTTGAAGACGTAAAGGAGATGGAGCGGACCGTCCAGCATTGCCAACTAGAGATGCAGAGGCCGTGGGTCCATAGTCCCGGGAGGGTTAAAAAACTTCTTCACGACCCGTTCTTAATATCTACTATGCGGATCTGCATTTGATTCGTTTCCTCGCATACATAATCAAAAAAGAGCCTCCAACTTCTCGCGTGAGCGCTCGACTACTATTTGCGGATTGAAGAATGTGAATAAGATGAAGAGCCTATAGTCAGTACGTTCAACTCCTGTCTGAGGTTCAGAGTTTTGCATATCATTCAACGTTCTTGAGTATGTAGTTATAACATCATAACAACGATATAAAAGCGGTGAAATAGAATTCCTTAAGATTTTTACGCTGGTGTACTTGGATAGTAATCAAGTCCATCTCCCCAGAAATATTGCAAACAAATTTCATGCCAATTTTATAGGTGGTGTAGAAAGATGTGGAAAACTTTTTGCGTCAGATGAGACTCGAACCCAATTTCGCACTATCCGGGGACGCGTGCTCGAATCGTTGCACTACCGACGCAACTACCCGATAGCGATTACCCACCCAGACCGTTGACGATTGGTGGGTGACAGATAGATGTGTTGTAGCGCAGAAAGAGTGGTGTCAAAACGGGTGTCGGTAGTGCAACGGCTAAAGCACGTGCCTCCGGGTAGGATGAAATGCGGGTTTGTGCCCCACCTGATGCAAAAAGTTATTGCACACCACTCATTATCATTTGGTATATTGTACATCATAACACCGCTAAAGGTGGTCAGATAGAGAGAATTCTGTTTGATCATTATAACAGAAGGTTAAAAATTTGAATAACCTAGAACGACGTCGTCCTTGCACCGTAATTGTGATAATGGAGATTACTACCACTGCGCTGTCTTCATTGAAAAAAAAATAACTCTTTCGATATATTTCGGAATGATTTTTGAGTTCTAAAAGAATAACCACTTTTGCTGCTAGCTTTGAATCAGCCAGTTGTTCACGCATTCTACTAGAGCCCTCTTGCGATCACTGTCGATGATATGACGGCGTATCCATTCACCGCGGAATGTTATGGAAGAAGCTGGACAGGGCTGCCGCGGAGACGTTTCTGAATAAAGTCACTCGCTCCTTAATGATTCTGTATGTGCGCCGGAGAAAAAATCGTCTTTGTGATGCAGTCGATAAGCCCCTGCCAGGCACTGCAGAATCCTAGTGGCTCAGTCATGAATAGTACTAAGTTCTCACCATCTTAAAACCTGGTTTCCTCGTATATCTGAAGAGATTTGCAAGCTGTTGATCATGGAATATTTATTTCATTGAAACGTATAACAATATAAAACCACGACTATATGAGATTGCACTTGCTGCTGCTAATTCACTTCCAAAATGTTTATCAAGAGACTAATGAGAGTCTATCACAGGACTTTACCCGATTCTATCAAGCTAACCGCTTCGGCGAATGATTCAACACAATTTCTTCGCTCGAGTGGAATTTGTTCTTCGTCACCTGTGAGAAAAAAAAAGCATCCGCTAAAACAGCACAGATATATTTGGACTGCACAGAATGAAGGTGCTGCTCAATTATCGCTAATCATTTTCAACCCTTTGAGAGCAACATGTTCTCTACTTTCATTCTAGAGTACTAGTAATCATGCGATAGTTCAAATCTCGAGAGCTTTAATGTTGTACTTCATTTCTGAAATGGTCTTTTCATGGCCCTGCGGCAATCAAAGTGAAATTATGCTCATAATCGGCGCTTTTTTCGCTGGACAGAGCATTTGAACGAAACTTTCAATATCACTGAAAGCTGAATCCATCTGATTTCAAAGGTGTACTTGGCTTTTCAAAAAGACTTTTCAATGCGCTTTAGCAGCCAAAAGTAGATTAGGTTCGCTGTGGGCACTTCTTGCGCGTCTTTCCAATTACGCTGCGCGCAGCGACCTCAAAACCGCCTCGAAAGGACGCGATTTTCGTTACTTATTTGGAATCTTTTTCCCTTTTCGTAAATATTTCTAGGTTTTCTGCAACAGAATTGTAGAAAAAATTCTGTAGTATTGTTCTATAGGCTTAGGCTTCCATTTTTACTTTATATTGCTAGATAAACCCTTTACTAAGCCTCAGCCTCTTTCGAAAACCAAGTACATAATTGAAATGAGCGAATTTGAGCTTTCGAATGATAGTAAAAGACTGAGGGAAAAGCTCTGTCCAGCAAAAAACGTGTCGACGTATGGAAACTTAATTTTTGTTTTACTGCTGCAGCGCACTGAAAAAACCTTTTCAAAAATGAAAAGCACCATTAGACTGTCGAGATTCAAGCCATCGAGTGACCTACTAAACATTGAAAAAAAACAGGAAACGTGTTGCCTTTAAAAGGTTGAATACTGTCACCGATAATCAAGAAGTACCCAGATTGATAACACACCTTTTCTGTATTTCCCAGTACGGACCAAAATCCCCTTCATTCCACTATTAATGGCACCCATGACATCATCTACCACATCGTCACCAATCATTACGGTATTTTTGAGGTCAATATCGTCGCCCATAGTGGATATACTCATCAGAAAAAAGTTTGACTCCGGCTTCCCTACCACCGTCGCCTAAAAAGGTCGTTGTAAAGATATCCATCCATATGTAACGTCATTGAAACAAGACCGATATCAACTACTAACTAGCATGTTTACCTTAGACACCAGTAGCATATTCAATCGCTGCGACGAAAGGTCCAGGACCCAGAGCTAGACCATCGGCTCGTCTATAGTAACGGCCTTTATGAACAGCAATCAACTGTGCCCCTAGAAACTTCAGAAAAGAAGTCCATCGTAGAACCTAGTTTTACGCTTAAATCTTTTCTAAAAAAGCAATCTGTCAGTACGACAGAACTTCCTAGTCTTGGAAACCATTTGAGAAAGATCTGGTATGGCTATCTTAAAACTCTTAATTTTAATAAACTAATTTTGATAAATCATGAAGCGATAGCCGAGCGAAGACCATGATGGATCTTGTATCGTCCGCGAACTACATGGTAGAATCACTGTAGAAGATAAGGGATAAGGATAAGTAATCTGAGCGGATAGAAGTCTGACTTGACACATCGGTAGACCACCACAAGTCAGTGCAAAGTCAGATATGCATCCAATCTCCTCTAACGATGCTTGATGTAAAAGTCGTATGGGTGTACCATTTCTTAAGCTTTGATGACGCCGAAAGCTCTATCTCTCTTATTACTAAAGCCTGATAAACTACTAGTGGTTGAACTGTCTTACAAGAATCCTGAACACAAGAATTTCATAAGTGAAGCGTGGTCTTCGTCATAATCATTAGCTCTTTCGGGACCGTGGACACACCTCTAGATCTCTAATCCCCAACGTGGAAACGCATTGAATGTAATCTTGTATTGTTTCAATTGTAGTATTGTATTATATCAATTGTATTATTGTTGAATACGATAAGACATTCAGCGCGTCCCATGTTGGGGGTTAGAGATGCAGAGGAGGTGGAGCAGACCGACTAGCGTTGATACGCTGGAGGCTAGAGATGCAGACGTGGGCCACGGTTCGAAAGGCTAGATAAGTAAACTTACCAGGTACGATAAGTAGACCAAGAACAGGTCATTCCGGTACTGGTAAGCTGACCTCATGAGCAGACTAAATCTTCGTAACGATTTCGAGACGGTTCCAAGAACCGCATCTCTACAAACCCCGTATAAGAGTTTTTTAGCTCAATTATCTTGAAATACCACTGCGCTTTCACTCAACCTGACTCTTCATGAAACAACTGCTTAGTTGCCTACTATGTGACTCACCATTGAGTACCAAACGGAAAGCATCATTTAACTTTTCAAAATGAAACTCCGAAGGCGCCAAACCGATAACGACAGCATTAGGATCAGACGTATCAATATCTGAAACAGTATCAACACATACAAAATAACTTTCGCTTATTTACTTAATTATAACGTCTAAACACCTCTAAAGTCTTCGAGAGCCTTTTTGTCCAACAAAAGCATTGGTCGAAGCTTTTGCTTCTCGACGAATTGTCGTGCAGCTACAAGCGATGTGAATATTTCATCTCGGCTTATACGAAATCCACATTCAGTAACACGTTTATGGAGCACATTGATAGACTCCTGAAAACTATGAAAATTACGAATAAGTAGGGGAAGACGGAACTAGGAAAGCTAGTTGATTTCAAATTTCTACATGAAATTCGCGCAAGAATGTTGAGTAATGTGCGAAATTTGAAACCTTGAAACGAACCCGCATCTCACCCTTTACAGGTGCTTCTAACCCTTTGAGGACCACGTACTATGAAATATCGCAGGCGGCGCGACATTACGTCCCACCCAGCTACTGTAACGGCGGCGTCGCGCATAAAGGTAAAGCAGGCAGGTAGCATCTGCAGATATGATTGAGGTGCAAATGCTGCCTGCTTGCAAATGCCGAGCGGGCGGCCTGCGCGACGCCGCTTTCTATTAACGGCGGTCTTCAGAGGGTAAACCACTGCACTACCGGCGCTCTGTTCTGCTATCAGTCTTTCGGCAAAACTTGTTCGCTGCAATTCCTGATCTTATCCCATCTTTGACCCTTCGAAAACGAGGTCTCCTTCACGCTTTCCTCAGACATAAAAATAATCCTTCGAAACTTTGAATCTCGGTGATATTATTCTGCGCAGGCCTTTTTAGTACATTGTGGCACCAACTGAGTTCCACACTCGGAGCGCAACTTTGCTCGGCTAGGGTGTGTGAATGGCTGTGTGGATTTAACAAACATTTAGTAGTTATTTGATAGCTTAAATTAGGTAATTCTGAAGCCAAGACTTTTGTGATAGCCTTCATAGAACGGTGGAAAAGCCAAAAGAAATTACGTTTGACACTTCGAGGCTTGGGATTAGGTTTAGTGGCGGATTTACTCCGTAATGAAGACTACAGAACAAGTTTTCCTTCATAATTCTGATAAGGTAAACATAGAAACTCTGCGAAACAAGAAGAAATAGACAAATAAATATAGAAAATACGTGCAAAACTGTGCGCCGAATGCGAACTTAATTTTATTTTCGCTGCTACAGCCCACTTAGAAGGCTTCTTCAGGAAGCAATTATAGAAAATAATTAAATAAATAAATAATAAATAATTGTAGCAATTATATAGCAATTAAAATCAACGGGATTTGAGTTACCGAATGGCTAATTGCACTAGAATAGAAACAAAAAAGGCCTTGTCCCAGAGGGTTGAGAAATATACTAAGTTGACAGAATTGCGCCACTTGTTTACTTAATCTATAGGTGGTGTATTGAACATCTAATGTGTTTAATATATTACAAATCATTATAATGCTACACTGAAAGGCTAATGACTTTAGAAAATCGAAAAACAAATTGATAACTGCGAACATAACCCAATTTCTTAACTCAAATCCTAAACCGAGCGACTTGGGTACTTACGTGTTAGATGACACTAAATGATTATTCCACCTCATTTGCTGGACAAGAAGCTTTCATAGGACTATTAGTGATCATTTGAAAGCTTAAACTCTGGCTAGAGCCGTGGGCGATTTTCAAAACACCCTTTTATATCGCTGTAGAATCTGAAAAAAAATTTTTTCACGCCCTCCGTGCTCTTTCGTATTTCTCACATATATATTCGCTGAAAGCACAAAGAGCATATGAGCGTGTACAGGAAGTTCCGTATCACCTGATTCATCCGTTTTATATGGAGTTTCTTTCGAAGCGGGGAAAATTTAACCATCTGAAAACAGATTACATTCAACCCGTATCGGCCGATCGCCCCGTCCATTCCCTTCGTTCCTGACTTGCCCGGCATACAGTCTCACCGAATATGTGAAACTTGATCATATTTTCTCTGCTACACTGCAGTAAAACAGTCTTTCTCAAGAAATGAGCACAGCGTTGGAATCAGTGAAATCTACTACATCGAATGATTACCAATAGTCTAAAGAAAGAGCTCTGTCCGGCAAGGTTTAAAACACGAATCTTTCCTTTCTCCTTCAGCGCTATCACAAGAAATTTTCTAAAAAGCAAACACATTTTGAGCTCTCCGAAACTGTACTATTGAATGACTGCTAGCACTATGAAGAAGGAGTTTTGTCAAGCGAAATATAAGGGAGGTGAGGAGAAAAAACATGTAGCCGTGTGAAAAATAATTCTATTTTAGATCTTACACCGTCATAAAAGGGTGTTTAAAAATTCATCCACGTACGGTTTCAGGCTTTCGAACGATTACTAGTATCCCTATGAAAAGCGAACGAAGATAAAAAGATAAAGCTCTCGGCATTCATCATTCCCTGAGGGATGCGCCATGCATTCGTCTTCAACTTCTAACTTCGTTTGAGGTGATTGAATGCATATCTGGCCTTTACAATGACTCGCGGTGGCCTCCCGCTGAACCGAGTCAGTGCTGCCTATCCTCTCAGACAAGTCTGAGACCTGTCTGGTACCAATTTACCGACCCCGGAGGGATGGATGGCTTGGTGAGCCATGAGCGCGAGATCGAACCACTGACCTCGTGTGCGACGCAGGGCACCTCTAACCACAACGACTACATACGCTAGCGAACGAGATCGAATATTATCGCCGTCTAACATATAAATACCGCGATTTGCTGACTAACTTGAAACATGAAAACATCATGGATTCAGCGAAAAAATACTGAATACTTGCAAGGAGCAAGAAAAAAAGAGAGCTTAAGCCCGGGATCCTCACCCACCTTTGTCGTATTGGTGACAAATTTCACTGGTCGGAGTTGACGGAGTCGTTCCAGCGCTTCACTAGCCCTTGGTACTGCCATGTCCTCTATATGTAACGTACCGTTGAGATCAATCAGAGCTGCACATCTTCTCATATTCACGAGAATATCTAAGGAGCTTACCTGAAACGCTAGCGAAATTTTCATAAACATCGAATATGCTGGCGAGTAAATGAGAGAATTTTGTTCATATTGCACAGCGTTACATTACAGAACAGGAACGCGTGTCGCGCAATGGTTAGAGGTGCTCTGCGTCGAACACATCGATGGTTCGATCTCGCGCCTATGGTTCACCAAGCCTTCCGTCCTTCCAGGGTGGTAAAATTGGGTAGCAGACTTGTCTGGGAGGTTAAGCAGCACTGACACGATACAGCGGTAGGCTAGCACAAGTCATTGTGAAGGCCAGACACGCATGTAATACCTCAAAAGAAATCAAAAACGAAGACGAGATGAATGGCGCATTTCTTAAGGATTGATCAAAACTAACAGCTTGATTCTCCGCAGTGCAGAACTCTGACCACAGCGAAAACCATAGGAATAGAAAAGAATTAAGAACTCCGACTCGTAGCAGTGCCAGTCCGCTGGAAACGCCCTCGTAAGTATGAGATCTAGTAGAACAAAAATCGAAGCTCAGATAGGATCTTCCCCTCGCTACTACAGAGCACTAAAGCGGACTTCTCAAAGATGAAGTAAAACACCTAGATCACCCTTTCTGAAGCTATCGAAAGACTACGTAAACCCAAAAGAAGAAACTCCGGTACATCGAAAAAGGTCTCTAAGTAAGCGCGTGCACACTATAGCGTACAGGGCCGCGCACGAAGGGTCAAGGACACATCCATAAAGAGTTACCCACTGAGCAAATAAGACTCCTTAGAATCTGTGAAGTCGTCAATCCATAAATACATCGCCTTTTTCCTCATTTTAATGTATTGTTCATTTCTTGCTTGTTCATTTTTGCGTGGAAAGATGAAGATATCACTGAGTCGTACACTCAGAGCAACACATTCGAACACACAACCTGAATCTAGTAGTTTATTCACGGGGTAAATATGATTATCATACATGGGACAATGCGAGAACTCGTCTAATAATAATTACCGCTCAAATCAAATTACAATTACAACATAATGATCCTAAAGAACGAATATTTAGAGAGGAAGAACAGAGGTATCAATGGGTGGAATTCCGATAAAACTTGCAAAATAAAGAAGTCATGGCATAAATAAGATCTTGCAAGCAGTTAAATCCTCAAAATTAGCACAATGTTGCTGGAGTCCAACGATTTCAGTCAGAATATGTGTAAAAAGACACATTTAACGTTATCAAATAACGATACCACCAGGCACAAACTCACATATGAAACTCATTTGCATACTGGATGGACGGGTGCGTTCAAAATTAGTGTTAATCTTTGATTTTATATAAATATATCCTCAATTCAAGACGTAAATATAACTGGAAATGTTCCAGATATACAATAGGTGGCTAAATCTTACAGGACCATGGACCCAACCCTCTGCGTGTCTAACCCCGAGCGTGCTGCGTTTAACAATGGCGTTTGATCTCAGAGTGTTAGTAGACGCAGCACGCTGGAGCTAAACGCCACTGTTAAACGCAACACGCTCGGGGTTAGACACGCTGAGGGTTGAGTCCATGGTCCCGTAAGGGTTAAGAAAAAGAACTGGGAACGTTAAGAAAAACGTTTGGGCTCAGCAGAAGAGGTGAAAGAACTCAGACGTTAACAAAAAAGAAATTAAATCATTACAAAAATAGCAACGATATAAATGCTTTAAAGGACAATAACGTGCTTCACGTTGCTCCGGTCTTCGTCCAACTGGCAACCTCAGGCGTTTTGGGAGCACGTCAGTCCTCGACTTTCCATCCACGACTCTCCATCCTTATTTATTATCGAGGATAAACGTGTTTTAAGGAGAAGAAAAGCACGTTTGAACTCCAGTCCATCCCCACGAGATCTGAACCGCTTATTCGTAGACAAAGTCTTGACTTAGTAGAGCCAAAGAATCACACTAATATTAGACGACATACCTCCTGCAATCGACAAGAACCTTGGACGGCAAGTCATAAATTGTCACAATAAACGACATATCCCTGTATGTTATCAGAAGCTGAAACAAAAGCAAACAGTGATGATATGACGCCCAGAAACTAAAGATTTAACTCTTTCCGGCAGGTCGTTGATCGATTGTCGCACGCGGAGCGCGCGGCTATCACTCATTAATATGAATTTTTGCTTTGTTTCCAGAAGAAAACCTCGTGATTCCTGTATTGCTCTGCTACTCCATGATTTTCTTTACACGCCCAAACGATTTCCATGCAAATATAACCCTTTTGTGCGAAGAAAACATCGAGAATGAAATTTAGTTCTATGTTCGCTAGTAAAACGCACTCTGAGAACTTTCCCAAAAACCGAAATTAGCGTTATAATCGCCAAGATTTTGGCTCTCCAAGGTCACTAGAACTCTAGTGAAAAAGCTTTTTACAACAAAAGATATCTCTGATATTTGAGGGTAGAAAACGACACTCACTGTCCGGAAAGCGTTAGAAAAGAAGAGAAGAAAAAAGAATGAGTCCTAACTGTTTTGTTGGCCTTTTCCAGAGCAAGAAATCCCAGATTGGTACATACAGCTATGATGCGGGTGACAACTTCAGCACCCGACACCGTCACGCAAAATCGTGTCATCCGACGGACCATCAAAGCCATCGGATCCTGAGATTAGTGTCTCTTAACAACAACCATCTCCCACAGCTCCGTTACTAGAGGCAGAGTTTCCTCACAATATCGGAAGTCTGCGAAATCTGACTATTGCTAAGCAATAGTGCTTCGGCAGGTTGGGAGAACGAGTTGTATCCTCGAGCGCCGGTTGTCGAGTATTTGAATGGTGAAGGTTGCGATACGGCCGCACTAAATACAGTTGCAGTGTTCGTTCTACGGAAGTAAGACATACTTAGTGTAACTAACTTTACATTAGGTCTTCTCGTAATTTTTCGCACTAGAGCATCAAGCACCAAATTCGTTAGTCAGAAGTATTCAAGATTGCTTGACGACATTATTCAAAGCAAGCGCCATTAGCCTGAACACATTTCTGCCATTTCTCAAGCAGCAAATCAACATCGCTTTCTGCAGAATTTTCTTAGGTTTCTATGGGTACTGAATTTGTCCGTATTTGCCGGATCACTGCCGCTCAATGAAGCCTCTAACGGAATTTGCTGCTTTAGAAGTAAGAACTGGGACACGATGCACAGGCCGCCTTCAAAACGTCAACCGTGCGAAGGTTCAGGGATTTGTGTCCGGGCAAACAGCGTTTCAGTTCTTTGCTGAGTATCGCCATGTGCCCTGAAGCCATGATGCGGTGAGTATGGACAGATTTGGTACCAAAAGAAAGCTCACAGAAATTCTGCACAAAGCGGTATTTATTTGTTGCCTGTGAGATGGTAGAATTGATTACTTCGGGTTGATAAAATTTGGTGTTTAGCCCTCTAAAGCCAAAACTTATGAGGAGACCTGATATTTTGCAAATTAAGAAGAGATTTTTGTATTCTCAACTCTTTGACCACCACATTGATCTCTCGTGTAGCAGACGGCACTCGCGCGCTGAGCGGGACGCCCGACAAAGATGTGTGTGGCGCGCAGCTAGCGGTGCCACAAATCTTGGTCCGCTTTTAGACCACGCGGTAGTCAAAGGGTGAAATTTAGAAACAAGCTTGATAAGAGAAATTTGTCTCCTAAATCTTGGAAATTCAAGAAATTTGGAAAAAATTACTTAGAACAAAACCAACCAATCAGTCCTATCGTTTGACAGCCGAAGTTTCTTTATCGCCGGGACGCTGACATTCTCTTTATCACCAACTAATGAAAAACAGGCAAATAGTGCAAACGTAAGAACTAAGATTTTGTAAGGCCAATAAGTAAGAGGACTTACCAAGATTGGCTTTTGTCCAAGGATGTTCCAGAATTCTTTGAAGAGTAGCGCGCACGTTCTCGTCTTCGATCAACATAGCCCTTATCAATGCTAAATAGGGAAAAAATTGGAAAAAAAGGAATAGCAGAAGAAAGGAAGAGAAGGAAAAAAGCAGCAAAAACCATTTAGTTAAAACAATATTTTCGTACAGAGCGCTGTATTGTCAATTTTCTTCCATGGGTTCGTTTCCGTCACAACAACCGAACCGTTGATCCATTTTTCATAAGCGGAACAATCCCTAAACTAAGTTGATTAGTTTGATGCTGTAAATGATTTATCCAAATTCCTGGATCGATATCGCGAGAAGGAAGGAATTGGACGCACTTAGATGCAGAATCCCACGGGAGCTCACCGGCCAACATGGCAACAAGAACAACTCCAGAGGACCAGATATCGACTGGCTCAGCTCTGAAAACTTGTAGGACACAACGTAAGAGCTTTTCCTCTAGAAAGAGGCGCGAAGAATCTTTACAAAACAGCATTCAGCACCTGAGATTATTGAGTGATATGCAAAACATTCGACCACACGCGGGAGCTGAGCCCATGTTTCACTCATACTGGGAGTACATTCTACCACTGCACCACCGAGGCCACCGTCTTGGAAATTTTGCTTGATATGAAGTATGAAAGCTGACAGCAAGAAACTCGAAGGGTTTGGTCTAGCAAACACATATCAGTATCGAACCCAGTAAAGGTGACAGCGATGGCCTCGATAGTGTGGTGATAGCACGCACCCCCGGAATGGGTGGAACGCGGGTCAATTTCCGGCTGGGGTCGAATGTTTTGTATATCAGTCAAGTCTTAAATGTACAGTCAAAACATCACAGCACTTCTAAGAAGCAGTAAAACAGAGAATTCGTATGGATGGGTGCTGTATTTAGCAAAGTCTATAGCAAACTCAAAAACTGGTGACCAGTAGAAATGACAAACTTATATAATCCCTTGATGACTTGAGGCGATGCATAGGGCATTGTCCCACAAGCTGCATTGAGCATTCTTTCGCGACCACCGTGACGGAAAACTGTCGCCATACCAAAGTCAGATATCTTCAGCACATCTGGAATGACTCTTGGCTCAATATTTCAATGAAAAAAAGAAAAGAATCGGCTCGAATCGATCCTTTCCGGATGGTTAGGGTTGTCCTTCGACCCTCGAATTACTAGAGGTATTTCTCGTTAAGCAAAACCTTTCTACCAAAACTTTGATAGTCATTCAAAAGCTTAAACCTAGGTAATTTCAACATTGCGCATGGTTTTAAAAAGACTTCCTCAGCACGTCCCAGCAACGAAGACAGTGCTTCACATTCAAAGTGCTTTATTTGCACGGGTCTGGTCTTGGTCTCTAAATAGCTTTTTGTTAGACTAACCTAAATCAATAGCAGAAATTTTGGCAATTCCGTAGCTAGATTTGGTTTTTTAAAAGATCTTTATCGCGTGCTGTTCGAGCGACAGTAAAACTACGTTCCACACTCTTTTTTAGCAGATAAGACTTACATATGCAGAAAAAGCATAAAAGCTTCTAGAAAAAGATGTAGAGAATCAGAATAATTCATAAAACCTGAATTTCTCTCCAGAGCAGAAGAAAAAAATTACATTTGAATGATGAAAATTGAGCTGTGTGCGAAAATCGACGAAGCGCCGTCCGGAATGGGTCGAAATGTGAGCATGTTTCGCATGAAAACTGATATGTACCTTGGCCAGTTAGAAGGAGATTTTCTGGCTTGATGTCTCGATGTACAACGCCCATACCATGAATATGCTGAAGACCATGGAGAAGTTGACGAAAATAGAATTGAGCTTTCACAGGTGGCATTCCTATGTCGGGTTCTACAAATAACACTCCATTATTGACAGATCCTGGAGTCAAAGTTCCCGAATCTTGCCTTTAACTAAGAAATAAGCAGTATATAATTACCTAGAAAAGTTCTTTCCTCACCCACTTAAATCATTCCAATTGGAGGAAAGCCAAGGAAACAGTACATAATTCTCGTTCAAAAACAAAATTATCAGAAATTTCTCACCAATTTGATCGAAGAGTTCTCCTCCGTCAGCATACTCTAAGTAGAGCTGCAATTCGTTCAGATCACCTTCGGTCTCGACACGCATTCCTATGTAGCGGATAACGTTATCGCATTCCTTCGTGGAGATTAGCCGTTGGAGATATGCCTATAATCATGATGGAAAATATGAGACATATCTAGAGGGAAACCACTGAGGTTAACGAGATACCACAAGGATATTGATCTTCCTTGCCAAGCATTATACCATTCAACGTTTCATTTGACATTTCACGTTATTGATAGGCTTTTCCTAATGATGTTCGATGCGAGGTTGATCCCCCCAACACTCTTCAGCTATCAAACGAAGACTGCCCCAGCCTGGCTATCCTCAATCCTCAGGATTGCAGAGAGATTTGCCCGGATACTATCCTACGATTTTCATGATGAAAACGACATCCGCAAGCAATCGATGAGTACGAGGAGGCAAATCGAAAGCCACAAGCGTCGGGATTCGCACAATAAAGTGTGAAGACGAGTCGTATGAAAAAAAAAAAACTGCAAGCAATCGTTAGTAATCCAACCAAAAGCTCCTCCAGAAAAAAAACTTGTCCCTCGAAAAGATTCAGAATCTTTATTGCCATAGATTTCTTCACAATGGAAATATGGCGCGAATTTCATCGGCTCATGAGAAGAATCTTCCATGAGAATCAAATCTTCAGATCAAACCGTCACACACTTTCATAAAAATTGAGAAAGAAACGTTATAAAAGAAAAAAAAACCCACCTCTTTTTTGAACTGATTCAAAGCCTCAGTGTTATTCTTATACTTTCTCAGATCTATACATTTCAACGCAACACAGCACATAGGATTTCTTGGATCCACAACTAATTTCACTTCACTAAAAGCTCCTGAAAATGAAAAAATCGAAGAAAACGCTGTAGAATCCAGGCGCGAACAACGTGTTTAAGAAGGATCTCTTGAAAACATCATCAGAAAACGAACCTTCGCCCAGTATTTTCACGACCTGCGCTCTTCTTGTGGTGCTGGGCTCCTTGTCTTGCTTAGGAACTGAAGTCTCCGCTGCATTGACACAGGATTCGGGTTCAGCTAACATACTGAAACAAGATAGGAGAAACTTGGATGAACTGAACGGATCAAATCCAGATTATCTTTGACGAAGTGATCAGAGTTTTAGCTAAGAAAAAAAAAAACAAAAAAGTCTCGCTGTCACGGTTTTATCGAACAAAAGTCTAATTCTGTCGAAAAGAAAAGAGTTGTAGGAACAAATGAACGAAGGAGTATCCATTACCAGTACGTGGAAACCGAATAGGTTGACTTCCTCAGACCCATGGTCGTGTCCGACGACCCTAATCCTCTGCCCGATTGACGCTGACTACAGCTGCTTTCCTTGCAGAACACGCAGCTAAGTGGTCGGCATCAGTCGACACAAAGGAGGTGGAGTCATCGGACATTCCCAAGGGTCCATGGAAGTCAATGAGTTAAGCAATTCAACGAGCCCACAATAGGACGTGTAGTGGACCTCCTGACAGTCAAAGACGGTCTAAATACGAAACAAATGAATAGCGAGGCAAACGCCCAAAATTGCTGAGTGATATGTCAAAACTTTCAACCCTGCGGGAATTCAACCCGCGTCTCACTCTTTCCGTTTGCATGTGGCTACCACTACACTATCAGAGCTCTTAATCTGCTATCATTCCTTCGGCGATATAAGACAGAGAAAAAGCTTAAAGATGGTCTGCCATTGTGAACTTAATAGAATGCTCAGTACAAATCAAAAAATTGACATCGATGTGATCACGCGGACCATCTTTGAAGACACAGGGATGCCGAGCCACAATTTCTCGAGGTAACCTCCACAACGTCCGATGGAAATACATCATAGACGATTTGGTTATTCACACTTGATGGGAACACCCAAGACACGTAAAGATAGAGGATAAAGCTCTCGGTGCTGTTGAACAATCCCTGAGGGATGCGCCACGCATTCGACTCCATTCGCTGTAGCTCGCAGCATCATTTGAGATAGCTGGTTGCATAGCTGGCCTTCACAACGACTCGCGGTGGCCTATCTATATCTCAAGTCAATGCTACTATCCTCCCAGACAAGTGTGCTACCGATTCACCAACCAGGGAGGGATGAAAGTCTTGTAAAGCCTTGACTGCGGGACCGAACAATCGATATTCGATCGGTTGATGTCGTACAGTACTCCTGACTACTGCGCCACAAGTGCACCCATAACATAGGCTTAATATTAGGGGTGATATAGGAATTAAAATACTGTAAAATGCAAGGCGAACAAAGCAAGAAGATCCAGATTCTGAGGCAAAAAATTGAAGCAATTAGAAGAGCAAAGAAAAAGGTTAAAGTTGAAGGTTTTCTTCATCTCCACGGCTGATGAGAAATTGTTCAGAATGCTTTCGGATAAATGATCGAACGATGGGCGATACATATTCGTGATCCCAAAGCAGAAGACACAGACGAAAGAAAGGAAAAAAGAAGAAAAAAACGAAGGAAAAAAGAAAAGACAGTAAGAAGTATCCTTGCAGCAGACAGTAAGTCAACTCTAGGAGTGGAGAAACCCAGAAGATTCTTTCTGATAACAGAGGGACAGGTGAAAAACCGATATCATTCGCTGGAGAGGAACGTTTCAAAGGAGTGTTAGTAATCATTCGGAAGCTCAGACTTCAGACTACAGCTCCACATCGCTACTTTTTCAAAACATCCATTTTATAACGCTGTAAGATCCAGCGTAAAACTTGCCTCAAACGTGCATATTTCTCGCTGAATAGAGCTCTTTTTTTTGACAGCTAGTAATCATTCGATAGCGTAATCGTTTCTGATTCCAACACTGTGCTTATATCCTGAATAGACCGCTTCTCCGAAACGTAGCAAGTAACATATCTTTATAATTACCGATAGATCAAAGAAAAGCTCTGTCCGGCGAGAAATAGGCGCGTCTGAAACAAAGTTTTGTGTGGATTTTACATCGCTCTAAAGGGTGTTCTGGAAAAACCGGCGACGTGGTGCTGTAGCCTGAAATCTAAGCTTTCCATTGGTTATTAACAATCCTATGAAAATTTCTCCTCCAGCCAACTAGGCCGATTTTTCATATGTCCGCTTACGATCGGAAAAAACCTATGGGAAAAAAGGAGAAAAAAAAGAAAGAAAAGAAAGTGGAGGAAGAAAGAAAAGACAGTGAGAAGCATTCTCGTATTAGACAGTAAGCGACCCTAATAGGAGCGACGAAATCGAAAGCTTTCAGTTTGGGACTTCTTCACTTCTCATAGAGAAATGACTACTCTGTGTGCAGGTCAAAAAGGTTTCAAGTGATTTTGTTCGACGTAAACCGTCGCCACCACCGACGACGACGACGAGACAAAGAAACGAATGAAAAAAGTGTTGGGATCGGCCCATTTCTTGAAGACGGACCGTCCAAGTGAAGAGACGGGAACACCCTTTTCAAGTGACACCTCAATGCAAAAGGCAGCAAGACAACAGGATAAAAAAATAAAAAGGAGAAAAGAAAAAATGAAAACAAAGACAGGGGGCCAAGATGTCTCTAGAAGGCAGAAGAAACGCAGAGCCTCGATTTCGAGTTCCTTCACTTCAGCTAGAAAACTTACTGCCTTGCTGTCCCAGAGATCAAAGTGATCAATAGAGTATGTCTCCGAATGAAGCCCACACGAAACCAGCGCCACGACGGCGACGGGCGGAGAAAGAAACGATTCAAAAAAAGTGCTAAAATTGGCACAACTCGTGACGACGAACCGTCCCAAGGCAGAGGACGGGGGCTTCCTTCTAAGTGGAAACAAAGTGGAATCTCGAAGCAAAAGAAAAAAAAGAGGACAGAAAAAGGAAAAAAGAAAGATAAGAAAAAAAAAAGAGATGAAAGAAAAGAAAAGAAAAAAGGAAGGAAAGGACGAGAGGAGAGGATTTCTTCAGAAGGCAGAAGAAACAGAGATTCCGATTTATGGTTACCTTACAACTGCTAGAAAACTTACTATCCTCTGTCCGGAGATCAAATATGTCTCCGGAGGACTCGTCCAGACAAAACCATCGCTACGACGAGGACAGACGGAGACAGAGACGAATGAAAAGAGAAGCGACAACCTGCGATAACAAGCTATCCAAGTGAAGGTACGGAAACACTCCTTCATTAAATTGAAGCCGACATCTCATTAGGGAAGGAGAAATCCAGCCAGATCTTCCGGGCTTTCGCTTTTTGCTCGTCTTCTTTTTCTTCACCTTTCGTTCTTTTTGACCTCTTTGATCTGATTTCTCTCCCATGCGTGTCTTTGTGGCCTTTATCCGCTTGGATGACTTTTTTTAAGAGCCATCCATGTGAAGAGACAGAGAGATCCCTTCAAGGGACAACTCAAAGAGGAAAAAAATAACAAAAGAAAAGAAAAGAAGAAAAGACAAAATTTTTCCAGAGGGCAAAAACAACGGAAAGACTTCGATTTCCAGTTTCTTCACTACAGCTAGAAAACTTGCTGCCTTCTGTCCGGAAATCAAATGTCTCCGGGGGACTCGTCCAGACGAAACCATCGCTACTACGAGGACAGCCGGAGACAGAAACGGATGAAAAGAGAAGCGCAGATTCGCACAACCCAGCGGATAACAAGCCATCCAAGTGAAGGCACGGAACGACTCCTTCATTGAATGGAAGCCGACATTTCACTAGGCAAGGAGAAATTTACCCAGATCTTCCAGGCCTTCGCTTTTTGTTCGTCTTCTTTCGATCTTTTTGACCTCTTTGATCCGATTTCTGTCCAATGCGTGTCTTTGTGGCCTTTATCCGTTTAGATGACTTTTTTGATGACCCGTCCATGTGAAGAGACGGAGAGATCCCTTCAAGGACAACTTAAAGCGAAGAAGAAAAAGAAAGGGAAGAAATAAGAAAAGAAAAAGAAATGACAAGAAGACAAAAATTTTTCCAGAAGGCAAAAACAACGGAAAGACTTCGATTTCCAGTTTCTTCACTACAGCTAGAAAACTTGCTGCCTTCTGTGCGGAAATCAAATATGTCTCCGGGGGACTCGTCCAGAACAAAACCATCGCTCTTACGAGGACAGCCGGAGACAGAAAGGGATGAAAAGAGAAGCGCAGATTTGCACAACCCGGCGGATAACAAGCCATCCAAGTGAAGGCACGGAACGACTCCTTCATTGAATGGAAGCCGACATTTCACTAGGGAAGAGAAATTCGCCCAGATCTTCCGGGCCTTCGCTTTTTGTTCGTCTTCTCGATCTTTTTGGCCTCTTTGGTCCGATTTCTGTCCAATGCGTGTCTTTGCGGCGTCTATCCATTTTGATGATGACCCGTCCATGTGAAGAGACGGAGAGATTCCTTCAAGGGACAACTCAAAGCGAAGAAGAAAAAGAAAAGGGAAGAAATAAGAAAAGAAAAAGAAATGACAAGAAGACAAAATTTTCTCCAGGCGGCAGAGGAAACGGAAAGACTTCGATTCTCAGTTTCTTCACTAGCGCCAGAAAACTTGCTGCCTTCTGTCCGGAGATCAAATATGTCTCCGGGTGATTTGCCCCGAGGAAATCACCGCCATGACGAGGACGGCCGGAGAAAAAACGCTGGGGGAAGCGGGGAGGCGACACAGCCTGTGACGAAGGATAGTCCAAGTGAGAAGATCAAGACTCCTTCACGTGAAGATCGACATTCCACGAAGGAAGAGCGGATTTAAAAAAAAAAGAAAAATAAGAATAAATTTCGAAAATGTTTGAAGTTGGCGCGAAAATAACGTCTTGTCCGTAAAATCGGTGAAATTTCCAAATAAAAGCTACGTAATATCGCGACTTCCGCAAGCTACCGTAGAACAAAATTGGTCGCTGTGTTGATAATTTCTTCATCGCTCGTCTATGCCTCCATTTTCTGTTTATCGTTGATTTTCCCCACTTTAATTGATTGCAAAATAATTTTTAAGAATAAAGGGTTCGGGGGCGGGACTCAATTCTGTAAAATAAGCAGAAAGTAAGCGATTAGAGAGCGTTTTCAGGTGGATTTCTACCGAGGCGCACGGATTCATATGGAATTATGCTAGAAACATTCGAATAAATTCGATTTTGCAAAGTAATTTTGCAGCGATTATCATTTCGTAAACAAGCGCATGTGGCGCAGTGGTTAGAGGTGCTCTGCGTCGCACACGAGGTCAATGGTTCGATGTCGCGCTCATGGCTCACCAAGCCATCCATCCCTACGGGGTCGGTAAATTGGTACCAGACAGGTCTCAGACTTGCCTGGGAGGATAAGCAGCACTGACTCGGTTCAGCGGGAGGCCACCGCGAGTCATTGTAAAGGCCAGATATGCATTCAATTACCTCAAATGAAGTTAAAAATTGAAGTCGAATGCATGGCGCATCCCTTAGGGATTGATCAACACCGAGAGCTTTATCCTTTCGTAGTTTTTTTTTTTTGTGGAGGGTACATGTGGCTCAGTGGTTAGAGGTGTCGTGCGACACGCACTGGTCACGACCAATCGATGGTCAGGGGTTCGATCCCGCGCTCAGGGCTCCGTAGCGCTTCCATCCCTTTGCAGTTGGGGATTGGTGTCAGATTTATCTGAGAGGATAGGAGCCGTGGTACTCTTCTGCTCGACGGCGACAAATGAAAAATCGATCTCATGCGTTGGACAGGAAGCTTTTCATAGGAGTGTTAGTAATCATTCGAAAGCTTAAATCTCTGTCTACAGCCACACGTAGTGGGTTTTGCAAAAAGACCCTTTCATAACGCTGTAAAGTTCATAATAAAATTTTGTTTCACACGCGCATATTTCTCGCCGGACAGAGCACTTTCTTCGAACTGCTAGTAAACATTCGATAGAGTAATATTTGCTGATTCGAATGCTGTGCTTATTTCGCTGGAAAAGGCCTTTCCTCTGCAGTGCAGCAGGGAAAGTAATGTTGAATTGCTTACGTGAGCAAGTGGTCTTTGGCCGATTCACGGGCCGTTTGGGTGAGGCAGCAGGGTGGGCTGGCGAGATGATCGATCGATTTCCAGTCTGTCATATAAAAGTGTGATTTCTCTTCTTCGATTAGGAATTGTTTTCTCCGCTTTGAGAGAAAACTCCAGAGAACACGCGTGACTCTGCCACTAAAAGACTAAATACTTATATCTTGCCACGGAAATGAATAAATCAATTATCATTATGATCTTTTTAATGGATTCAGAATGCGAGGACGTCCTTTGAAGGTCCAACAGTGACTCGACGACATTCAGATACTACGAGGTTTTCTCTACACGTTCATATGCCCGATGATCGATCGATCATCACGTCAGTCCTCCCTGCCGCCTCACCCAGCGGCCCGTGAATTGGCCATAGACCGCTTGCTGCGTATTTTTTCTACTGCATTGCGGAGAGACGGCTCTTTCCGGAGAATAAATACAGCGTTGGAATCAGCAAACATTAAGCTGTCGAATGATTACTAATAGTCCAAAGAAAGTGCTCTGTCCGGTGAGAAATATGCGCTTGGGAAACATAATTTCATTTAGAACTTTGCAGCCTTATGAAAGGGGTCTTTTTCGAAGCCGTCTTCGTGAGGGTGTAGCCAAAGATTTAAGCTTTCGAATGACTACTAACATTCCTATGAAAAGTCCGTGTCCAGCTAGTGAAATTGGTTTTCCATTCGTCGTCGTCTTACGGTACCGGAGCTTTGATTCGATGCATTGACGAACCATCGCGTTGGAGTCATTGCAAAGGCCAGACAGGCGATCAGTCAACTCCAACGGTGCTACGAATGGAGGCCAATGCATGGCGTATTCCTGAGGGATTCATCGTCAGTAGAACATGGCCTTCTTTCGAATTGTACCTGTCATATCGACAAGAATCCTGGTCATTATTCTTCCAAGACCGACGATTTTCCTGAGTCAGCGTCACTAACCACTCGGCCATTCCTCCAACCTCAGTGTTCATTGAATAATTCACTGTCTTTCTCGACGAGGAGGTAAGAGGTTAGTAATAGCAGAATGGCAATATTGACATTAGAAAGAGAAGTATCAAAGCGGTTACCGGCTGTGTGGTGTAGTGCGGAGTAGTGGTAGCGTGCTTCTTCCGTCATAGGGAGTCTTAAGTTCGATTCCCGGCTGGGTCGGTTTTTTGCAGACTGTGCATTAATCTTAGATCTACAGTTGAAATCATAATAGAATATTCATAGGCTCACATTTTCCTCGTTAAGAAAGACATTGAACCATAATTTGGTCCAGTTTTTCTTACTTTTTCCTTCTTTTTCTCCTTTCTTCCCTCTTTTTCAGCTTTTTTCTTTTCTTTTTTTCATCCTCTCAGCGTTAAATCTATATTGGTATTGTGTATACTCGTCGTAGTGTTTTTTAATGTCTGTAGTGTCTTGTGAAAAAAATGTTTAAAACCGAATTTTCACTTGGATTGATTTTTTTCCAGTTTTTTCAACCGATTTGACCACTCAATCCCGTACTCCTCCAAGTGCAGGACTGTTTCTATCGAGGAGTATCCCAGCTTTTTCACGGATCGTCAAGGTATATTCTTGCTGATTTTCTTGTATTTCGATAAACTATTACGCTTCTTTCGTTTCGAGTGTTTTCTTAAGACCAGAGCTCAAATTTCAATATGCCTTACGATGATTTTTGAGCCACGCATGTCAGTGGTCTGTTAGACAGGGCTGACTTGTAGAGCCCGATACACGTGTTTCGATCTTGTAACTGCCCAAATGACGAGATCGCAAGATCGAAACACGTGTATCGGGCTCCATAAGTCAGCCCTATTTGACAGACCACTGACATGCGTGGCTCAAAAATCATTGCAAGGCATATAGCGATTCTTTCTGTTAGGCGACTAAAAACGAATTTTCGACCCCACTTCCTGGACAACCAATGTTTCATAGGAGTGTTAGTAATCATTTGAAAGCTTAAATGTCTTGTTAAAACTGTACGTGGTCGATTTTTCAAAGCAAACTTTTTAATGATGTAAAATCCAAACCAAAGTTATGTTCCGCACCCGCCACGCCTCTTCATTTTTATCATGCGTATAATTTGCTGAAAGCATGAAAAGTATATTAACATGTACACGAACTTTATAGTATCTAAGTCAATCGTTTTATCTGGAGTTTCTTTGAAAGCGGAGAAAAAATTCTCAGTTGAGTAACAGGTTCCATCCCACATATCTTTCGCCTTAGGCCATCGATCAATCGCCCCCTCCCAAACGCGTAAACGAGATAAGAGAAATAATTCCACAGCGCTATAAAAAGATTTTTTTCGAAAACCGGCCACGTACTGGTGCTAGTCAGAGATTTAAGCTTTCGATTGATTACTAATAAATCGCAGAACCGACTATCTATTAAACCTCGGCATAGTTTGAATAAATCAGTATCTTCTTCTGTCTAGCCGCTCCGAGGTGTTATTGATATTATTTGTTGAATATCAGCGAAGCATATAACAATACAGTTAGCAATGCAGCATAGATATTACAGCAATCGTGGTGGCTTTCGTTTTCGGCAAGGTTCGCCATCTTCAGAGCCTGGAAAGTACAAATTGATTACGCAAATTATCAAATCAAAGGCCTTCGTAACCCTAGCAGAAAACGTAAGAGATAAACTTTTGGATCGCATAGGAAGAACCTCATTACAAAAACACTCACCGCTCAGATTTTTTAGGTCTTTAAATTAATCACTGTAGTCCTGGCCACTTGGAGTCTGTGCTTAAGTGAGACTGTGCCTGGCTCAGGCCGGGGATAGTAGCCTAAGGTATGGTGCGAGGTCACGCGTTATTACGAGGCATTCCTCTTTGCTGTTCATTTTTGGACCTCAATAACACCTCGGAGCGGCTAAACAGTAGAAGATACTGATTACTAATACTTCGATGAAAAATTTTTGTTCAGGGGATGAGGTCTAATATTCATTTGTCGCTCTCTAGCAGAAAGCTACCGATATAACTTCATCCATTTGACTTTATATTCCTATTGATTTCCCAGCAGTAGTATGATGTTATAAAGATCACTTAAGAGTATAGAGTGGTACGCAAAAATTCAACCTTAGGAGGGAATTGAACCCACGTTTCATCCGTAGCGGGTACGCGTGCTACCACCACTTCTGGCCACATGCTATGCTAACACTCTTTCTTCAATATATCCTATCGTGGCTGTCAGTAACCAACCTTTGACGGGTTTTATTGGGTAAGCACTTTAAAAAGTTGATAGTTTAAATTGGCAGAGCTATTTGAAATCATTCATCGATTCGACCTTTGCCGAAATTGAACGCGCATTTTACCCATTTTTGTCTACCACTCTGCACTTCTGGGCGATTTTTATAACATCATACCACTGCTTAAAAGAAGTAGAAATAATGAATCTAAATAGATAAGTAGTTTTGAATAACTGTCAGCTTGATTAGGGTTCAACCCCGATAAGTGCTTACCCGGCCAAACCCGTTGAAGGTTAGTTGTTGACATCTACTATAGTATATGCCTAATATCTTTATATGCGATTGTTTTTTTGGGATCTCACTAGAAGTTGATACTTCCTGAGAGCATATATTGAGCCTTTCATAAGGTCTTTCATGGCACTTATACAATGCATGTACGTGTTTCGGCCTTCTAACCTCCTCAGTTGCACAGTGCCTTTGGTCTGAACCAACCCTCTCGGAGAATAACCACTTCACATAGAGGAATCGTCAATGAACACGTTACACCTCGGGTAAAGTGAAAATTAACTTCACCCACGTACAACATATCACTGCATCTCCAGTGACATGAGCACCGCACATTGTAGTGATCAACAGTCGATTGCTCAAGGCTAGTAGTTTTGATAATCAATTCCACTATATTTGACTGTTTTTCAGACTTCGCCGGAAATATTAGTATAGAATCGCCGAACGGGCAGTGTTTTGCACTCGATTGCTCTTGGGTGGTACCGTGAAGTAAATCACTTATCGGCGCTAGTAAAAAGTTCGTCGACGATTCCTTTATGTAAGGGGGGGGGGGGTTTCCCCCCCCCCCCCCCGAAGGGAATTGACTCAGACGAAAGGCACCGTGCAATTGACGAGGCTGCAAGGCCGAAACACATGTATGGCGCTGTATGAGTGTCCATAACAGACCGCATTCATGGCTCAAAAATAACTATCAGCCATCTTGAAACTTTGAGCGTGGTGTAAAGAAACACTCGAAACGAAAGTTATAGTAGGCTACATGCAAGAAAGTGTGGTGGCAAGGCATGTGGTCTGATAGTGTTGTGCTAGCAAGCGGGTCTCGGTATGGGTGGAATGCGGGTTAAACCCCGTTAGAGCTCGATCTTTTGCGTAGTACTCTATCTACCCTGCTTGGGCCGTATTTCTTGTTATACGTGGAATTCACTAGACGTTGTAAAGTTCTATTTGTCTTTTATTCGACTGTATTCCAAAATATCGACACAGAATCCAACATCTTTGAGAGACTGATTTTAGCCTTTCAAAAGTTCTGATATGGCTTGCGTACGTTTTGGCGATCTCGCTCGCCTCCTTAGAGCCACGCGCTCCGCTATTCACTCCACATTCCACGTAAGCTACTGGTGTAATAAACAAAATGGCTAAAACCAGTCTCTGTAAAATATCGAGGCTTTCGAAATAAGGTCAAAAAATGAATATAAGGGCTATGTCTTTAGCAGAAATGGTAGAAATGTGCCATCGACTGTAAAGAAGTTAATCTCCATTTTTCATGCCGTCGAGTGACTACGAAACATAGATAAGACATCTTAGAAATATTTTTCGATTGAAATTATGCTCCTTTTCTCACGATATGGTTTTCTTGCTAAAGCATAAGGGATTTATAAACACACCAACTTTCTTTTTAACTACCCTTACGAAGCCATAAACGCAAGGCCACCACATTTCCAAGTTTCAGCGCAGGACGTGGGGCTAAAATAACCCTTGTGAAAGACACTTTAGTGATTTTCCATCGTTGATAACAAATTCCGCTTAATTTTGCGGCGCGCGCCTACACAGATGCGCCCCGAGACGCGATCCCGTGCGGCGTAGTACAAAATGTACCATGCCGTTCCCAAAGAGTTAGATATTGATGAGTAGGTACACTTCCATGACCAAGTCGTCAAAGCATGGTCATCTATTCTTCATTTAATTTATAAGTATTTCTGACTTTCAGATCGAGTACTTCTATGGAACGCGCTCATCGTAATGCGTGATTCTCTTCGTGTGCTTTTCGCGTTGCTAATGTTCCTTTTCTCGCATAATCTCTATCCAGATCGAGGTAATTTCATTTGTTTATCACACTTCTAATCCTTTTTGCCCCATTTGTACAGTACTTTCTACAAAAGTATCCTCTATTTTCTTTCATCCTGCCTGTTCGTTGCTTATTTCAAAAGAATTATTCTCACTTTCGTAACTATGGATGTTTGAATTGAGATTATCCAGTCCACAACAATTCTTGAACTCAAGTGGTACGGCTTTTTTCAAATCTTGAGGATTTATTTCATATTGCAGCACACCAGTTATAAATTCATAATATTACAGAAGTTTGAAGCTTGAAGTCAGTTTGTTCTTCATCTGTGTTACTAGCGATTTAAAAAGGAACCCTGTTATTTACATAGTTTGAAAAACACCCGAAACAGTCGCTTCAGATATCCTAAGAAGACCTGGAGAAGATATGAAAATCTCAAGGACTTACTTTGTTTGGCCGACGTGACGATGGTTATAGTAGTAGTATTAGTAACGGTTCTATAGCTGACGTTTCGGTGACTTCACCGTCTTCAGAGCTTGGACGTATGTTGCGTTAGAATATCCCTGCTATACCTGCTATCCCTGACAGAACTTTCAGGAATGTGACGCAGTGGTTAGAAAAGCGCTGTGGCACACATGTGTCGGTTGTTCGATTCCGCGCTTAAGGCTCATCAAGCCTTCTATCTCTGCGATGTCGGCAGTTGGTACGAGACTTGTCTGGGAGAATCACATGCATTACCTGTCGCCCCGCTGATCATCGAGTGACTCGAGCGGATGCCAGCAATATCTCTATTTTTTCCCGTTCGGTGCAATAGTATCCCAGTGGGTCCTCCCCGCTCTAGAAATTCTTTGAGTGTCATGTCTTTCTTTTGAGCTTTTTGTGAAGAAACGGACCATCGGGTTGGTGGTGTTCCTGTGGAGCACTTGACATTCCGAGAAATCCAGTCGGTAACGGTCTCGTCCATTGGTTAATGCGCATTCCGTGTCCGGCCTACCCTATCTTCGATAACTTGGTGGTGCATTGACGTAGGTTGGAACTTTGGATCCTTTGTCTCAATTTGCGAGATAAGGAATACTTTTAGCATCGACCTTTCGACTGAGCGCTCAATAACGTAAAGTGATCTTTCGTCCTGCTCATGTAACGGTCAAGTTTTTGAGTCGAAAAGGTGGGCAGGGAATCGGACGTTTTTTTATCCTCTTACTACATCCTCGATGCTCTTAAACGCTCCTCAAGCCGCTCGTTTCGTCCTGCTCTACTTGGGAGGTAGGTTGTTCAGGTTGTCATCATGTTACTTTCACGACCGAGATAAACGTAATTGGAGCATTCGGAAATGTTCGTTTCGAAACATGTTTTCGTTAGATTTAGTCGGAAACCAATTTTCTTACAATCGTTATTGAAATCGGTCAACATTCGTTCCGCCTGGCTGATGCTTGATGTTATAAGGACGATATCACTTGAGAGGATAGCAGTAATAAATTGAGGTTAAGCCACCGCAAGTCATCGTAAAGGCCAGATAGCATCCAGTCACCTCTAGCAATGCTAGATGAAAATGATTACATGGAGCATCACCCAGCGATTGATCAACGCCGAGAGCTTTATCTTTCTTTTTCAAGTTGTCAGTTCCGAAATCTTTGAAAGGTCGCTATTTTGAATTTTTATGACCTAAGATTGACTTCCATAAACCCACTGGTTTATCATTTGTACTTACCTGAGAAGCAGTTTTCATCTTGAAACAGTGAGACTTGATGACGCGCGGTGAGAAATCAAATGCTTCTTATGGTCCTCAGAAGGTTAACAGAGCATATTGATATCAGAGATGTCGAGTTGATGTTTTGTCTCGTTTTTTAAGCTTTAAATGGAGTGAACCAAGTTTATTGCCGTAGTAGTCGGGCGATAAAACTTGTAGTTATATGATATGCAAAAAGAGTCCGAATTGGCATCAGATGGCAACAGGCCAAAGTTTTCGTTAACTGAGCAGCAACAGAAGTCGAGGTAAAGGTCCCTGGTAAGCAATGACGATGATGATTCTGATGTCACTCAAAACTGGGCAGTAATTTGCGCGACTTTTTCAAAGCTTCATAATGTCAAAGAGTCTCTGATTCGGGATTGCTGTAATGTCACCACGTGTATTATTTGGTATACTATTGTCTCTTTATCGTATTTGTCACAAATGATTTCTTAGAAAAAAGCGTGTGGGTCTCTGTGCTCCTTTATCTGCCTGAGCTATTTCTAGTAGCCTTGGCTGTTTATCTTGACTATTCCTGGTAGGAGAAGTCGTTCTGTGGATGTTTCAGTGTCTGTAGCTGCAAGTTTTTCTATTCGGAAAGTGGGCTTTTGACAATATTCTTCATTGGGTTGACCCATAATCGCTTTCACACTATTGCTTTATTTAGCTTTTTGCCTATTTTAAGTCGTTATATTGCCAAAATGTTGAGGTATGTTGGAGAATGTTCCAGTAGCTTTAGGTAGACTTGCATACGCTCGTAGCAGCATCATTCGCCATTCAAACGAAATGGGTCACCGCAAAGTGATGACTGGATGGACACCTTGTGCACTGACCAACCACAACCGTACTGCTTGTGTTACCATCTGCGAAAGTGTTCTTCTGCAACCGCATCGGGATCATCATTGGAAAGAGTCCTAGGTCTATTATGACAGCAGCACGAGTCACGCCTTATTTTGTTTTACGTCGAAGACTCGCCAGTTCAACCAACGCCCAAGTTCATGCTTGGAAGATATGCTCTCGGTTTTGTGGGATTAGCAGAGCATGCTGTTTTAAGATGTGCTCGACATCAACCAGGCAGCCAATGTCGATGTTCTATGGCGAACAGTTCTGAAAGTTAGCCGGAGCAGCGCGAGATAAGCCTCCCGAAACGACTCAGTGTCGTATTTTCCCAGGATAACGCTCGACCCCGTACATCGCAAAGTCGACTCACTGCATTTTTGAGAAACTGAGCTCGATACGGTACCACATCTACCGTATTGCCTAGCCCGGTTTTTTTTCTCCACCAGATTATCTGCTCTTTGACGTCCTAAAGCAGCATCTGAGCAAAAAAAACATTCGAAGACTACAACTAACTCAAAGTGACCTCACTGATCTTTCCTTTGAAACTTTGATCTTTCTATAAGGATGGCACTCTTTGCTCAGCCAGTGGTTGCATATCATTAATCGTGATGGTGATCATATTGTTGATTAGTTGATTTGTCAATATAAATAACAACTGGACCAGCAGAAGTGTCGGAATGAGAATGAAATTTCGAGACAGCTCATTATTTCGCACTATATCTTGCACAACCCTTCATCGCGGTTCTCAGTGTGCAGATCCCCACATTATTTGCATTTGATTCCTTTCCTTACATCCATCATGCACGAAAATCTTCGAATATCTCGCGCTTTGTTTGGCATGTGTTTGAGGATTTCGCCTTTTTTGCAATTGTCATAGAATGCTGGCCAAAACGATTCTCCTTGCAATTTTTGGAGAACTGAGCTAAGGCGTTCCCCAAGGCGTCCATTGACTGACTGCAAGAATCTCTTCATGTGGAGATCTACCAGCGTTTTGCTTATAACATTGCTTTCTGAAACATCGCTTCATTAACCGCTGCGCCTGCCCGCTCCTTTCAACTGTATCTTCAACTGTATCTATCTTTCAATTGATCGGACTAGGACAACCTATCTTTGTTGTCTTAGTAGCAGGTCTATATTAATGTATTGGGTGTTTTTCAAGATCAACACATCATTTTTTTCTAGTTTATTAGGTGTTCCTTGGTGATAGGAGATTTTGTTTAGGTGTCTCAGCCCAATTTAGCTGTTCTTTTAGCGGTGATATTATTTTTGAAATTATATATCCAATAATGTATACCCGCTGGCGGTTTGTTACTGATATCGATTGTTTGTATTGAGTACAGAGTGGTAACAAAGAAAGAGCCTCCTTAGTGCAATTGGTCAAAACGCTCCCCGTGAAGAGTGAAATGCGGATTCGATTCCCATTTGAGCTTCAAAGTTTTTCATTTCACCCTACATTATTGGATATAGTATCTCTAACAATTCCCAAGACCCACTGTCTATTAACCTCGGCATGCTTCAATATATATCCTGATTTTCTTCTTCAAGCCAAACGCGAGGTGTTACATTAAACTTTATTTGATAGCTGACGTTTTCGGCAGTTCGCCTTCTTCAGAGGCTGAAAAGGTCAAAATGTCTGCAACCCAATCAGTCAAACACCTCCATTACTCCTTTAGAAAAAATCACCAGACCTAGATTTCAATTGCATCAAGCACAAAATCGACTCTCAACGTACTCACCGCTATGTGTTCCGTTCACGAGTGGAGATCACCGGAAGGAGATAACATAGGCTCGTCATGCACCCTACCCATCAAAACAACAGTCTTATATACTGACTCAAATCACGAGAGATAACGAGGCATTTTTTGGTTGGGTTGGTCGTATTAATCCAAAACGCCTCCAAGATGTTCCGCGCTGATGTTTTTGTTCCTGTGCAAGGATGGTGAAAAAGGCGTCAGTAAAAAACATGTTCCGAAGAGCAGCCAATATATGTACCGGGCAGGAGCAGAGAGTAGAATCCGTGAAACTGGCTCGGGAAATAGCCACTTCTAATAGATAGGAATTTGTAGCCCCTTGTCTTAGGTTCAGAGGAAAGAGTACGCCTCCGAACGAGAACTCGAATGAAACGAAAGTCCCGTTCATTCTCCCGTCCTTTTCAAATGAGATTAGTACGGCTATAAAACGCTGTTTGAAAAGAGCGGGTTTAGAGCATTCGGTGGCCATTATTGAAATAACACCGAATACTTTAAGACGCCGACTACTTACAACCGCTTATATGTCCGTCTCTGTATAACAAAAGATTGTAAAGTATGTCCTAACGGCTGAGACCGTGATTGCATGAGCGTAGGTACAGTCTACCTAATCTCTTGCAAAGCGTGTAGCGATAAATTTATTCGCGAAACGGGTAGGCTGCTTTATCCCGCATAGAAGAACACCTAGCTGACAAGCGTTTTAATAGACGGAATACTCCGCTAGAGGCAAATAGAAAACAGAAACACGACGGAGTTGATTTTGAGATTAAAGTCACCATCCTTTCGCAGGAACAAAAACATCAGTGCGAAAGATCTCGGAGACGTTTTGGATTAATACGACCAGTCCAACCATAAACCGCAGGGAGGAATGCCTCATTATCACTCGTGATATGAGTCAGTATATAAGACAGTTGTTTTGATGGGTAGGGTGCATGACGAGCCTATGTTATCTCCTTCCGGTGATCTCCTCTTGAATCAATCAGTGGAACACACATAAGAAAAACGATGAGTTGCTCAAGGTTGATTTTGTGCTTGATGCAATTGAAATCTAGGTCTGGTGATTTTTTCCAAAAGAGTAATGGAGGTGTTTGACTGACTGGATTGCGGACATTTTGATATTTCCAGGTTCTGAAGAAGCTGAACTGGCGAAACGTCAGCTGTCAAATAAAGTTCAATGTAGCACCTCGTGTTTGGCTTGAATAAGAAAATTAGGAATTTTAGTAATTCAATTTATGTTCCCCACGTTAGAATTTAAAATCTAATAATATGATGTTAAGTTTTAAAATTCTTTAGCGCAAGTCTAACACTTGCTAATGTCAATTATCATTCCAACATACCGTCAGGTTTCGAAGGGTAATGGGTCCGTTTTTCAAAAGCTTTCATTCTTGTGCGATAGAGAAGTGGAAGCTAATTTTTGAGTAAACTATATTTTTGACGAAGATTTGAATTTTTGATGTGTTCCAAATTAACTTGTCAAGGCTCGTCATAAACTCGCATGTTTCTTAGAGTTGAAGGGGCCTGGTAGCAGTTGAGAACGTATTCATCAAATTGAGTGTATGATAGATTTCTATGTGCTATGTAGCATGAATTCTGATATCAAAATTACTATCCTCTTTTCTTGCCCTAGAAATGCTGTTTTGTAATTTATTATTTCAGCGGAATGACCGACTTCTGCGAGCAACCATTGGGACTACTCTGTGAAGTGATTCGACGCGAATTAGTTCATCTTCTTGAATCTTTGCCTGGGACAAAAGACTTGGTTGTGGATGCTACGCTACTTCGTCCTATTGATCGAATCGCATCCATGAGTTTGTTGCAAAAGCATGGATGTCAGCGAGTGATTCCGCTGCGACTAGATTCACAGGTGGCTATCCCATGGGATTCAAATGTTTCCCGTCGTGTTTACCTTCTTCGAAGTTCCTTGGACATGGCTCGCTTGCTGGCCCAACATGTTCGCGCTACTTCCGAAAAACATATCGCTGCGATTTGGGTGGATCGCCGTTTGGTTGTTTGTGAACGAGAGCTGGAGCGGCAAGGAGTATACGGGTTGATTGAGTCTTTTGAGTTGAGCATATCTTTTATCTCACTCGAAAGTGACTTGTTTTCGATGGAAATGCCTGTCACGACTGCTCAGAAGGATTTGTTGTCCCGGCAAATGCTTTATTTCAGTTGCAGTCTTTGTATGGTCTTATACCGACAGTTTATGGTTTGGGAGAGCAAACTGAGATGCTGTGGAAGTTGATGCATCATGTTTATATCGAACGAGGTGAGCCGCGATCGTCGCCGGATCAACCGATTAGTCATTTGTTTATGTTCGACAGGTCCCTCGATCAAGCTACGGTACTAATGACTGGCCTAACTTACGAAGCTATGCTTCATGAGGTATTCGTCATTGGTTGCGGGAAAACCTCTTTTGGTCCAGAAGTTGAAGAGAAGATGAAGCTCGAAGTTGATCATGGAGAGACTACAAAAAAGTCTAAGGTTTACATCCTTGATAACAACGATGGAGTATTTTCGTCAATAAGAAATAAGCATATGACAGGGGTGTTTCCGTTTCTCAGTTCAAAAGCAAAGGAAATCCAATCGGATTTCAATAAAGGTGCTTCAATCGATCAGGTTCGTGACATGAAGCAGTTTGTTTCGCAAGAACTCAAGTCACTGAAGCTTCAACATCGCCAACTAGAGATGCACATTTGTGCTTGTGAAGTATTGTTGAAGAAAAACGGGGCTGCTGGAGCAGGAGAACGTTTGCGATTTGAGCACGAATTGGTTGCGGGAACAGCTAACATCAGCGATGTCATTTCATACCTGGAAGACTGCATGTTGCGAGAATTGCCGTCTTGGCAGGTCCTATCACTAGCATGTTTGGCCTCTTTATCACAGAACGGACTTCCTGGAAAGTATTTACAGTCATTTCGCGAACATTTTCTTCGCAGTTACGGTTTTGAGTACCTCCCAATACTTCACAGTCTCTGCTCCAAACGGCTTCTGATTGAAAAACCTCGACCGATCGTGGGTGCTACGCCGTCGACAATACCTTCTCCATCACGAAATGATTCCTTACCAACACTACCATTCCTTATCAAAAGACTGAACCTTGTGCCATCATCAGAAGAAGCAGCGGTGGACTTGCGAAACCCATCAGCAATGAGTTACGTCTTTTCTGGAGCTTTTACACCACCATTTTGTCAAGTCGTTGCCAATGCAATGGTTCACGGTTGGAACACTAGTGAATTGAAGAAGACATTTGGGCGAGTTTTAGTTGAAGAGAACAGTTACATTCCTGCTGATCGTCGTCCTGATAATCGAATGAAGAAAGCTATTCTTGTTTTCTTTCTAGGCGGTGTCACATACGCTGAAGTGGCAGCATTGAGGCTTCTTGCGGTGCAAAATAATTTCCGGATCTTAATAGCCTCAACTAATATTATTCATAGAGATTCATATATGAAGTATCTCAGTGACGTGGATCCTCGTTTTTTCTAGCACTCTTTTATAGTTCGACAAACATTCAGATAGACCTATTCTGGAAGGAACTACCGTGTGCGTCTCATTACTTATGTATTTTATAGTGAGTTTATGTGTAATAACATTGAGAAGGATTTCATACTTCGGGTGCTCTTGTGATTATTAATTTTTTATAAATATACGAAAGGTATTGTTATTGTAAGGCAGCTCTTTATCAAACTCCATCGAGGTGAGAAAACACTCCTTTCTTCTTCTGAGAGCGACATATTAAACACGCGGATAGTTGTTTTAGAATTTGTTTTGCATGGCAGAATTTTATATAAATATCCATCCTTAGAGACAAAAAAGAGGCGAAGAACTTTATCTGATGTACTCAAATAACTGCTCGCACTTGCGTGCTACCGGCAATCGTTATTACATCTTGAGGAAGATCACGACCGTTAATTTTGGTGTACGTACTGTAAAGCTCATGTGGGCTCTACAATGTCATATTCGAGCCTTAAGGTCATTGTGATGTTCTATGTTCTTTTCGGTAGTCTATTCCTCTGGAATTTCGTTGAGTTCTTCATTACTGTCACTCAATACATGACGGAAATTTGTGATCGTATAATTTCTTCTATGCCGAAAGCCTCTAGATTGTGTATTTACAATACAGGGCGGATGAAGCAAAGTGGCAATGTTGCTGTTTAGTACGTGCAGTACACTAGTTCGACGCTGTACTGGTCTTGCTAAGCCTCATCGCTCCTTGATTGGTAAATTGTTAGTAGACTTGTTTCACATCGGCTTGCTTCCTCAAAAACACAATAGCCGATGACTAATTGTGACCAAGATCTGGGGACAGCTATCGCTTGTATCTTGGGATTCCAGAGAGAACTACTGAACTCTTGTTCGGTGACATTTATATGAAAGCTGAAATCCTCAATGAAAAGCAGGCGAAATTACGTGGAATTACGAACGTAATACTGCCAGAAATACACTGAAAGACGAGCAGAAGTCGAAACTTTAGGTGAGCTCTGAACTTGCAATACTTTTGCCCTGAGGCTTAGAGCAAAGGTTTCGTTCGTAGTGTATAGCATGTGAGCACGTATCACATCTCAGTATCCTTGTATCTGTATTTTACATCGCACTGTACGATGAAAAATAAGTTGGGATGAATAGGATTCAGATATTGTGGTTTTGATTGCAGTTTCAACTTAACTAAGTTCGTTGTCGGTTCATGCTCCTATATCCTTGCAAAAATACATGAGCTTATCTGTAAAGCAGTGTGTAGGTCAAAAGATACATGAAATTATGCAATATATTTATTCAATATAGCCTGTAAATACCCGTGCAAGTTCACACATTATTCACAACAGGTCACCATTTACTGCTTCTAACCGCAAAATTCTTTTCTTTCTAAGCGAACTCAACAATTCAAATTTACACCAGTATCAGGAAGTGGTTGTGTGTGAGCGAGCAGTAACTGAATATCGAATGGTAAAATTGCTTTGAATACGTTAGCAATATGCAAATTAAAAGGGTACGTTAAAAATCTTTCATATGTAACCAAAGATAAAGGATGATGTGTCATAGTCGGGACAGAGCAATGTTGCGTAGTGGGTAAGAACGACGGCATGAATGTGGGAAGCAACACAGATTCAGTCGCCATCGCTGGCTTTGGCATCGTAATATCGTTGAGTGTTAAAACGGGCGTCTAAATATTCATTTATGATGTGATTACGGTTTCATCTAAGGTTTTTTCCTACTACTTTGTCCAGCTAGTCACAATTTTGCTACTAAATCGAGCGGGCAACACTGAATTTCTCTACGCAATAAAGCTGTTAAACGAGTTTCTTTCTCAAGAGCAGCATCACGCTTTTGATTTGTAATGCGTTTTCTTTGTCAGAAAGTAACCAATAATGGCTCAACGTGGTCTATGTTAGCAGAGCTTCACTTAGAGCGGAAAGATTCAGGATTGAAATGTGGTGTGGGACTACGTCCGTTTTATATGTAGTCCTTGTATACATTTTGTATTGTAATCCTTGCATACGATAGAAAGTGTATCACAGCATAGAAACTAGCGTCGCCCTATCAGAAATATTGTTAGTTTGATGTTCTATGTTCTTTTCGGTTGAAATTGTCAATCAGATGAGGGCAGTTTCCTATGCAGGAACATTATCAAACTAAAGTTGCGCCTCTATTGGAAAACGCAAGCTTTTTTCCGTCCTACTAACCCTCGGAGTAGCGAGTATTCGAAGGAAAGTTCCCCTATTTTACCGATGCTATGATGCATCGTAGTGTCACCACGACCGCAAGAAAAAAGCATAACCAGACAATTCTTTGGAAACCTTACAACCCTATTATTTGCTGCTGGAAATTACTTATGAGTTAGAGAATGTTTCTGGATTGCTCGGCCCGGTATTTCAATTCGGTCGGATTTTTCGAAATGAATACTCAGTTACTAGAGTCCTATTGAAGATTGTATGATTCAAACATTAATGAGAGTAGCAATATTACGTTTCATTATATATCCCAAAGCCGATATCTATTAACCTCGGCATAGTTTGAACAATTTCTAAAAAGTTTCGTTTTCATTATTCGATTTCAATTTCGTAATGATTTCTTTGTGTAAATGGCAAGCGAAGCTCTCCTAACACAGGATGTAGCAAAATCTACGAATGCCGGAAATTATCTTTTTGAAACTAATTACTATTACTCGAAATTTCTAGTAATTTTTACTGTTTTTTTCGCACTGTGAAATTCATATGTACCTAGGAGAATTGAGTGGTGAGCAAATATACGACCTGAGACAGGAGTCGAACCCGCGTTTCATCCATACCGAGGGCATATTTGCTCACCACTGAATTCTCTTAGGTTTACATCAAACTAGTTACTATCTCAGTGAAATAGATAAATAAAATAAATCCTTAAATGCCAGTATTTGCTAAAGATTAAAAGATTATAACGAAAATTATACCGCTTCCATGTTTTTCAGATGCGATGCGTTGAGTGAAGTTTTTATAACATTGAAGGCATTACTATCGTACTCAAAGTTGAATTTCTCTGATGAACAATTCAAATCAGGACAATCGGGCGTTTTTTCTGAAATCTAACCGTTAAACTTCGGTATATCATAATGTCTACAGTGTCATTCACATGTTTCATTGGTCGTCAACCATACCAATATTTGTGCCTTTATTTCTTTTAAGATGTCGATCCAGTACTCGTCTCGTATCGATAAGGCCACAGTGTTCACAGCGGCAACTCGCAAATTTACAATTTCTTTTATGGTCCTAAACAAAATATTTGTAATTACAGAAGTGCTGACTTATGGAAGAAACTTAGAACATGGGATGGCTACAAAGCCGCGAAATTTTTTTGAAAGCTCATTAGGTTTTTCACGCACCATCGGGGCCATTGCACCACCTTTCTCTATCTTCTTCTGGCCTATCGCTAACCGAAAGCAGTCACTCGTCAACAAAATAAAAAGCGGTAATTTTAATCACGGCTTCACCTTGACAACTTGAGAATTGGTCAGAACAACTAAAAAACAGAGCAAGGGCCTTGATGATGCAATGGAAAACCAGTGAGTCGCTTTGAGAGTTTCTTAAGACCACGCTCTAAATTCAACGTATCTCATAATTATTATTTGAGACAACATGTCATGTGGTCTGTTGAAGGGCTGGCTAATAGAACCTGATACACGTGTTTCGACTTTCGCAGTCTCATCAGTCGGGCGGCACCCCTCGTCTTTCGCCAATCCTCTTGGGGCGCATAGTCCCATACACTAAGAGTAGGCGACGACGAACATTTTACACCGTCCACTAAGTAAAATTATCACTGAATGGGCAGTGTTGTAAACTCGATTGCTCTTGGCTGGTAGTCGTTAGACGAAGGGCACCGCCCTACTGATAGATTGTCAAGGTTGAAACACGTGTAGCGGGCTCTATAAGTCTGCCCTATAACAGATCACATAACTTGTTGGCGTAACGAATATTCATGAGATATGTTGAAAAACTTAAGTATATGATTTCGGTCACTGTTTGAATGTGCTCTTATTTGCTGACGATTAACATTTCAACGACAGATGACTCCTAAGCTGACTTAAAAAGGGTAGCTCCCTGAAGTTATATGTTGACTTGTCCTATAGTTTATTTCGCAGCATTGTTCTATTTAGTTTTTCCAGTTCTAATCGAGTTACTGTTGAATGACTGTGGCTTGGAGAATGTGCTAACAGACATTTGGATACAACATCTATGGCACTATCTCTTGCTATCTAGATGAAATGGGCTGCCGCAAAGAGATGTGTCGATGCACGACTCATGCATTAACGACAACTACCGCAGCGCACGCGTGACCCTCTGCGAAAAACTTCTGCTACGACCGCGCAAGCAAGACTATCCAAGTTCTGTGTAAGTGAAGATGAGTGGATCTACTACGAGGACAACATGCGCCACGCCTATTGGCTGCCTCGCAGCGAAGATCCGCCAGCTCAACCAAAGCTTAAGTTCCATACTCGTAAAATTATGCCCACAGTTTTTTGAAATAGGCACAGGATGCTGTTCTGGGAACTGCTCAACAATAAGCACAACCGATGCCCACGTCGGCAACAGGAACAACTCGGCAGGTGGCTGCAGCAGTGTGTGAGAAGCGTCCGCAACGACTCATTTTCGCTCTTCTCCAGGATAACGCTCGATGTGGGCACATTGCAAAGTCGACTCGCCACATAATGCTGAAACGGCTGGACCACGGTATCACATCTATCGTATAGACCTGATATTACTCCACTGGATCATTATCTCTTCCGCTCCCTGAAGCAGCATGTGCAGGATAAATACGGTTACAGCCGGCTCAAAAGTGACTTCACTGGCTTCTTTGATCACCGGCCTCATTCTCTATGGAGAAAGGCATTTCAACTTTGCCTAGGAAATGGTTGGAAATCAATGATCATGATGGTGACTATATTGTTCATTGCAAAATTTTTTCAACTGAATAGATGAGTCAACAGAAGTGTCCAAATGCAAAAGATATTATAGGACAGTCTAACGCAGCTGCTGAGCCGGGTAAGGCAGTAGTGGTAACCCCATTTACTACACGGACAGTCCAACCTATCAAAGAGCTAGCTCGAACTCACCGCCAGTCCGTGAAACCTTTCATCCCCCGGTTTCATATATTAATATTGGAAATTTCATGGACAGCTCACTCCCTTTGTTCTACCTATGAACGCCCTAACATGCTATCTCGGAGTTCCATAGGGATTCAAATGATTCAGCATTAACTGACATCCTTGCAGGAGAAGAAAGCATCTTTAAGTGGCAGGTGAAGCAACGTGAAAAAGTTTGAAGGAGAAGAAATGTGGAAGTGAATCTCAAGCGAGAAATAATGGGATTTACATTTTGTGATACTTATGATGTAGAGACGCGTTATTGGTTGAATGATGAAAATGAAGCAATAAATTAACAAAATAATTCAGCTACGTAGTTTTCTTTACACTATCCATTGTGACTCTTACAAACATTTTGCGTAATCACCTTTTTCCACATCAAAATTCCATGATTTTTGCATTTCTGACAAAAATAGCACATGTTTGCATCGTCTCGGTTGTTGGCCTCAGCGATACTACCGTTCGATGGTATGAAATCGGCTTCTGATACGTTCGTTGTTCGCTGAAAGAGTCGTTTATTATAGTTGTTCAGATTTTAGCAGTAATAATTCCCTATGATTCAATAAGACTATCAAAAGCAAATTTTCGTGCAAAAATCTCTGATCTGATAACTACCAACTCAATATAACAATCTAATAGTAATGATACCGTGTTACAGAATTGGTCAGCGTACTTGATTTGATTATTTCTTTATGTTACAAAATTAGTTTCATCACATAATGGAAAATAAATGGAAACGAAGTCGGCAATCACTAATAGGGTTTTCGTTGACTACCTACCTGAAATTTCTTATCCTGTTGTCTGCGTAACCGGATCTGTGTGGACATAATTGAACGTCTTTGACGAATGAGATCACACTAAGAATCAAAAATCAAAAATTTTCATACAGGACGTCCTTTCGCAAAGTCATTCCTTGAGTAGTCAATAAATGAAGAATTTTTACTATCTATACTGAACATTAACAACTAACAATTATTGAAACAAAAGCAAAAACACTTCGGTAGCAAAAAGTTCTAAATCCGTTTTCTAATACTGCAAGTATTTTTGTTCTTCACTGTACCACCTTTGTTATATTCTTTGAAGAACGATTTACCTTTTCACATACACAGCTTTTGAATTGACAAATATGACCTCGTGTCTCGACTACTACTCCGTGCTGTCTACACATTCCACAATGCCGTTTTACATCTGAAATCCTACCCAATGAACGTAAAATTCCTTACATTAGCTCCTAAGCTTACATTTATTTGAACGGTTTGAATACAACAAGAAATTTGATACCGGAGGCTGCCAAGGGCGAAATACGTGTATCGGGCCGCGTAAGTGTTCATAACGGGCCACATGCATGGCTCAAAAAATAATTACCAACTATATTGTATTTATTTGACAGTAATAATTGATTCAGCTGATAGATCATCTTCAACTATTCCTCGGCTGATCGTAGGAATCTCTGTTCTAACCTCACCTCAATCAGATTAGCTAAGTCCGGAATTGCTTTCAACAAAGAACCTTAGTGTACTCGCAGGTGTATTGTCTCGGTCTGCTACATCGTCTTTAATCGGTCTCCGGCTAGTCATGGAAGTTTTTACCCCGAACTCTCTACAAAGCACAATGCATGGCGATTGTCTAAGATGAAAATTTGCTAAAGCTTCCTTGGGAAAATGCATTCTTCCAGCGTTCAACATGTCACTGAGGATGGTGAACGACAAGTCTTCGAGCGATTGACGAACACAAACGCAAACCCTGTTAGCTCTGTGGATGATGGCCAATAGAAAATTTGCGGAAACTTGTTCGGGAAGACGGAGCGTTTATTTAGGTAAAGAGTGCGAAACATTCACGTTCTCCTCCCTGATATTAAGTGTATGCTGCCGTTACCGTATAAATGTAGAATTTTGCAAAGTATTGAATGTACCGAACCTCTTGGGATTCTCTTAGTGTATCCGAAAAATCGGTGACATTCGATTGCTGTCTTTGGTGAAGATGAGGTGTCATCACCAGTATTCATTTATTTCTGCAAGACACAGGACTGTTAATGATATTATGTTCACGTGCTAAGAATACGAATAATGTTGACAGAAAGATTGGAAAAGTTGTCATGTAAAACTGACAAAATATGAAATAACTTGAGATAGATAGAAAACAGGTTCAATAAATTCCAAATTTAATAAGTGGTTTGCAAGGTATCCAACCCGTCTAGAACTCTTATCTGACGAACTAATAGGAGCCTTTAAACTCATTTATCTCGCTAAAATTTGCTGAGAGGAAAAAAAGAATGGAACAATTACTGATACGAGTGAAGCAACGGGAAGTTAAAGTTCGCAAAATTGCAGTGAAGAAGGTATTCAGCGAGCTCTTCAACGGCTAGAAGTTCAAGACGTTCTCCGAAGTGATATTGGTTCAAGTTCTCATTAAAGTCATTTTTTTCAGATCATTTTATTTATTATCAACAAGTCTCGATAATACGTACTGGCCATTCCAGTACTTCTTTCTTCATGGATTCGGCTGGTGCGCGAGAATGTGATCCTCGAAATATTATTGAATGTCAGATAGCGATAGCTATGCTGGGCTGTTTTGAGTTCGTCATGAGAAGTAATTGCCAACTTTGGAAAATCGTGAGAAATTTTTCACAAACAGATCTGGTAGCAGTTTCCCGATAACAAAGGAATAGAGTTTGATACAGGGGTGGTATGCAACCAACGACTGTGAGCATTTTATTGAATAAGCTTATTCAACTCGAGCGCTTTCAACGCTCCATTTAAGTTGATTTCTACTTCGCCGAAATCAAGAGAACTGTATTCATTGATACTATGGGGCGACATGGTAATGAACAAGATTCTTCTTATTTTAACACATTTATAACGATTTTATGATCATCTGAGGTTAGATCTACAGATTCCAGGAATTTCTGACAAAAGACTTCTTACTTTGTCATATTTCACAAGAAGATAACCAACAAGTGGCTCGTAAAGCACTGCCAATATATAAGTTTATTTCGTGTTGAGCTTCCATGGAAATATGGAACCACAACTCAGGCTGGGTAGTCTTGCTGAAGCATGAATCTTTCGTACCCGAAAATCATTAGAAATTTTGTTTTTGCGTGAAATCCTAGCATGTTATAATAGTGAACAGAATCTTGGCAACAGAAGCTATTGTAGGAAATCTGAATTTCTATGTATTTATTCATTCCAACAATTCCTCTAACTACATTTATCAGTTGCACAAACATCAGTATTGTGAAATCACATAGCACATTGCTTTGCTGTATTTTTTTCAGCGTTATTTCGACATTATTTTCAGCGTTATTTCGATACTGTTTACATTGACAGCGCAAGGAAAAGATGAAAGGTTAGCTTCAAACACAACTTCATTTTGAATACACACTTTTATACAGTAGACTTCACTGGAAATGCCTGAGTATCTGCCTTTTCTAGCAAAACGAACTAATTTCCAAGAAATAACACACCTGAGACATGAGATCAAATCGACAGTATAGATTGATATAACTCCAGATTATAATATGTTGGAAACTCCTCATCATTTCACATTAAATTTATAACATATATCTGAAAGCAAGGAGAGCATATGGCGCAGTGGTTAGGGTGCCTTGCGTCGCACACAGGGTCGATGATTCGACCTCACGCTCATGGCTCACCAAGACACTCATCCTCGAAGGGGTCGCAGATTTGTCTGGGAGGATAAGCAGCACTGACTGGCTCTATACAGCGGGAGGTCACCGCAAGTCATTGTAAACGCCGGATATGCAAACAATCATCTCAAACGAGAATAAAAATTGAAGACGAATGCTAGCGTGGCGCATCCCTCAAGGGCTGATCAACGTCGAGGGCTTTAATCTTTCATCCCTTATCCAAAGACATAGGCGTTATATGTTGTCTGTGTAGCACAAGAATTAGACGTGTCTGCAAGACAAACGTGATGCTTGTTCGATCTTGTTCCTCGAGCAAATCCACCCCTTATCATTTCAAAGTCGACAAAATGGCTACTTGATTTCTGCGGCAGGATCAAAGCCTTGGTCGTATATGGCGGAAGCTCCCAAGAGTCTATGTGGGGTCCACATATGCATTCTTTTACTTCCACAATGTTAGAAATCCGGTATAAAGTAAAGTGAATTCGTAATGAATCCATCAGCACCAAACATTCCTTCGTCTGTTTAGGCGAAAACATTTGTTGTAGACGATTCAACTCATTGCAGTGATCTGTGGTCCGTTGATCATTAATCGCTGTCATTTTGGAATATGCTGATTGCAAAACATCATACCTTCCAATTCACAGAGTCGTCTGTTCATTTTGGCAAAGATCCGAGAACGTTATGCTCACATTTATGCTATCTAGAAATGGACTGAACCTGTGACAGTGATATTACGTTACATAACGAAGTGAGCGCCGGGTTTGAATCTTTGTTACTGCACCAAGTCTCCCATCTCTCCGTCTTCGGTAAATTGGTACGACGTTTGGCTGGGACCAGCTCACATCACGCCGAACGGCTTCAGTTCGACTTTCTCATTATTGCAAGGATCTGACTTGAAAAGCATCCAAAGACATTACACCGTTCGTTTCGAGTGCTTTCTTAAGACCACGCTCAAATTTCAATACATCTCCCAATTGTTATTTGAGCGAACTGTCATGTGGTCTGTTAATGAGCTCTTGTATAGCCCAATACACCTGCTTCGACCTTGGCAGTCTCGTCACTCGGGCAGAACCCCTTGCGTGCTTCAGCCAAATAACAGTAATGAGATATACTAAAATTTGAGCGTGGTCTAAAGAAAGCACTCGAAGCGAACGGTAAAATATTACAAAATATCAGCCAAGAACAATCGAGTGCACAACATTGCAGATCTAGTGATTTGTTTCAATTGACGGCAATGTAAATCGTTCGTCGTCGCCTATTCTTAATGTGGGGAATAGAGCACTCGAGAGGATTGGCTAAAGACGAAGAACCTTCCCGACTGACGAGACTGCCAAGGTCGAAGCCTCTAATATCACACTTTTCAACTTCACTTCCCACTTGATTCATTTCATTTTAAGCAGCAGAATACGATGTGAAATATGACCACAAGACTGCTAAGATACGAGCAAATCTTGGAACCTGATGTAATTAAACCCGCTTTTGCCTTTGCTGAGGCTCACTGAGTTTTACAGTGCACTGCTAACGCCCTCGTTATGCCTCACACTCAGCCGTGTTTTCAAAAGTACAGGTAGTTCGCATGGACACACGAGACCAGACCGTCTGAATCGTAGAGAGATATTTGTGAACGAATGATGACGATAGCAAAGCCGACAAATCTTTGAACTGATTTTATAAAAAAAAACGCGACTTCGAAAAAGGTGATTTGATTTATAAAAACGAGAAAAAAAACAACATCAAAATCATTTACGTAAGCTATGTAAATTCGGGAAAAATAATACAGACTACTTCACTGTGTAGATGTTATGCCTCAGATAAAGATAATTTGTTGCCAATGTTCAAGTTTAATACCGTTGCTTCTAATTATAATAGAATAAAGCGCATGGTATTTCTAATTATTTCGCTTCATTTCCACTGAATATAGAAACGCATTCACTTCGTAATCGACAGAATGGCATCAAGTTTGCATGGGAAAAGTTCGCTCTGATCCACAAAGGTCGATGAAGGCCTGTAATGAGTGCTCTAACAGAGTTAGACAAAACTCTTTTACTGGTTACCGAACCCAGGGGAGAACATAAAGCGTTTCATGTCTTCTACTGATATATGAAGAGTGATCTATAGAAGAGGGTGGAATTTTTCCAAAAACAGGATTTATCGTTCAAGTTGGCAAGAAAAACAAGCCTACTTAGATGTTTATCTTTCATTTCAGTACTTCTTCCTTACAGTTTTCAGTTCTTATACCGTAGAGCAATCAAATAAACACATTTTTATTTACTTAAGATCTTAGGTGGTCTTTAACATTCTCAAAAACAGCTCTTCTCCATGCAGAATGGCAAAGTTATATTAAAGTAGAAAGTTTGCAGCTAGAGAAATTATCAGGAATAAATTGTATCGAAAATTGGTCTAAAAACTTTGGGGAATTTTCTCTCGGCTTTTTCCAGGTAGCGCCGAGGTTCCGTGCAAACTCCTTTTTCCTGCAGATATGCGCCTTATGATCAAAGTTTTTTATCGTAAGAAATAAACTTTCTCTGTTGTATTCCATTTTTCGACTTCGTTAGCAAATGACCGTCACACCCAACAACACCTGCACAGTTTCAATTGGGCACAATAGTCAAACGTAGTTTGAGTATCGCTAAAGAAGATCCAGTCGCACGAACAAATATTTGTAGCATTTTTTTTCAAATCCTCGTTATAAAAAGCTCTGAGTGTATTAACGTGTACTATAAGGTTTTTATCGATTGTTTTAATGCTATAAACTCCATCCATTTGATCGTAAGAGCTGCGTAGCCCGTCCTTGAATAATTGATTTGACACCTCAGCATAGCTTTACCCAAGATACAAAGATATAAATTGGTTTAAGATGCCGTCTCTTCTTGGCCTCTCCTATTTGCACCAACGAATGTCCTCATAGGATTTCGGCATATACATCATCCGTGAGCGGTCGGTTTATTTTCTACCTTTGCTTTTGATTTCGGTGTAACACCATTTCCGAGTCAACTAGAAGGAAGCCCGGTCGAGGATCCGTAGCTGAAATCCATCCTTGAAAACGACATCATGAAGGCCTGAAGAAGCCCTTGCAAGGTTACATTAGGAAACCACGGATTATCATAAACAGGACCAGCAATATACCATTTGGATTATGTGCTGGGGTCCGCACAACTAATGAAGACGGACCATCTGAGTATCTAAGTATCTAACTAAGTAAGTAAAGCACTCATATGCCCACACAGAGGCTTCACGAAGGCTTCAGGAGGACAGGAATAAGAGTAATTCCCCTCAGGCTCGATTCAATTTTGTTGAGTCGCAGCAACCTCAGCTGTCGTCTTGAATGGTTAGGGAAGTTCGAGAAATCGGTTTAGTTAGAAGATATGAAAATTATGTAACTGATAGAGCCATGATTTGAATAAAAGAGAATTGGGAGGAGTATGATATTTGTATAGAGAAAATTAAGGAAAAGAAGACTTTATTCAGATAGTCACCAGATGTTGAGAATGAGCTGGCCACCTCCACTCTTAGCAAATGAGTAAACGCATGACGGATCATATCGAGCTTATGTATGAACACTTTCCGGCGATGCTTCAGAAAGCGGGAGTCATGTCCAAAGTTATGATAGACAGGCAAATCGGCTTTGTCCCTCCATGTTTCTTTGTTTCTTTTGCAAAAGACAAAAAAAGCTATGAAATAGTGATGAGGATAACGAAAAAAAAAAGGAAGAAAAGAAAAAAAATGTGGATAGAGCAGAAGTGAAATAGGAAAAAGAAGATATGGATGTAGATAAGAAGAACATGATGACGAAATAATGAGAAACAAAGAAAAGAAAATTCAGGAAGAAAAGGAAAAGAAGTGGGAGAAGAAGATGAGGATAATCGTAATGGAGGAGAAGTGAAAGCAAAGCTCAAAAAAAAGGATGGTAACGGGAAAAATTTTTGCAGAGAAGAGAGAATAGTGAAGTAATGGAATTTCACAGTGTATTCAATAATGAAAAGAGTCCGCTTGTCGGCAAATATTTCTCGTCATCCACCAACACAATGAATGTGTAGAACTCAATTTATATCTCGAAAACTTTCAAAACTAAACGTTAAACGATGAAGTGGATCAACTGCTGACTAATAAACGTGCTGCTATACGTATGAAAAAATCTCAAGATCAAAATAAAATAGACAAAAAGATGGAATCAAAAACAAAAAAGACTGTTTTGGTTAACGATTTGTACCAATCTACTCGAATTCTAATTTTTTTAATCACTTTGTAATATTAAATGCTGATTACGTCAGTGATAAAACATAAAGCGCACACGTCCGGAATAGACTTACACCTCTACTATGCATTCAATTCAATTAGTATTTCCATAGAGGCGATTTTAATGCATATTTGATCCAACGCATCGATTTACAGGGCCTACCGATGTCTTCGGTCTGAATTTTCCTGCCCACGCTAATCTGGTATCAATTACTGACGCAGTCAACTAGAATGACAGACTGAGTTAGCGTAAAGCGCGGGTCGAACCCGAAGGCTTCATGTGTGGAACCGATACCCATTATGCTATTATGCGTTTCATGCCGACAATATGAGCTTCAATTCGTCGAAACTCTAATATCAACAGATGTCTTTCTGCTGATAGCCATCAGATTGATAGCTTTGATGATGAGAAGATATCGTCATAAGTATACATAGTGATTAGGTGAGAAGTCACGAGTATAAAAGTATAACCGTATACTGGTCGGTAGGAGTCTCTCAACTATTATTTTTCATCCGGACGCTGCTGAGTGCGATGAAATGACGAAATGATGGTGAGTGCAATAACTCCATTTATAATTTGTTTCACGTATTCTCATTGAAACGAAAATATGACAAACACCAAAATACTGCTATGCAACAGCATAAGAATAATATTATCATCGATTTTCACAACGATATGAGGAGAATTTCATATCGTTATGAAATCGCAGGTGATGGCAATGATGAAAACAAGGGACGAATTTATGTAGATGGAAAAGAATGTTTTTTTCATAGCTGTTCTTCAAATTGGATGTAATATCATATCAAAAAAGTCAGTATTATTCCGAAGATTACGGCACGAATTTTTCATGAAAAATGATTTTGAAAACAATTTATTGAGCTTCCGACGCTTAAATGAGCGTTAGAGGACGAAATGTTGTCTCAGTAGTAGCCAGAGGGATACAAAAGGTGTAGATTGATTCGATGCAACATAGAGTGAAGTATCTCCTGAGGTTGCCTTCATTACAAAATGAATGGCATTCCTAATCACTCGACGCAGTGCTACCTCATAAATGCCCCTCAGACGGGAAATTCTTTAAAGAGAGAAATATGTATGATTGTATAGAATTACCTGCATCTACTTATTTATCCTGTTCTTCTTCTAACTCTCAGTAGCACTTACTTGAATTCAATGCCGAATATTTTCCGACTACCTAGTCAAAACCTGAGCCTTCTTCAGAGCCACGTTAAATAAAGTAGAGTAGGTATTCACATTCATTCACCATTCCAATATGATTCATCGTAGTAGAGTCGATTTCAATAAACTGGAGCAAGAATGAGTCACAAACACAATGATGTGTCAAGCTCTGGAAATACCACACGCTTTTTTTGACAATGTTTTCTTTGAAATTTTGAGATAGGACGTGAGACAGTGACCCCAGATGCCCATAAGGAGTCGTCGGCCTTTGAGACTGAGAAGTGATTTCCAGCTCTACCACTCTGGAATTTCACGAGGATTTTAGCAGCCCGCCTAGTCAGGTGAGAGACTACTGATCAGGTATAATCTAGGAGTCTGATTCTACTTACTGTCTAATAAAACTTTAAAATAGAGGCCTTTGCTCTCTACAAAAAAGCGAATAACTTGAAAGCCGCAGTCTGATTCTTAGTGGCACATCTTTGACTAGAAGCTGAGCTAAATGTTTCTCTTTTACGATAAAATTTAGATAGAATGAAACTGTAAAACTAAGAACAGTGAACAGTTTTGAGCCGATGGTGATATTAAAAGACTTTTTGAATGGTAAACATTCCAACTGCCTACTGTGCCCAATGTGGCATTTGTTCAAATTTTCGTAAAGCCAACAATATTCGACTAATTGATTATTTCACACAAGTATTTTTATTCCTTATTAATTGATTTTACTTGAACTTGTGGATTAAACAAATCCTACCTTCTCTATTTTCTTTTTCTTCCCAGAACTTTGCATATTCTTTAGTCTACTGGAAGATTAAAAGAACTGGGGAGTAACACTTGAGAACTGAAAAGAGATCTTTCAAAATTATTATAAAAAAGCATGCGAAGCGAAGCTCACAAAATTTATCCTGGGATACTGTTTTTCTGTCATACTTGATCCTGCGTACATATAGAGGAATTGAATTCTCCCACGACACGCAAGGGTGTGTTTCAACTCTGTGAGCCAACCAACACTCCCATTCCTTTAATGCTGGCAGCTTTTTTTTTACTTTGGAAAAGCTCATCTGTGACGCACAAAGGTTAGCAGCCGCTTACAGTGAAAACATAATGGCAATGTAATAAGACTGTCAAGAGATTCCTGAGCTAGTGGGCCATAATTGAAGAGCCTATAGAAAAGGCGACAGGTAAATGTGAAGAACCCAACTCCACATAGCTATCCGAAAAACGGCTCCGATACCACGTATTCGTTGAAAGAGGAAGTAAATGAACACAAGCGGCGGAACACTATAATTGGAGAGGCACAACGGCCGAAGAGGAATTCATTCTAGCGTTGATGTCGTCATAGATTCGACACAGTCTCATCAATGAATCGGAATGTCGACTATCGCTCGTACACCGTCATTCCATTAATTTTTTTCGTGTTTGTTATTATAAAGTGCAGTGGAATTGTCGTTCAGCTAAAATTAGTTGTTATAATGTTTTTTTCAAAAATATCTGATTCGTATGGAATCGACAGGCAGCTCGGCCAAGATGATAGAGAAATTGATCGCTTTCAGGACCATTAAGTTATAGAAAAGTCTACATTGTATGTGCTTAATCTTGGCTGCAACACTTCTAGTCGGCCCTGAAAGCTTGGCTTTTAAAGTGTTGGCCTCATAAATCCAAGCGTAAACATAAATGATATTATTTGGAGAAGTAAATTCAAAGATAGGAAACACCAGAAAAATAGAAGTGTTGAACTATTCTTGGGAAGAAATATACCTGCTAAGAAGTGAAAGTAATCCCTCAGAGTGCTTTTGTTTGAAAAAAGGTGTCGAGAGCTAACAAAATGTTGCGGGAAAAAATACACCACGAAGTGAAAGAAGTGTGTTTAATGCGATCGTCTCAAATTTCGTCGTCGACAGTTGAGCTGTCGCTAAGACGAACTCGTCAGTTGAGTGCTTTTCCGCAAATATTCAAGCAACATAAAATCCTATACAACTGGAAATAATTTCTTCACCTTTGTTACACTGTGATCCATGGCTGGAAATTTTTTTGTGCAACCTAAAGAGGATAAGGACATGATAGACATCGGTTTTAACAGAAAAATGTGCTGCTTGTTAGCTCAAAATTGTCAAGTTTATCTACAGTAATCATCGCTAACCTATAACAGCGTTTCAACAGACGCTCGGTGGTGCAACGGTTAGCATACGCTCCCGGAAAGAGTGAGATCTGGGTTCGAGTCCCGGCTGACGCAAATGTTTTGCAGAGCACTCCACAATTGGGCATATCACAATAATTTATAGTTGTAGAGCATGGACAACATATTGACTCAGAAAATTTCAGAAGAAAACAACGAATGAAATGGTTTCTCTCAGAAAACTACATATTTCACGACTGACACTTCGGATTTTCAGTTCTGTTTCAAAGATTTGTCTATCGTATATCTTCACGAAACCTTGCATCAATCTCGTAGAAAGACTCGTTACGCTTGTTCGACATCTGGTTAGGTGTCCTGATTTTCTTTTTCGGAATTTTTTCAAGAAGTGATTCTCCTTTATCTGCAAGAAAATTCGTAAAGCACGTTTGAGTGGTGATGAGTCCTCTAAAACTTACAGATGCCATCAAAATTCAGTGCAGAGATACAAGCATGAAAAGTCGATAAAAGAGGTAAGGCTTACTTTTTTGAACAGATACCCAAAAAGATCAACTGAGAACACTTCCAGCATTTAGTGACCAAACTCAGCATCTAGAGGTGTCCTGTGTTAGATGCACACAATTCCAAATAATGAATTCTTGATCCGCTCAATTCAGAATGCATACGCAAAATCTTATACGATGATCTTTGAACATAAGCTTTTTCAAAATTTCTTTGATGACAAATGTTTGTCGTTTAACTTCTTCTCCTCCCAAACGTAGTATTCTATCCTCTCGGACGTAGTGAACTCTCAACGAAGACATGAATCTTAGAAAAATTGAGTACTATACAACCTAAGGAGTAATCCAATGTACTAGTTCTTTTCAGTGAATTATAAACAACGATATTGTTCAGAAGTTTTAAAAAATCATTGTTTTTACTACGACCATGGTCAATTAGCTGAAAGAAATTTTTTTGTCGTCCTCAACAAAAATTCATTCATCGTGAGTCACTAAACCTTTCATGTATCCCTGTCGAGCGTAAGAGAACCCAAAGGGTTTTTTTTTTTGCTGTAGGAGTTCGTTGGGCACCTCGTCCTTCTTCTAAGATTTTCGTGAAGAAATTGGACACCGGGTCGATGATCTTCCTGCCGTGCAATCCGAGGCATAAAATTGGTGGTTGCCCTTGTCTATTGGTTGTTCATAAAACGCCCATGAGTTCTATCTAATGTTCGAAAGTTCAGTTTTAAGAGTACCGTATTTGATTTATGATCGTTAATACAAGTTAAAACATCGGATACTTTCACTCACTTACGAGATACGGGATATCCTTAGCACTAACCTTTCGACTGCATGTTCGATAGCGCAATCTAATCTTACATAATGACTGTGCACCAACCAAGGTTTGTGACGCGTACGTTATAGGTGATAATAGTTTAATATATCAATGCGATAAATTGAATCGGCTGCCCACCGTCCCTTCGTCCTCGCTGTGGGGTTTCGTTTTCGACGTTGATCAAGTCGAATGTACTTCGGTGAGCACCGTAAATCAAGAATCGCACTCGGCGATGCCTCGATATAAAAGATGATTGCAATTTCTTGTTGATGATATTTTCTTTCTCATCAACCATTTGTCCTGCAGTAGTCTGTAACAAGTGTAGACAAGCGACTCGTTTCATCGGCTATGAAAAGGTGAAGACTTTGGAAAGCTGGCCGGACTAATTTATTTCTATCAACCTCAGGCTAGTAATTTAATTAACATAGAATATATGGTTAAAGTCATTGCAAACCAACTTTTCGTTAACCTCGACATAACTAAGGCTATATGATTAATTGTTGGACAAAAAATCATGATGTTGAGAGTTCTTTGCTCTTATAAGTGCATCCGCGATGCTCTTAAACGCTCACCAAGCCGCTCGTTTCCTCTTGCTCAGCTTTGGAGCTAGATTGTTCATCATACTGACCCTCATTTCGAACGGAGGCAACAGAAGTATGTGAAGGTATTGTTTTCACTGAGCCTTAATGAAGGATGTGTATTCATTCTATTCCTCATAAATATCGTCATTGTGAGATCTAGTCAAAACCAGTCATCCCAAAAGTGGTGTGGAAGTATTGTTCTTTCTAACCGGTGCTTGGTGATTTTATCTTTGCCATCAACGAAACAAAAAGAGTGTGATTGTCAGCTATCGCTTGTCACTCCTATACTGTTCCGCTGTAATGTTACCGGACTTTCTAGACATTGATGGCAACTTATTTTGCAGATGTGGCATCGCCTTGCCCAAATCCTTTTTTCACGTTGATGGTACGAATATTTATCGATGAAGTAGCATGTTGGATTTCATAAGAAAGAACTAATGAGCTGACAAATCTAGCCCCTCTACTCCAAATGAGGTAGGAGAACGTGGGTGTTGGCAACGTCAGAGTAATAATCGCAGGTGGTTACCTTCAACGACTTTCTAGAGACTGCAGCTGATTCAACTGTGCAACGGAGTGAAAAAATACTAGAGTTGTATTGGCGAAGCTCTGGAAAGCTTTGCGATTGATCTTCGCAGTTTACGCAGCTTCGGCCAAAGTTACTGCTCTTCACCCTTTAAGATATCGTTTTGATCGTTTCATTGCAGTGCTTTGCAAATCCAGGCGTGACTTATCAGTTGCCTGCAACTCGTACTACTCCACGCTCATTTACTACTTCTAGTGCTTTGAAGACAGACACCTCTTGGTCGTTTCCGAGTTCTAACTGTCATAGCGTTAACGTAACAATGTTGGATAAGCCAATTCTGTTCCTCGTCAATGTTGCAGATAACGCTATCTTCCCAAGAGACAACTATCACTTGGATGAATCCCAGTTTATGGTGGCTTTGGGATCTCCCTCTATAATTATGTTGAAATCTTGTTCTAAGGAGAGAGTGGTCTCATCCTTGTAGAGTTTTGGAACAACTCATGTAGAGTCATGGTCTTGGAGAATGTATAGTCTTTCTCTGTAGAATATCTCTTGTTGCATAAGGAACGTTTCGACCTCGAGCGACATGGTAGGCATAATTTCTCGGCTTAGTATGATGACATCCACTACTTTATCGTACTATCCGTAAGGAGACTCAAACATCGTTATCATAGACGGTTTTGGTCTTCGTAATAACTCGGATAGAATCTCAAACTACTCGTTCCATCCAAATTCGTAGATGCTAATATGACGCTTTTCAGGGTCCTTCTTCTGAGTTTAGTCCTCGCGTTGGAATTTCCAATCATGGCCTTGGAGAATGTGTAGTCTTTTCTGTAGAATATCTCTGGTTGCATAGGGAAAGTTTCGACCTCGAGTTTGCAACAACTTGAGGTTAGTCCGTAAACAAAATGATTTTGAAAACTGGTATTGATTCTACACCGCTTTCAATCATAAGATCCTGTTACGGTTGATAGTTGTAGAAAATAATCGCTGTATATGGACAATGTCGTGGACGGAATACCAATGCCATCAACCATCTACTATAGAATGTCCCTTATAACAGTTCCTCCCTGATGCTACTAGCAGCGTTTGATCGATTTCTTTTTGCTCCTAACCGTAGCACATCCCTTCTTTGCTTTATATTTCCTTTGGAGGAATACGAAGGGAGGCCCATATGGGGGCAGAGAAATGAGGTCCTAATATTTTAGCTCCTTGATACTTATGCTTGTCTTGTTGAGTTCTGAACGTTGGGCTTAGATACCCACATGTAGTCTGCCACTCTCTCCCACCACTGCACAAAGAAGAGCTCATTCTTCATAAGCAGGTCCTAATCGCCTCCCAATGGACTTTGTAGCCCCACACTTGCACCATTAGACTAATTTGACTCTTAAGATACAAAAAAAGATCATCAACAACTCGAGGAAGCGCATGGACGCTTGTGCTCCGTGTTTAAAACCCATTACCCACCTAGGGACGCGAAATGTGGTCTTGCGACTAATCGACCCCAAATTTCCTTATGATAGAGATTCATTGGGTATACGTGACTGCCATTATCAAAAACGGAAGCGAATCTCTTGACATAAGCATATTAGAAAATGGACGCCTATTTCATGAAATATAGAGGCATTAGGAGAAAATCAAAAAGAACGAATGAAATCTGTTCACTTCATTGAAGCGCATACCACAATATAAGAATCAACAACGTAGACATACACATTTCTTAAGAAAAGAAAGAAAGATTTCCAAAAATCAAAAAAAACGATCATATTGATGAATTATGATGCTCCATCATTGACCACTAGCTATCAGTATGGATCAAGTTAAGATAAACTGCCTAATGATCACATTAGGTTCTGGATCTGGCGTGCATATCAGGAGTGAAACAACGTAGTACGTCTCCAGATGGCGGATCAGAGATTAAACACTGGCTAAAACAATCAGGTATAGAAGACCTACCTAAAGATGACGAATGTTTTTTGGGAGATGGATTGCGTAGTAGAGGAGATGAATAAGGTGATAACTAAACTGATAAATGTATTGAATGAATGAGCAACGGAAAATGAATGCTAGTTCAAAGTACATGAGAAAACAACTTGTGATAACATGGGTTTCGCTTGAAAGAGGTATGGTAATAATTACGTAATGAATGGACAGCTTATAGAGACACATGACGGTCAAAACTGTAAAAATCGCAAGTAGACAAAATTATTGAAAAACGGAGATCAGAAGCGAAAGCTGCTGCGCATTCAGGTTATTCTTTAACATTGTAGAGGAGAGAGGGAGAGAGAGAGAGAGAGATGAATAGATAGACAGACGGGTAGATAGATAGAAAGAGAGAGAGAAAGAAGAGAGATTGACGGGATGTTTTCACTATGTAGAAAACTGATGCTACCGTATTCGGAAGACCACGCCCTTCATTGATGAAACCCATACGACTACGGTATAACATGTAGAGATTTCTTCTATCGTAAGATCTCATGGTGTTCGTAATATGGTCACTTCCTATCAATGAAAGAGAACAGTTCAAATGCAACATTTTCTTTCAATAAATCCAAAAAAAAAATGGGTTTTGAGCATCACTACAACGTCTCTTAGGTGTTCATTAACATCTCTGCTTGAACAGAAACCTAATCGATCAACACTGGCCTCTAACCAGAATAATAGAAGAGACTTTCGTGAAGTCAAAATCGATCTGGAAATAATGAGTGCCATATAGAAGGAGTTCCACTTTGATAGTCTCTGGTACTACCTATTGCAAGGTTCTTTCCATTAGTGTCAAAAATATACGATCAGCTAGGGAAAAACTCTCAATTCTTTCAGTTCTCAACTGAGTTCCAAGTGAACCAGGAACAGAATTGACGAATTATTTTTTTACTGCTTGAGAATGCTCAACTGGATCAAGAAGAAATTGAGTTTTCGACCTTTGTTGACGAACACCTGAAAAGATTTCGATCAGTGATTGCTCTTGGAAGGTGAAAATGAATTCTTAGGACCCGGACTTTTTCTCACATTCTCAGCATTGATCTAGTATTTCACTGTTTCCTTCACGAGCATACATGAAGATGTAAATGACAAGATTCAGTTATTAGAAAATTGACGTGAAATTTGCATAAAACCTACTCATCCAAAAGTTTCCAGAACAAAAGCAGAAAAAACGTGAGTTTGTAAAATATTGAAAAATTTAAGCACACTAAGTTATTTTTCTCGGGATTATGATAATGTTTGATAGATCAGATGCCAGTTTAACCTTTTCACGCTCTGAACAAATCGAAACAGAGTCAGTCATTATTACTGTACTTTATTGTGTTCAATAAATTTTGATGTAGCCTCATATCTGCTCGCTGAGAAAACTATGACAAGATGGCGACGAATGATGAAAGGGTGGAGACTTTTTTGAATACGATCGCGAAGTTGCCGAAACATCAGCAGTTTGAATCTCAAGAATCCGCCTGCAGGCTCAGGAAGGAAACCTTGTAAGATCATATAGAACAAATTGTATCGAAGTATGCGATCGAAGTCCGAACGCTGTCGCTACGCTATCTAAAGATTTTGTAAGAATTTACTCAAGCAGTATAGTATTTAACAGCTTTTATGATGAAAGGAAATACTCAAACAACAGCTTATCACACACGAAGAACACGAAAATTTTGAAGAACTCAGTGGATGAATGTTAGGAGATCGACTGCAATAAGTACCGGGATCAGCAAGATCAGCAAAGCACTTATGGAAAACGGATGGTATAAAAAATATCAAGATCAGTCAAAAACTGATCTTTGGAATTCATGCTCAAATACCCCTCTGACATTCAAAGTTCATGAGATATTTCTAAGCAGTCCAGAAAAAAAGTAGGGTGAAATAAGATGAACTGCTATCTTTCATAAGGTTGAACAAAATGTTCCGGCAAATTTTTGAAAACTTTTTGTGAACACACTCAAACTGGTGCAACTTGTATTGACAACGGCCCACCGCGAAACATCGAGCTCTTCAGGCACATCACGAGTGCTCGATGAAGACTCAGCATCCAAAGAGGCTTAGAAGTGATTTTATCCAAAACAGATGATCGGCTAGAATGAGGCATGTCTTGAACATCAAAACTGTCAAAACTGCCTTCTTCGAATCGCTTGAACCACCTTCCCAGCGTTGATTTTGTCGCCGTACCAGCACCTTTACCCTCATTGATCTAATTGACTGCTTTGAGAATTGCCAAACCTTTTCCCAAATAATAGCGGATCAACATACGTAAATCATACCTTTCGAAAGGCTTTTTGGAGTTGAATTAATGAAGTGGATAAATATATGCAAAACTACAAACGAAAAGCGACACAAAGAAGGAGCTTTCAGAAATTTTTTAGAACTTTTTCTCACTAAGGGCTTGGATGATCTCGTTTAAATGAGAGAAAAGAAGAGCTTTCGATATTCCGAAACTATGATTCACTTTCATTATTCTCGCACTCACAATGATGAGTTGGTGACTGACTTCATTTCCAAAATGCACAGTCACATTACGTCTTTTTGCTTTCTCCAAAGAATTTTCTTCACGTGGTGGTGAAAACGAGAAGTGTGTACAGTATAATACGGTGAGATGTTTTCAAAAGTACAAGATAGTTGAACTCAACGAAATCCAACTTCGCGCGCTTAATCAGAAATCACAATAACTTTGTTAGATTAATGGGCGGTGGGTTACAGCAGATTCTTCTCAGAAGAAAGAATCAGTGCTTTGTCTGTTCTGTCGGCAAATGTGATGTAATTCTGAAACGTCACATTCGATAATGCACTTGATTTTGGAAGACTGAACACCAGTTGGACATCGTCATTAAGTAACAGTGATTATTCATTATCATGATTTCACACTGAAATCTTCAAAATGAGTACTGGTGTTGTGGCTACACAGTGATAGAGAAAGATTCAGTTAATTGAATCGATACCATAATGATCCAGTCAGATAGATGTTTGGATACACTAATGTCAAGCCGTGCTTGTATCTGTATTATCTCAGTACTACTAGATATTACTACTTCGACGTGCTTTCTCTTTGAAACATCAAAAAGCTAGAGCCCAGACAATTCAAGTTTCATGCCATGGACTAGATCTGGAGAATGCTGGGCAGTATTTATGATTCTTAAATAATCTGTCATAGAATGATTCTAGGTCTTTTTGTGTTCTCAGGCAGAGATTTCTGAAAAAGAACTCTTTTTCTGGACAATGACTTTCCTTCAGATTTCAGCAACACTTCAAAAACTTAATTTTCGGAGAACTCGGAATGTATTTTCTCCATGAAGTCCTTTTTACAATGCTGTAGCACCAAAAATAAAAGTTAGCATCATGTTAGATTGCGTCAATTGAATACTCGATCACATTCGCTGTACAAGATTTTTCATGATGAGTGCTAACAATCAATCGGAAGCTTTAGTCTCTATCAAGCGCAGTACGTGGCCGTTTTCGAAAAAGTCTCTATTGTCAACGCTTTAACGCAACGAAAATATTTGTGCTTCACATACGCCTTTTTCTAACAGAACAGATCTCTCTTTTAGACTATTAGTCTTTTTATATTCTAAGATCAAAGATTCCAACACCATGCTTATTTCTGGGAAAAACCATTTTTCTGCAATACAGCAAGGAGAGATAAAATTGAATTTACATACGAGAGCATGGGTATCTTAGCTATTCTTCTATGGGCTAAGGGGACAGGGCAGATGTCAACACATTTCAACACGACAGTTGATCGATTGGCCTTCCGCGGGCCATAGGGAAGCGTGACTTTTGCTATTGAATTAGATCTTGTTTCTGCGTTCTGAAAAAAACTCCACATTAAACTTCTGACTCTGATACTAAAAGATCTTTTCTACACGTTCATGTACTTCTTATGCTTCCAGCGAAGTAACAGTTGAATTGTGCTGCCGATGTAAAACATAAAGTTTATGCTAAAATTGACAACACTGCAGAAAGATCTTTTCGCAAAACGGCCGCATACCGCGCTAGTCTCAGAGATTTAAGCTTTCAAATGATTGCCAACAATGCAAAATTCTTGTCCAGCGAATGAGAGCGAATACTCGTTGGCGTCGTCTATCGCAAAAGAACTAATTAAATTATGTTTCACAAGCGCCTAACATTATCGTGTTTATATTTTTCTGGACAGAGCTTATTCTTCATACCCTTACTAATCATCAGATCGCGCAGATCTCGAAGATTTCAGAAGTGTACTTGTTTTTTTGAAAGCGCTTTTTATAGCGCCGTAGATGGAAATAAAATTGCATTACACACGTTACGGTCGTTATCGCGCGGATTTCACTTGTTTATTTAAAGGTTTTCTCCGGCTCGTGAAGAATTCTGAGTCTTTTGTGCTGCAATTGTAGAAGATACTTCGTTCTACTCGTTTTGTGGGCTTAAGCTTTCCATTTCTATTTTAGTTCCTTAAAAAAAACCGCTAATAAGCCTATGCGTATGCACGAAAGGCATATGAGCGTGTAGGAAAATCTCAGTCCATCAAAGCACTTGTCCCTCAGCCAGACACACACCTCAGTCGAAGGAAAGTGCTTGTATGAAGCTCAGTTTTATGTGGCCTGCTACAACACATCGAAAAGGTCTTCCTAAAAAACAAGCAAAATGCTGAAATGACCGAAATCTGCGCTACTGAATGGATATTCATAGTCTGAGGCAAGAACTCTGTCCTGCGAGAAATACGCATACGTGAATTACAAAGTTATTAGCTCTGCTATGATGCTGTGGAATGTTTTTGAGAAACTATTAGATTTCTCCAAGGTTTACGCTCTCAAACTATCATTGGTAGTCTAAGGAAAGAGCGCTTTGCTGTGAAATTTAAGGGCGATGATTTGCGATGCGTGTGGAACGTAATTTTATTTTAACCGCTACGGCGCTGTAAAAAAGCCTTTCTAAGAAAACAAGTACATATTTGAATTTTGCGAGATCTAAGCTTATGAATGATTTTCAAAAGACTACTGGAATTTCTTTGTTCAGCAAAAAATTCTCTTACAAAAATTTTGCCCGATAACAGAAAAGAAACGAAATGTACTTCATCACATCGTAATCGCACACATTCGTCGAAAAGTGTGGTATTTGATATTGAAGCGGAAAAGCAAGAATTGACTTTGATATCGTTGTGTCGTAAGAGACTCTTTGTCGTAACGTTGCTGATCTCCATTCGATTCGAAAGAGTTCGGGCCGCTATAAGTGACGAGAAGCTGTTAGAGTTGAGGTCATCTAACTTATGCGCAATCGACAAGACAATAGGGAGTCATGAAAGACGTGACAAAAAAATAACGTGGTGTGAGAAGTGATTTATTCCATTGTATATGGTTCGAGAGGAGATTTAACTGACCTTTGATAGAATGTACTTGAGCCAAACAACGAGCGAAGTGCATTTTTTTGACGGTTTTATCGACACGGGTGGCTGAGGTGTTCGTAAATGACGATAAAATGGCTCTTCGACATCAAAATAAGGGGAAAAAAGGCTAATCTGTGTTGTGCATCGGGCGTGGCTTTTTTATTGGTTCCAAAAACTACTCACGCATAAAACTTTCTACTAAAGTCGATTTATTGCCTGCTCACACCCTTTGAACTAGGAAGAAATTGATTCATTTTTTCCTTGTAGAAATTCAGTAGCACTTGATGTGAATCGTAAAACGGCTTTCTTAATCTTCTCGGTGGTAACTTTACAATGTTTTTAGCTGACGATTGAAATAACGCGATGAATCGCTAGGGGACCAAAACCGACCAGGTATAAGTCAAAGCTTCTTTTGTAAAAGCTAAACAATGCATCTAAAACCTATGTAACTACTCTGGTAGGCTGACTGAACTCTTCAAGTTACTTTGACAAGTTGTCTGCATTGATCTACACTTGCCCAAGTTTTCGACTTTGGTGTTTTTTGCAGTTTCTCGCCTGATCTCGTATGTACATGGGGCTCCCAGGATAACATAGTGGCAAGGCTGACGACCTGTTCAGGTTGCTCGGTGTTTGGTCTTTGAAAGTCCATTGGAATGATGAGGCCTCCGGTGTAGGTTTACTCTTGGTTATGTCAAGTAGTGAAAAGGACAATGAATAGGTCCTATGATTTTGATAACAAGTCAAACTTTTACACGCAAAAGTAATAAGGACTAGATTGAAAAAATTATTGAAGATAAAATTTTATGTTCAGAAGCTAATGAAAAGCACTTGTAAACCTTTTCTTCTAAGATTGAATAATATTCTAGATACCCTCATGGTAGCCAATTTCTTTGGTGGTGGTTCAGGCTCAACCTCTAAATTTGGATACGATCGTACTCAACCTAAATCAGATTTAACATTTGAAAAGTAAACACTTATACTGATCACTTATATCATTTGGAAATAGAAAGATTTCGTCGCAATGTTATTAGTACGGCGAACTACGTCAAGATAGTCTACGACGTTGGTGAGTCCGCGGCTACTTTCATGACATTTGCGCAGTCACACAAATCTATTTGTCACATAAACGGGGGGATCAAAAAAAAAGTGAAAGTTTTCTGGAAACTCCTCAAAAATGGTACTCGCAGCCTTAACATGTTATCCTTTATTCCCCTTCCGCTGTTTTATTTTCACACCAAAAAAATTAAACTATCACCTCCTTACCCTCCATTATCTTCCTCTTCTCTATTTATTCTCTTCCCAACTTCGTCCTCTCTTTAAATTCTCCCTCTTTCATCCGCACACACACTTCCCCCACCTTCCCATCTCTCCTTCTTCTCTCCTTTTTTCTCCCCATCTTTCTCCTCTTCTCCTCATTTTCTCCCCTCCTTCCCCTCCTACTCTCCCTCCCTCCCCTTCCTCTCTCTCACCCTCCCTCATACAGTGACACCATCCCTCTTCCCTTCGTTTGACTCCGCGCTTCCTAGTTTTTTATGCGCTTTTTTCTTCTCCTCACTGATCTAGCTTCGTTTCTTTCGTCTGTCTGTCATACGTTCCTTATCTCTGTGTGTGCTATTACCCTTTTTCCCCTCTTCACATCCCATTCGTTGATTCTGTTGCCTCTGTAATAATGATCCGGTTAGTCAGCTCCTGTGTGATGATGCTATGTTTCTTAGTGATCCTTCCCTTATTCATTCCTTAATCTACTGTCCATCTATCTTAGTATGCCTACCTTTCCTCTCGCACTCCTCTCACCTGAACACGTTCTCTATCCCCTCTCTTTCTTACTCTTCCTCTACATCCTCTACACACTCTTACATCCACCACTCCGCTTCCTGTCCCTATCTCCTTGTGTCTATGATCGCAATACATAGATAGCCTGTCTCTTCCTCTCCATACTATTCCCCCCTTCATTGTAACACGTCACTACATATTGCAGTTCTGAGTCTGATAGTCATAGGATAACAATTGTATCCCAGTCACTCTACAGACTATATCGCTACACACCACTATCTCCCCTCCAACTCTTGTGTGTGTATCCACCGTCTACCATAAAATCACTGACCTCCTGTGTGACATATGTATCCACTTGTTGACTTATTTGTTCTATCCGAATGTTATACCGATTTTCGTCTGCTCTTAACACTTCAATGGAGACACGACACCAACCCCGCACACAAACACACGCTATCTCTCCTGCCCCCCATTCCGACTTCACCACTCAACAACACCCAATCCACACACTCTCACTTCCGATCTAAGTCATACAGACAACCCTCTCACCTGCTAACACCCACCAACCTTGCTTGCACATCCCCTTTCACTATACAGTATAATTCTCCTTAGCTACATCTCACTACCTCTACTCCTACATCACCCACACGCCACCTTATGTATCTCTTCACATTCCTTGATTATGTTTGTGTGTATTACACTGGTGTGGTATTCTAAACCCTCTACATATCTTAAATTTATATTTACCTTCTCCTACACATACTGTTCACCTGTCTCTTCCCCCTCCTTTTCTTTTCTCATCTATGTATATCAACCCTATCACCCATGGATTTTCCTACAGTAGTCGTACCTATCTGCTGTATATATGTACTAGCCTATGTACACACACACCCTGGTTTGTGCCCCACACGTCTTTATCCCCCTTATTCCCATCTGTGGTAGTGCCACCGTTGAGTGTCAAGATGGAGCTCTGAACGCATTAGCAGAGATTGCAGCGACGTACTCTAACCATGCCAGTAGTGACGATACCCTTGTCGTATTTTATATGTATGTATGATGAGGATAACTTGAAAAAAAATTATTGTACTACCCTATGCTAACGTTCCCCCCACCCCAAATTGTGTTTATTCACAATACACTCAATGGAGGCCTATCCTCCCCCCACATGAACTTTTTTCAATTCCCCACACACTTTCAACTTTTTTTTACTTTCTTTTTCACTCTGTATGTGTGTGTGTCCGCTCACACTATGTCGCCTGTTACAACACTGTCACGCACGCACACTTTAGTTCATCTATTAAACTCAAATTCAATTTTATAATCCCTTACCTTCAACTAATCTCATGACAATTCTAGTTCGCACACACCTCCCTCACTTCAAACTTCCCGGCGCGACTCCAATATCATTGTCTTTCAAATTTACTATTATAAGAAGCACTCAATAGCATCGAACTCCGTTCACTTCTTATTTTTATCTTACTGTATGTACACACCCTTTCCACCATTCCCATTTCTTCTCTCTGACCCTGTCAATTGCCCACCCAGTTACAGTAATATATATATGTATTCTGCCTTGTACTTTGTGCCCCTTCACAACTCAGCGGTAGCCCGTTCCTGACATTTTTTTCTCTATGTGTACTTTAGAGATGCCCCAGCGTGTATCACATTACAGTTGCTTAATCCTTCCTTTTTGAGATCCTGTGTGTTACCATCACCCACACCTCATGATTTTCACACAGGCTGTGCCCAACCAATCCTATCTTCGCAAATCCATTCACCTCTCTCCTACTTGTGGCTCTTATGTTTGCCATAGCAGTTCTCTTTGAAGTAGATTTTCACATCTAAAATACTACAAAATTGTGTTGCGACTCATTCCATTTTAATTTTACATCTAACAAATTTTAAGCATCTCCTGTGTGTGTGTGTACCACCTCTTTTTTCCCTGTTTCCATGAGTGTTGCAGAAGATCACACCCCGTCCCCCCTGTGCCCTTTACACTTCTTCGTCATTCTGAACAATGAGGAAAGTGAAAACCACAGTTGTGTGTCAAAGTAATGTTGTTGTTTGATTACACCCACAACACACGTACAGGCGTATCCATGTCGCATATGAAACGCTTCAAAAGTTTATCGAATTGAAATACGAAGTTTTGTCTGATCCATATTCATCGGACTTCGCGCAGACTTCTTCGAGCACCTCAACAGCTTCTTACAGAAGAAACGCTTCCACAAACAAGAGGATCCAGAAAATGCTGTCGGAAAATTCGCCAAATCCCGAGACACTAATTTCTACTTTATAAGAACATATATACTTTTTTCTTTTTAATAAATATGTAATGGATTTAATAGTTCCTACTTTTTGGTAAAGATATGTTTGTGACGGTTATGATGATTGGAAAATTCACTAAGTGAAAGCAGACGTTTTAGGAATCAATCAGGCAAATCAATACAGAAATGATATTGAGCTATAAATGACAAAAAGAAGTTTGATTATTTGAATAACATTCTCTACCTTTTTAACCTGGAAGAAATAAGCATCAAATTCACTACTTGACTCACCTAATGAATTGCGGAGAGCTACCATAATGAAAAGATAATGTCTTTATCATATTAGAGAAAGTTAACACCAAATTTCTGACCCCAATGGATAAGAGTTTGAATTACTTTGCTCGCCGGATCGGACCAAAGAATCTATACTTATTGCAATACACCTCTAGCCTCCACTCCTCACACAATAAAAAGTCACAATATTAGCTGATCTCATATAGAGAAACATCGCTGCAGCGACCTGACAACCTTCTGTTCATCACTTCTTGCTGACATATTGGAAAATAATCATGTCCTTCGAGCTCCTTTTTACAAGTCAAATATAGCTTTGTTAAGATGTTCGAGAGCTTCGCCAATCATAGTAGGTGGCCCTTAGATACAAAATGGAAGCAGCAGAGCTGCTCTCCTGGCAACATCTAACCAACAAAGAATAGCCTAACATCTGAACTGTCACATACTTTCATACGCAAGTTTGTTCGCTCACCTCCTGTGAAAAGAGCTTTTTTCGCAAAACTATTGTAATCAATTGCGAGCTTGAAAATTGAAGAATTTCGTATTAAGCTTGACTCCTAAAAAGGACATCTTCTCTCTGTGCTACTAGTACAAAAGATAACACTCTGCTCTTGTAGTAGTCAATCTGTCCTTTAAACTTTGCAACGGATTTATTGATAACTTATTCGTGATTGTATGTGACAGTTCAGGAGAAAATGGGAGAGTATATATATTCTACATATAAAGAGTATATAGAGGAGAATTTTGATTCTAAGGAAACCTCATTGCTACGAAAAGGTAGGTGAATTATTACCATAGGGACTTCTGAAAGCGTAGTTTAAGTGGAAGGGGCGATCATTTTTTTCAAAAATCCTTATTTTTTTTTACACCTTTGAAAAAGCGCACTTCCAACTCCTATGAAAAAATGAATGTTTCTAAGAAATAATTTACATAATGCTGAAATTAAACGTTTTACTCATTATATTTATTCAATAATCAACCACTTATAGCAACAATATCAGATAAAACAACGTACTTATAAAAAACAGCACCGGTCGACTTTTCCAGTTTATATATCCAATTAAGTGAAAGAGGCGTGCAGTTTTCTCAAAACAATCTGTACTCTCCGAAACACCGGTGCATGACCCTGGCGTAACAACCTCGTTTAGGCTTAAGGCATTCTTTTTTGAAATTATTTTGAATGTTTTTTTTTGCGAGGTTTTGAAAAACAGTCGATCCGACGAATCAATTTTGATCTAACAGCCAAAAAACATCGACTGAAAGGTGGTGATGGACCAGTGTCTTCGTACACTGTGCCATCACCACATACGCCTCCCTCCTTGCTTCAGTGCAGGGGTTAATGTGAGGCGGGGGTCACTGACGAGGAGGACAAACCTCCGAAACACCGGTGTATGACCCTGGTTCAACAACCTCGTTTAGGCTTAAAGCATTCTTTTTTAGACAATTTGTACATTTGTATATTGTGCATACAATAACCATCATCATGGTGCATCTGAATAGAATCGACAATCTTCATATACTAAAGTAATCTATTTGCTATTGTAATTTATAGTATGCAATGTGGAACTCAGGAGCGGCGTGTACAAATGATTGTGATCCTCGTAGTGGCGTGCGTGGGGCCGAACCCCACCTTTCAACACTCCCCGGCAGTCAATAACGAACGCCCAACGGAATACCACAACCAGGCTGTCTTCCGAATTACAAGGAGACGCGCTCAACTAGTATTCTTTGACGTTTAAGAAGAAAACTTAAAAACAAAGTGAATGTCGGGACTACTAGAATTCACTCAATGAAAAAAGCAAGTGTGAAGACGGATCCGTAAAGTATCTGAATGTGAAACTCATGCTCAAAATATAAAAGCCCTATGTGGATTATCAGACTCGTTTAAAAGTCACATTCAAAGGAAGTTTCAAACCTTTTTGTGCAAACATAGTTGATACAATGGATACACCTCACAGAAAGGTCTCTAATTTTTTTTTCGAAATCAAGCACGCTGTTCAACGTTCAGGAATTCAATAGCACTCAGTAGAGCGCCTACGTCGTCCTGGTAAGGTTGGTAGTCTTCTAAGAAATTGACTATATATCCGCTTTGGAGAAGCCTCGATTTCTGAATAATTGCCGTACACCTCCGTTTTGAAATGTTAGATTTGACAAGAGTTAATCTTACGTATCTTCACGACTTCTGGAACACCCGTCTGCGTATTGATGGCGGAGCCGTGCGCAGTCGAAACCATTCCGACTTCGTTCTTATCTTACCATCTGAACGAGTTGGCGCCAATCCTCTGTCTCAAATTGTCTCAAAAAAGAATGCTTTAAGCCTAAACGAGGTTGTTGAACCAGGGTCATACACCGGTGTTTCGGAGGTTTGTCCTCCTCGTCAGTGACCCCCGCCCCACATTAAGCCCTGCACTGAAGCAAGGAGAGAGGCGTATGTGGTGATGGCACAGTGTACGAAGACACTGGTCCATCACCACCTTTCAGTCGATGTTTTTTGGCTGTTAGATCAAAATTGATTCGTCGGATCGACTGTTTTTCAAAACCTCGCAAAAAAAACATTCAAAATAATTTCAAAAAAGAATGCCTTAAGCCTAAACGAGGTTGTTACGCCAGGGTCATGCACCGGTGTTTCGGAGAGTACAGATTGTTTTGAGAAAACTGCACGCCTCTTTCACTTAATTGGATATATAAACTGGAAAAGTCGACCGGTGCTGTTTTTTATAAGTACGTTGTTTTATCTGATATTGTTGCTATAAGTGGTTGATTATTGAATAAATATAATGAGTAAAACGTTTAATTTCAGCATTATGTAAATTATTTCTTAGAAACATTCATTTTTTCATAGGAGTTGGAAGTGCGCTTTTTCAAAGGTGTAAAAAAAAATAAGGATTTTTGAAAAAAATGATCGCCCCTTCCACTTAAACTACGCTTTCAGAAGTCCCTATGGTAATAATTCACCTACCTTTTCGTAGCAATGAGGTTTCCTTAGAATCAAAATTCTCCTCTATATACTCTTTATATGTAGAATATATATACTCTCCCATTTTCTCCTGAACTGTCACATACAATCACGAATAAGTTATCAATAAATCCGTTGCAAAGTTTAAAGGACAGATTGACTACTACAAGAGCAGAGTGTTATCTTTTGTACTAGTAGCACAGAGAGAAGATGTCCTTTTTAGGAGTCAAGCTTAATACGAAATTCTTCAATTTTCAAGCTCGCAATTGATTACAATAGTTTTGCGAAAAAAGCTCTTTTCACAGGAGGTGAGCGAGCAAACTTGCGTATGAAAGTATGTGACAGTTCAGATGTTAGGCTATTCTTTGTTGGTTAGATGTTGCCAGGAATCCCTGCTATTGTAAAGCAGCTCTGCAGCTTCCATTTTGTATTTAAGGGCCACCTACTATGATTGGCGAAGCTCTAGAACATCTTAACAAAGCTATATTTGACTTGTAAAAAAGAGCTCGAAGGACATGATTATTTTCCAATATGTAGCAAGAAGTGGTGAACAGAAGGTTGTCAGGTCGGTGCAGGAGGTTTTTCGATATGAGATCAGCAAATATTGTAACTTTTTATCGTGTGAGGAGTGGAGGCTAGAGGTGTATTGCAATATGTATAAAATCTTTGGCCCGATCCGGCAACCAAAGTAATTCAAACTCTCTTACCCATTGGGGTCATAAAATTGGTGTTAACTTTCTCTAATATAATAAAGCATTATCTTTCCATTGTGGTAGCTCTCCGCAAGTCATTAGGTGAGTCAAGTTGTGAACTTGATGCTTTTTTTCAGGTTAAAAAAGTAGAAAATGTATTTCAAGTGATCAAATTTCGTTCTGTCATTTATAGCTCAATGTCATTTTTGTACTGGTTTGCTTGATTGATTCCTAAAACTTTAGCAGATTTAGTTTACCGGATTTAATGAGAACGATGTTAGCAATAAATCTGTTTCGCATGATGTATTACGGTATTAGTTCACTTTTGTACTTAGTACACTTAACGTGAGTTAATCACCGTCACAGATTGACCCACGTCGATTTTCTTCACAGTAAAGCATGAGATTTATGCGAAAGTAAGTCTGCTTTCAGTTAGTGAATTTTCCTATCATCAAAACCGTCACAAACATATCTTTATTACAAAGTAGGAACTATTAAATTCAATACATATTTATTAAAAAGAAAAAAGTATATATGTTCTTATAAAGTAGAAATTAGTGTCTCGAGATTTGGCAAATTTTCCGACAGCATTTTCTGGAATCATCTTGTTTGTGGAAGCGCTTCTTCTGTAAGAAGCTGTTGAGGTGCTCGAAGAAGTCTGGGCGAAGTCCGATGAATATGGGATGAGACAAAACTTCGTATTTCAATTCGATAAACTTTTGAAGCGTTTCATATGCGACATGTGGCTGTCTGCTGGTTGTAATCAAACAACAATTACTTTGCACCAACCTTTTTCACCTTTCCCATTTGTTTCAAATGACGAGCGACCGTAAATTGGTCGACGTTGAGTTCTTCTGCAACATCTCATGCAACGTGAAAAGGTTTAGCTTCGATGATTGCTTCCAGTTGGTCGCTGTCAACTTCCCATGGCCGGTCACTACTTTTATCGTCTTTAAGACTTTCATCTCTTTTAAACTTCTTGAACGACCACTTCATTGCACGCTCATTAACACTTTTTGAACCAATGAGTTGTTGATGTTACGAGTTCTCACTGCTGCTTCACGGCCCATTTTCAACTCAAATAAGAGAAAGGCTCAAATTGGGTTTTAGTCCGGTACCCAAGGGTCAGATAATTGGAAATAAAGAGCAAGCATTTTGTTACTGGCATTCAGTTATAAAGCAAGAAATACACTTTGAAATGGTGTACAACATAACCAAATTATTTGAGAATTCACGATATCATACGACCGTTTTTATACCAACTTAATAGTTGAAAGATTTTAGACAAAGAAGTGTAATTAGTCTGATTTTGTTGTTGATTATGAGCTTTAATGGCTTCTAAAATCAAAATTATTCGATTTCATCTCATGACCTTCACAAAATTTTTACATTAAAAAATGAAATATTCTGGAGAAAAAGCTTACTAGAACGCAACAAAAAGGAAAAAAAAAAACGTTCTTTGATGTAACTTGCCCCCAGTTCATTGGTGCAGTTGAGTATAAATTCTCCCTTGATTGGTCTTGGATTCATGCCATTTCGGCCTTCTCATCTTAAATCCTCATTTTTTTACTTTTTCTCCTTATCTGGTCAAAAAAATCGTCCGTTTTTATCCACTCTTCTTATTGCCATAGGATTAGGAGTCATTAAGTGTATATCTGCATTCAAATCACAGTTTTCCGCTAATATAATCTGGCAATGTATTTTGAGCCGTTTATGAGATCTGTTAGGGGCACTTATACAGTGCAAGACAGGTGTTTCGGCTTTTCAGCTTTATCAATTCTACGGTGCCTTTTCGTTCACTCAGTTCTTCGCAGATCTACCGGAGTTCAACGAATTTTTTGCACACGACGTACGGTTGAACAATCACCGTGATGGGTGCCTACGTAACAGCCGATACTGCTTGCAATCGGCAACCAATCACACTCGACACTTTGAAAGAACGCCACGGTGATTTTTTCACCGTACTCCGGGTGTGAAAAAGTCGTTGTTGGTTCCTCAATGTATGGGTAGATCCTCAGGACTTATGTGTGCCTAGTGGGGTTTTTGGGTCGGAGTTGAGTTTCCCACCTAAGTGTCTTTCACACGGATGCAGAGTAGTGCTCCTGTTTAGCCAATGTACTCACCCTCACATGCCTCGCAAGAGATTAGGTAAATTGTGCCTGATCTCGGGCAGCCACCGTCTCCACCGTTTGGGCAAACCCGACATTGATAACTAATATATGACTTTCTCTCTCTCAAAGCCTAATGTGTGTCGTGCATTAAAAGGATGAAGGATGAAGCTCCCGGAGTCATCAATCCCTGGAGGGCACATCATGAAATCGTCTTCAATTTCTAACTTCGTTTGAGGTGATTGAATGCATATCTGACATCTACAATGACTCGCGGTGGCCTCCCGCTATATCGAGTCACTGCTGGTCATCCTCCCAGACAAATCTGAGACCAGTCTGGTACCAATTTACCGACCCCGGAGGGATGAATGGCTTGGTGAGCCATGAGCGCGAGATCGAACCATTGACCTCGTGTGCGACGCAGAGCACCTCTAACCACTGTGCCACATGCGCTCCCAATCACATTATTATAATTATTAAATAGTTGTGCATCACTGTTTGTTTGTATAACTGAGCACATTATTGATGATATACGAACCCCTCATCTAGGTTAGGTCAGCAAATTAATTGGAGAAAGGTGGCATAGCCTACGTGTAAAGACGCATTCGTCCTTTCAATTAAATTTTGGATTCTCAACGTTAATCTAAAACTCCTGGCGCAAGAGACAAACGCGTTAAGGCGCAATAATCTTCAAGCATTCTGGACGAGATTCAAATTCCAAGGTGAACCGAAATAGCGAATGTGTCACTATCAAGCGTGATATGGCGCTTTTTATCCGTATGGTATTCTTACTTGCTCTGGGACGAAGGGTTCTGATATCAGCGATGATGTGCTAAATCATACGAATGGTGAATATGTAAACATCCTTTTAATCGACTGCTTTCAAATCTCCCTATAAATATTCATTACGGTTTGTGTGAATATTTAGAGCCTTTTCGACGTCAGTACATCGGTGACATACGTGCGTTTCTGCGGTATCGTCCGCTTCATCAGTGTCACACGCTTCCAATGAACCTTACCTTATAGCAGGGATGAGGAGACGTTAAGGTAATAGCACGTTATATTGTGTTATCACCATTTTTTTCTGTCAATGGATTATGTCACTGACTTGCCGATTACGAGATGTGTCTAAACATTCTCACAAACTATGCTGAACGTTTTACACCGAGGTAAAAAACTGTGACTCGGAAGGATGTCTACATATTCACTACCAGCCGTATTTTATCAACTGTAAAATGGTGATAACACAATATCACGTGCTACCACCACAGCATCTCCCATCTATGCTATAAAGTAGGGTATTGTTTGGGTCGGGTGGCACTGATGAAACGGGCGATAAAGCCGAAACGTACGCATGTCACCGACATACCAAGCTCCAAGAGGCTCTAAATTCTCATAGACCATACGAATAGTCGATTAAAATTCATTTATTTGACCGCCTCTCGTGTGATGATCTTACAATATATCCAAAAGTGTGAAGTGCTGTGCAAAAACACTGCCGTCAGCCGGGATTCGAACCCAGATCTCACTTTTTCCGGGAGCGTGTGCTAAACAGTTGCACCACCGACCTTGATAGAATGAGAACTGGGTTCAAATCCCAGCTGACGCCAGTGTTTTTGCACAACACTCTACATTATTGGGTATATTATAGATTCACAATACCGCAAGAGGGTTAAATGAATGAATTTAGGTGATTATTGATACACAATCTCTGTCAAAATAAGCGAATTAAATGCCGATAGCGGCTGCACCGCCAGAACGTCGACGGCCGGCTGTTGACAGATAACGCGTTGTAGCGTAAAAAGAGTGCTGTGCAAAGCGAGCGTCAGTGGTGCTACGATTTAACCCACGCTCCCGCAAAGAGTGAGATCTGGGTGCGAATCCAGGCTGACGCAAGTGTTTTTGCACAGCACTTCATGAACATTATTGGGTATATACGAATAGTGCTGCATGACATATGTCCATCCTCTGAAGAACGTGAGGCTGCTGAAATATTGAGCGATAAGAACTACAACAACGACAACAATTAGTAGAATCTGCGGAGGATGAGTAGAGAGAGGACACATTCGCTATTTCGGTTCACCTTGGAATTTGAATCTCGTCCAGAATGCTTGAAGATTATTGCGCCTTAACGCGTTTGTCTCTTGCGCCAGGAGTTTTAGATTAACGTTGAGAATCCACAATTTAATTGAAAGGACGAATGCGTCTTTACACGTAGGCTATGCCACCTTTCTCCAATTAATTTGCTGACCTAACCTAGATGAGGGGTTCGTATATCATCAATAATGTGCTCAGTTATACAAACAAACAGTGATGCACAACTATTTAATAATTATAATAATGTGATTGGGAGCGCATGTGGCACAGTGGTTAGAGGTGCTCTGCGTCGCACACGAGGTCAATGGTTCGATCTCGCGCTCATGGCTCACCAAGCCATTCATCCCTCCGGGGTCGGTAAATTGGTACCAGACTGGTCTCAGATTTGTCTGGGAGGATGACCAGCAGTGACTCGATATAGCGGGAGGCCACCGCGAGTCATTGTAGATGTCAGATATACATTCAATCACCTCAAACGAAGTTAGAAATTGAAGACGATTTCATGATGTGCCCTCCAGGGATTGATGACTCCGGGAGCTTCATCCTTCATCCTTTTAATGCACGACACACATTAGGCTTTGAGAGAGAGAAAGTCATATATTAGTTATCAATGTCGGGTTTGCCCAAACGGTGGAGACTGTGGCTGCCCGAGATCAGGCACAATTTACCTAATCTCTTGCGAGGCATGTGAGGGTGAGTACATTGGCTAAACAGGAGCACTACTCTGCATCCGTGTGAAAGACACTTAGGTGGGAAACTCAACTCCGACCCAAAAACCCCACTAGGCACACATAAGTCCTGAGGATCTACCCATACATTGAGGAACCAACAACGACTTTTTCACACCCGGAGTACGGTGAAAAAATCACCGTGGCGTTCTTTCAAAGTGTCGAGTGTGATTGGTTGCCGATGGCAAGCAGTATCGGCTGTTACGTAGGCACCCATCACGGTGATTGTTCAACCGTACGTCGTATGCAAAAAATTCGTTGCCAACTCCGGTAGATCTGCGAAGAACTGAGTGAACGAAAAGGCACCGTACAACTGATAAAGCTGGAAAGTCGAAACACCTATCTTGCACTGTATAAGTGTCCCTAACAGATCTCATAGACGGCTCAAAATACATTGCCAGATTATATTAATATATAACAGTTGGGAATTTGCTCCCTTTTGGAAGGATGTTGTCTCGTTAGATCAAAGGACATTTTCGACATATGGGTTTTGTTTTTGCTAAACCTCCCCTATGGAGCCATTTCAATGATATTTCATCATTTCATAATGTCTTCTAGGATTCTCAATTTGTTAAATAAATTTTCTCAATCCCCTTGTGACGTGCGTCAGTATAAATTCATAGGAAAACGTGACGCCGCAATTACATGGTCTGAGTGAGGTTTTACGTCACTCGGCATGCTACGTTTCGTAGCACGTAGGCGTGGAAGAGTTAATTGGGTTCAGTTGGGCGCTGTTTTATGGATTATAACTGAGGATGCAAGAAGGATCGACTTAGCCAGCATCCTAGGATACCAACAATAAATCAGAATCGTCAATCAACAGCTGGAAGAACACGTCAAGAGTTTGAAGGCTTTTGCCGATAATGAAAGCAGAAGAACTATTCAATAGCTGGTATTTGCAGTGTGATGTGATAACGAGTCATGCTAAATAAATCCAGAATGAGTGTTAAGAAGCACATCACCTTTACATGTTGCAAAATAGCAATATCTGGTCTCCGGTTCTAATTGACACTGGTCTAACGGTGCTTCTATATTTCTTAGGCTAACTAATCACTATTAAATTCATCTGTAATAACTCCCCCCAGTTCGCAAACTCCGGCCATTGACTGAGTGGTGTAGGTCTGATATCGATGTCACACTAGATTTCTAGGAAGGGGTGGGGGCAAAGCAGAATTCGTCGACATTTATCCAGAAAGCATTGTTATCCATAGCCTCTATTGCAGAAATCTGAGACACCCGCAACTGACCAAGGAGACAAGACAGAGCTAATGAATGGAAGTTGTATCAGTAATGATGCGAAAATCGAAAAAAAGTGTTGCCAAAAATTACTTTTTACGTGGGTCATAGATTGTAAATGACATTGTTACTCAGCTGAGATGAACCTTCTTGAAAAAAGTAACGATGCCATGAAGGTAAACCACCTTCTAAATTGTTGTCTGATACCTAAGAACACTAACAAGCTACGATGGGCGGCGGTGGATTGTAACTTAGAAGAAGACAATTTTCTTGTGAAAATAAAAAATTTGAGTTATTGTATCATTTTAACAGGCAATGAATGCACTTGATTGCTTGCGAGGAAACAAGTTTAGAAACTTTATCGAAGAAGGAGAAATCAGATCTGCTGACAATAGAATCACAAACAATGCAAGGCAATATAACACAGCTTCGTAGCAAAATCACTACAACGTCAACAGTCACTGTGCAAAAGTGCTAAGAGCATTCTAAAATGGACCATACACACTTTTTATTCAGATTACTTATTCCGTTAGAGAAGATATCAAAAGGTCAAAATTTTCAGAAAGCCTATTTGACTCGATCCCTGTTTAGGACTTAGAATAACTTTCACACAACTGAATTTGTTGAGTAAGAGCAGGAAGAACAATAAAACACATGCGTGGATGAAGAAGCCACTAGTGAGAATTTCCCAGAAGAGTCTGGCAGCCGCCAAAAAGTAACCCCTTTTTCACAAATTTCCCTAGCGGATGCGATACATTCTAGCTGTCTTATTTTCACACCTCTTTATGCAACTCATCTCTTTCTTCATTCCAATCCATTTGGAAAATGAAAGTAATTTCAAATGTACAAATTAGCAGTCAAACTACGACAGTTGGCCAAAGTGTTTTTAATACCTTTAGTGTGTTTAACTTATTGTGGGCAATCAGATTAGACGCTTCGCTTAAAACTTGAAGGAAATGAATGAATCACTTGAGATCGACATAGAAAAGAAGCGTTAGGTAAGTTATCCTGTCCCTAGAAAAGATTTCGAAGCAAACAACTCTAAATTGTCATAACAACTTTTGATGCTTCTCTTCAACGTCAGATCTCGAGTGAATATGATTTATGGTAGGTATTTCAGCAATTAGAAGAGGGTCTCTTTGTGGTAAGTGAGAAACAAAAAATTATTTACATATGTATGTACACTGTAAAAATACATGTATATACAAGGTTACATATATAGTGAGTTGCTATATATATATGCGACTCAGTATTCTACTCTATTTTGAAATCTGCAGCTCCAGTGACTTTTACTGGAAACAAAGTCGTAGAAGGATTACGAAATCGCAGCACGTACTCTCCAGGAAAAACAACAACGCTCCCGAATTCTGGCAACTGAAAATAGTGGCTTATGATTAAAGAAAAATCTATGTTGCTGTCATTTATTTACTCTTTGACAACCTTTAAGCTTGTTAATGTGATTTTTGGCCAAATTTGCTGTTCTTTTGCTGCTTCTCGTCGCACGATTTCAAATTCCGCATCACCACTGATGACAAAGTTCCAAATAAGCCGACCAGATTTTGTACATCTTCTGTAAAGTACTCTATCAGAGTGTTAAAGAAATGGGTTAAAAACAAGATGTTTCTTAAGTAACGTATGAAAAACTGTTGGAACGTACGAGCTTACTTCACAATTTCGTAAGTTTGATGGCTTTTGATACTATGCGATTTATAAGCTGGCGGTTTGAGAATACCATAGTCGCTCCATACATCATCGCTCTAAATAAAATCTCGTTGAGGGAAGTGCTCATAAGAGGCTGGTCGTAGCAAAGGTGGCGATCGGTGCGGAATCAATCTGGAGTTCAAATCACTTGCGTTTATGTTTAGCTTTTATATTGCTGCCCTTCAAAATAGTTTAGGTCAACATTTTAGGCGAAGAAGCCAGCAGGACTAGGTTAATGCAACCTCATCTTAACTGGTATTCATCGGATAGGAACGAATCAACAACATCACCACTGATATAAATAAGGAATGGCTCAAGTTATAATTTTGTTAAGCGTGACTGTGGATGCGGCAGAGAAAGATTACAGAGCCGATTACGGAAATGAAGTTGAAGATAAGTTTGAGTGACAGGAAACTTTATTTTTCCAAAAGTAAAACTTTCTGTTATATTGCTGAATAAATGATATTTCAGCGGCATCTTCAATTGATTTCTAACAATCAAACAAAATTCTTTTATTATCCGCTTTCAACGATGATGATCATGGATATACACAATGATGTAGAGTTATGTGCACACTTTTGCGTCAGGCGGGATTCGAACCCGCATTTACACCTATCCGGGGGCGAGTGCTCTAACCTGTTGCAATAACGGCGCCCGTTTTGCCACCTTTCTACTCTACTCTACTTCGCATCTATCTGTCAGCAACCAACGGTCAACGGTTTGGCCTGGGTAGTCGACATCGACATTGACTTCTAATGATTTCAAAATGGACAAATCTAAACTGATGCTTACCCCTCTGTATTCCGAACTTGTTACTGGTTGAAGTGGCCGAGTACAACCTTCGGGTGGTTTCGCATAGCCAGAATCATCACGCCATGTGCCACCATACTCTACTGGTATTGCCTTGAAAAGACATTAGTCAATAAGATCAACGTAAGGTGGAGTTACACTGAAAACAGAACAAGTACATTTGAGATCGAACTCAAACTTTTACAAACTTTTACAAGTCGATGCAGCATAGCTCAGTGGTACACCATCGCTTTGTCTTACTCATGATAGGTTTGAGCTCAGTGTAGGAATTATCAAGCACAAACGTAAAAGTCTCTGAGTCCACGATTAGTTATTGAGTTCATTGCGTAAGGTTAGAGAAGAAGATCAGTTCAACCACAAATCAGCTTTGTATTTTCCACTCTTCATTAGTGATGACACTTGGTAAATTTCTAAAGCTTCTCTTTCTTGCGTTACGCCATTTCGGTGAATAATATAATAGGAGGATCACATCAGATTTGTGACTATTTATGATTTCTTATAATCTAAAGCCCGAGGAAAACATTCCGAATAAGAATCTTACATGTGGTTCGAGGTAGTTGTGTAGCTCACTCACGTCACTCAAAAATGTCACGTGGTTCGCTGTTCGTGAATCCATGATTAATTTTGAGATCTGTAAGCAAATTTGGACTAGAATAAACTTTTTTTTTGAATGAACTAAGAAAAAAGTGTGGCTAAAGCAGAATAATTCCAGTGCCATATTAGCTTTCCAAAATACATTGCTTTTTTCATTCTATTTGATTTGCTGTGTAAATATCAGCACATCTTGTGTCGGTTCAGTACCACACATTGGTGATTTTTAAATGATATTATAGATTTTACTTTTGAATAATAACTGCTACCATTGTTTTCAACTTCGTTTTAGAACGCATTTGGCTCAGTGGTTAGACGTGTTCTGCGTTGCGCACGAGGTCAATGGTTTGATCTCGCGCTCATGGTTCACCAAGCCATCCATCCATCCAGGGTTGGTCGCTTGGTATTACCGGTCTCAGACTTATCTGGAAGGATAAGCAGCACTGATTTGGTCCAGCGGGGAGCGACTGCGAGTCATTCTATAGGCCAGATGCAGTCAATCACCTCAAACGAAGTTAAAAATTGAAGACGAATGCATGGCGCATCCCTCAGGGATTGATCAAGCGCCAAGAGCTTTATCATTTATTCTTTCTATAACGTTATTTTATATCGTTACTTGTTGTTCTTATTAGTTTCCTAACACAAAGAAATACCATAAAGTTCATTTCCAAAAAAAAATCAACCATCACCTTAAACATCAGTGAGATTATCCCTGGTGGATTAACGATCAACAGTTTGCACATCTAAAATGATTTCTGAAATGAAAAAATGATCTTTATCCTTGGAATTTTGCTCTAACAAAGGAAAATTATGGCACAAGGATAATGGGCACGTCTGTTTAGTACTTTATAGCTTATAACGCTAAAATTCATGTAAAATCAGTAAAAATTCCTCATTAGACACACATTGTCGCTAAAATATTCCGACCAGACTTTCACAACTAATCGAGCGAGTTGTACTGATGATGAGAGAGGATTCAGAAATTCGGTTAGATTGAGACCTTTCAAGTCCAGAATAGTGACCAATGACGAAGGATGACCTGAAATTCAAGCGTACAATTACCTATCGTAATTTAGTTCTGTGGAATTCACGGTTATTTAAAGTTTTCATGACAACCGCTCGTAAGTTAAAAACACCACAGTGCATTAATGTAAGAAAAAATTTTCTGTATAAAATCATGGTATTATCACAAAAATACAAATGAACTACTAAAAATAGCCATTTTTTGAGGATTTTCTTAGGAACTTTTGAGGAGTGAGGACTACGGGGATTTTTGATTTCAAATAAACAAACGTGACAGTATGTCAGCATACTTTCTTGGACTCTAGAGGAAACTGAATCTACATCTCTTTGAAAGAATGATGATTTTAGATTGCTTAAAGAACGAGTGTTGATCAAATCCCTGTTTTGAAGCGTGAATATCTCAGCAACTTCAATTCGATAGATTGATTGAGATCCAAAAATACAGTAACCAGTTTTCCTTTCTGTTTCGGCGACGGCTCGTCCGAATACTTCATGAAGCATAAAATAGGAGTGTAGTACGTACGATAGTGGAATAACTTTCATTATCTATAAATAAGGTGTCTCTATTTCTGAATTTACAAGGTAAATGTAGAGGAGATTTTGTTAAAAAATAAAGGAAAAGGTCTTTTGTACGACATCAGCTTCACACAAAATGTGATGAATGACTCTACAATCATGATTTCTGTATGAAATTTACGGATAAATTCGCATTAGAGAAAAAACCTCTCTAAGATCGGTACCCTCCATTTTGTGAACGAAAACGTGAACGTTGCCAGAACGGATCGATCGGTCGACCAACGAGATACAGAATCTCTGAAAGCTTTGTTTCAATACTAACAACCCTAAGTGGTTATTCACGTCTACTTTCCGGCTTCACTCTTTCTCCAATGAGATTCCTTGTTTGATCTGTATATTGTGTTCCCATGCTCATTCGAGAAGTCAGGTCGAATCAAAAATTGGTGAGTTCGTTTCTCCACTAGCTAACTGCCATGAATTAATTAAAATTAGCAGCAATCCAGCATCTTGATTGCTTGATTAGATTTGTTAATCAAAATATCTCAACTGGAATATAAAAATTGTGAGGATCCTAGTCATGAAAGGTTCCCATTTATATAATTTTCACCGCTGCGTAGAATTCGAAAACGGCTATCCTAGATGGCAAAGGCTGCAGGAGTAGCTTTGGCAGCAAAAAGAGATTCCAACTAAACTGTTTTCTGTGTCTACGATCTTCAATGCGGCCATTTCAGCCTCAATCTATATAATGATCAAATGAAAAGATTGGCTTCCAATATACTCCCATTGACTTCATTTGCACACTAAAGTATATCTATTCAGCTTCGTCTTTCGCTTCATGAATTCACTTTTACGAATTCAGCGATGTTTATTTATTTCTACTGACGATTCCTCCGTTGAGGAGCGCAGTGATAGTGATACCGTTTATCAAGTTAACCTTCCGACTCACCCAACAGGCAACTAGTTTCGTCGGCTTCTCGTTCCTCCAGTGTCGACAAAATGGTAGCGTACTTGTATGAAAGCATTTTACCTCTTCAAATGAAAGTTGGGACACCTTAGGAGTTTATAATTTTGATCAGTGGTCAACGGCATTGGTGAAGAAGACGAATATCAATTAAGAGCCAAAAACGCGCACAAAAAGTTGAGTGACATTCTTGGACAGTGATTTGTCTACACATTAGCAAAGAGATTTGCTGTTGACCTTCTTCTGAGGAATGCGTTAAGCTGCAATACTTTAGCCACTGTAGACGCGATCAAATAAAAACTTGACCAGCACAGTGACTTTCGGAGCATTACGGTGTATCGTCGGCGCTTCCATCTGCATAGACAAGTCTGTTATCAATTTTCCTGCCTGACATAAATGATGTGCGTGGCCAACTTCGAATGAAAGATCGAACTCATAGGTGAACTGCAGTACACCTCTCACAACACTGTGCTAAACCACCCATAATCCTCACAATCAGAGTATGTGGCAAAACGGGCCCGGCACAGACAAAGAGCACATCGCCCGTAGAATTCGACGATCATCTTCACTTTTGGCACCTGCTCAACTCTTTCGCGATCATGCACACTGATTCCGATATGTACAATGTTCACATGACGGATCGTGCAAATTGATTTTGATGCGCATGCTTTTCAGTAACTTATTCCTCTAAACAAAGCCTCTTTTGAGTTTTTTAGCCACTTGAGAGCTTGAATAACAACGATCTGTTTAAAGTTGATCGGCAAGATATTTTGCAGTTAGGGCTATGCAAAAATGCTCTTCAGGAGCAAGTTCATCGACTAGAAATTTGGGTAGTAATCAATTATCACTTCACTCATAATCATGGATGGGGGTGAGGTGCCAAAACACACGCGACGTAAGTTTCAAAACAATTCTAAACTGTAACATTTTTTTAGCATGATGGACTACGGTATCATGTGGTAAATAATGCATATCATTCATACCCATAGATAAAGCAAAGTCCTCTGTACATTTCTGCTATCAATTCAGTTAAATTTTAAGAAATTATTGTTTGTTGTTTGATATTCAGTAATTCTGTAATAACCGGAAATTTATGTTGAGTCCGGTTTCTCGGACATGCGAGATTGAGCGTCACCACAGAATGGTTAAGCTCACTTCTGTCAAATGGGTCATTGATAATAGGTTGGGGAAAAGTTCTGAGAAAATGCTTGTAAAACATTTATTTCTGCACCTATTATATCCTAACAAAGGCAACACTAATAATCAAGGTACGCTTCTTCAACTTGAAGCACTTTCTGCTACTTTTGCCAACTGTGTTTTCGTCCCAAGCCAGGTTGATGCGCTCATTTGCCGCCGTTGAATTTGAACACAACAGCCATTCGTGCATCATCAACAACCTGATTTGTCAGCTTATTAACTCCATCATGAAATAGATACGTAAATTATATGATGGTCAACGCGGGAGAACAGGGTTTCAAATAAGCCCATAAACCCAAAAAAATGGCCGACACCCAAGTTATAAGTATCTTATCAGAACTTTTTCCACACCCTATTAAGTGGAGCTGATTATATGTGTACAGCGCTTGTTTTCTTTTCAATTTGTTAGAAGCTCGGCAGCGTACATTGTTCCAGTCCCCATGCCTTTTCGTGCAATTCTCTTCTCCGCAGCCACTGCAGTGATTTCTGCCCGCTTGGAAAGATCTTCAGATTTTGCTCAGGCATTCTCTATCTTTCTTATATATATCGGTGGATGTCTATCGGAGATTCCTCGTGAAATCCGTAAGGATCTCATCTGACATCTCTACCGCTGAGCTACCGTGTTGCCTTACCCGACAGGAAGCCAGAAATTCCAAAAAGTTTGCTTTGTCCAGTTTTAGAGTACTATTACAAGCCGAGAAACAATTTACATACTTTGAAAGTGACTTTCCCGATTGGAAATTCAGTGAAGATTTCCAAATCACTGCATTCAGCATAACCGAGTGTTTGCCTGCAATGTTATTTTGTGATATCGATTAATTAGAAGATAACGGAGAAAAAGTCCCTATGTAAAAATTAGTAATAGCTATTGCTAAATAGATGAGTGTCTTATGAATGGTTACGTTATCTCGTTACCATAAAAGAAAATTAGAGCTCTTGCATTTGGCAAAATTCGATGAGCAACAAAGAAACTAGAAGTGTCTTCGACTTTCAAAATATACTATGTAATATCAATGCAAGAAAGGATATAAATATAATTCAAGGCTAAACAATGTAGTCTCGACTACAGCTTCACCATAACTGCTCTCAGTCACGAATTGGGTGGGTCCCCTGTAACCTACCGTTAGAGAGTGAATGATAAAAGGAATTATTATTGAATTCAAAATTCCGATGGAAAGGTCAACAAATGCCTTTGTAATGTATAGCACCTAAGTCTCCACGAAAGACACTGAAGCTAAGTTTGAAGCTAGGACGAGACGAGTTCTGCTCATGTCTAAGCATCCTTGCTTATATTTCACTGCCATACCTTGTCACAAAAAAAAGAAGAACAGTGAACAGAAGTTAAAACATTGCGAGTAGGATACTACAATAATCTTGAGATAGAAAGCAGAAACTTGAGAATTTTATTGTTAAAAAACAAGTGTAGGAAATGAATGATACATGTCAAATAAACCTGTGGCTGAAATACTCTTCGATTCTCGTTCTTGCCACAGCCTCATTTCCACCATGAGCTCGTAAAAATCGTGCGATAAAAAATGGTGAATCAAAACATGACGGCAATGAAAGTGATGTTCTATAAAGAGTCTATTTAAATATAAAATTTGCGACCACCATCATTACAAAAAAAAAACGACGGTTGAAGAATTACCGCATTCTCTCCGCTTTTTTCAATATCTCGTCCGAAAACGTTCAGGTTCGATCAAGCTGCGCATGTTGGTGCTCCGAGTTCAAAAAAAAACCTTACATTACGAAAACGATCGACACATAGCAAGAGAAGGTGCGAAACACGATTGGGATGTACAAGACAGCGAAAACACGTTAAAATTGACTAGTGAATCGAAAATATGAAATATGGAAATGTGAAATTAAGCATAATAAATGAAGTTGAACGAATGGCTAGCAATGTAGGTTCATCAGAGAAGGCATCAATTATCAGAAACAAGGTGCAGGTTCGATCCTTCCGCCTCACAGCACCCCTTTGCGTTTATCAGAACGCTTCAACGAGGGTCTCTTAAAATTGCAGGAAGATTTGATTCGACCATTGCTCTACAGCATTAATGACAGAGGCAGCAGTCGACATAATACGCGATTCTCGATGACCTTAGATACAATGAATGCAAGGAAATAAACGAGATACTAGAAATAATGGGATCCGCAGAGCAATATCTCACTGTGTGCTGAAAAGTGATCAAGCAGAATACTCTAATTTCTTCACCAGGCATAGGAAGACCTTTTTTTTCAAAATATATATTCAGGTATACTCTTTTTCACAGCTTCTACATTTAGCAGTGCATTAGTACACAGTAATAGCAGATTTACAATAGTATGCAAAAATTTAACCATTCCTGCATGCAGTTTCTCGAAATAAATAGAGGAGAGTATTCATTGGGACGCCGTGGCCGGGTGGTTGTGATGTTAGTCACGGCGGGCGTGGAGCCGAGCTCCTCCTCCCACTTCTCTCCGGCAGTCAACGACAATGTCCCGAGAACGCCACAGCAAGGCCATCCTCGAAATTGCAAGGAGACTTGCTGAAACAGTATTCTACGCCGTTCAGGAAGAAGACGAAAAACGATTGAATGATAGAAGTTCTTGGATCCGCACTGTGAAAAAAACACTGCGCTGATGGATCAAATAAAGTGCTAAAAAGTAGAAAGGTTACTCATTAAAAAGAGTTGATGGGATCAGGATGTCTCTAATGCAGTGTTGGTCATCCAGAGTCGCCTAAACGTGGCCAAATTGAATTTATTTAATAAAAGGTGAGGACTGGAGGAGGTGCAGGAGATTGTGTTTGAACATACAAATGACAAGAGATACGGAGAGTCCAAAAAATCAAGAATCATGACCATTAATGAAGCTTGTAATGATGAATGATTGATCAAGTTCAAATAGATAATAAAAGGTGATCACCTATATAATGATAAAACAAAGCACTTATAAATTCTGTGGACGTGGCAACATCTGGAATAGGCAAATAACCGAGAAACATAATTGCTATCTGAGCCAACTTGTCATGTGGTCTGTTAATGGGCTCTTGTACAACCCGATGCACGTGTTTCGACCTTGACAGTCTTGTCAGTCAGGCAGAACCCTTCGTCTTTTGGTCAGTCCTCTGTAGGTGCTGCAGTCCCCAAACTTAGAGTAGGCGACGACGAACAATTTACATTGTCGTCAAGTCGTCTTAAGAAAACACTCGAAACAAATGGTGTAATATATTTCACAATACCGGCCAAGAGCAATCGAGTGTACAAAACTGCTGTGTTGGTGACTTTCACTTGACAGCAGTGTCGTCCCTTACTCTTAGTGTGAGGACTGGAGCACCCACAGAGGACTGGCTAAAAGACGAAGGGTTCTGCCCGACTGACGAGACTGTTAAGAGCGAAACACATTTATTGGGATGTGCGGGAGCCCACTAACAGACTACAGGACAAGTTGGTTCAGGAAGAAGTGATGAGATATAACCGAAAAATTATGAGAGTCTTCGATGAAGTGACATCGCATGCAGTGAGCAGTATCACATTTGTCAAACTATTTCTTCTCTTGAAATCTTCAATCACTATGATAACTTCTGTGCGTTGCGTGGAATGAATGAACTAAAAATATATGTCATAATGTATGATTTTCAGATGGACAAACTGATGATATAATTGGTCGTTCGACTCTTTATTCCATCTACTGTTGCGTATGAAAGTGAATTTTTGTTAACGCAATGAATGAAACAATATATGACCGAATTATGAATGAATATAGATGAGATGACTCAAAATATTCAACAACAATTGGAAACATAACCTGTGTGAATATCTGGCTTCACTTGGAAATGCGGGGCTCTAGAGGGAAGCATCGGCATTGTTTCCTAGTAATATTAGCTTGAGGCGTCGTGGCCGAGTGGTTGTTATGTTGATCGCGACGAGCGTGCAGCAGAGCTCCATCCTTCAACTCTCTCCGGCAGTCAACAACAGCACCCTGTGAAACGCCACAGCAAGTCTATCCTCAAGATTGCAAAGAGATTTGCTCAATCATTATTCTGCGCCGTTCAAGAAGAAACGAAGAACGAATTGAATGCTAGAAGTACTGGGATCCGCACAAAGAAAAAGAAAAACATTGTAATGACGCATCAGATAAAATAAAATAAAAATGTTATCCTAATTGAAATCTCTTCTATCATATTCAACCCCTTACTTACTAACAATGAAATTTACTCTAGCGACGACAAAATTACGAAATTTTTTAGAAAACTACAGATTGTCATTGTAATTCGTCGCGCTCACCGCGCGACCGCGTCGCATGCTAAGTCAGATTTCAACGTGGTAGTCAAGGTGTTAACAGGGACAACGATCTGAGCTGTTATTAGCTCAGACCGCAAGCGGTGTATGTGCGACGTCACGACGGGGCTCTTTATTATCACGCCTTGCAATGTAATTATGGGGAGTTTGTTTGGTAACTTAAGGTACTTAGGAGATAATATCGTGATTAGATGATGAAATATAGCAGACGAGACTTCTATAAAAAGTGTTATGGCTAAGGAAAACCCATGTTTCAAAAATCATCTATGTTTCAACGGGTAAAGCACATTGTTGCAAAAGGGAACATACTTCCAGCTGTTATATAATTTTGTTCCTTTCTCCTTCATCCATTTTTCTTTGTAGTTATTCGAGAGTGAAAAATTTGTGCCCTCACTAACTTTGCTTTGTGAAAGACTTTATTTTACGTTCTATTAGCGAAAAAGAACCTACGTTTCGAAAGCAGAGTTCGTTTTAGTGTATATCTGCCTTTTCCCTCGAGATTCGTTGTTGTAAGAGAAAGCATGCCCATTGTTTCTGCTACAGATTATGGTGTGATCAGCGAAAAGACACAGAGATGTCCTTGTATCCACTACGTGGCCTCGTACGAGTGAACTGCAGTATCATTTGTAACAAGCAGTTTGTTGTTACTGATTTTTAATCGGTATCATTACTTTTCAAGACGTTTTAAATGAGAAGACTATCAATGTATATGATATTGTGACTGAAAGGTAAACATCGTAAATTAATCGCACCGAATGTACAAAGTTTACTAGTTTTTCTGTGCACATTGGAAAATGATTAGGCTCGAAAGCGCGGAGGCAAAATCAGGAAATCGTAGAAAATTCGTGGAAGTTAGAAAAAGACGGAAAATATACGAATGCATTAGGTGTATAGCATAATCTCAAGAAATTAAAGCGTCGCTCTTTATCTGCGATCTCACAGATGGCTTACCGCCTTTAGGACGCATTGCGATTATTCCTCATCGAACAGTACGCTCTGTAAAAATGAGCAAAGTCGTTAAGAGGGTTTAAGGTATTTTATGTTGGAATTTTCATTCGAAACGTGCTGCTTTTGTAGGAATAGAATAGTCGTTGTGGTTCGGGATGCTATGCAACGCATGTAGTTTTCGGTTAGATTCTCGAAACAGGCCAGAAGCCTCTCAATCTTCCGCAGTCGACCAGATAGTACCAACCTTGAAACAGAAACTTTCTTCGGAAGAAGATTCCATGAAATGCTTTCTGCGCTCAAGATTTGCTAGAACCATAAAGTGCTTGGTAATGCCGATTCGCGAAGCGTTTTGTGATCTCCATAAAGAGAGCAAAACTCGTCTATATTCGGAGGGTGGATATCTAAATTCAAAGACCTCCACGTTAATACGTATAGATGATATGAGAGATGGGTTAAGTAGCACAATATGCGAAATCACGTCGTACAAACTGGGGAAAAAGTAGAAGATGCTTTTTATTTCAAGTGTTTTATTGAGACCACGCCCAAATTTCAATATATCACGTAATCATATCTGAGCCAACATGTCGTGTGGTCTGTTAATGGGATCATGTTACAGCCCGATAAACGTGTTTCGGTCTTGCAGCCTCGTCACTTTTTTCACTTGACGGCGACTGTGTAAATCGTTCGTCGTCGCCTCCCTCTTTATAGGGATATGGGCGCCCCGAAAGGATCGGCTGAAGACGAAGGTCCTGCCCGACTGTAGAAGATAGTGTCTGAAAAAGAGTGCTCAATGTGAACGTTGTAAATTCTAATCTTTATTTTGGCATATTGGGGCGGAGTATGGCGATGCAGTGTTTCAGACAGTGAGGGGACAAGCTATGCGCTGATTCTATTCCCTTCAATATGATACTTGCAGTTACTCAACGAATGACTTAGGCAAGGCCTTAATTCGGTTACAGCCGAAATCTCAAGAAGAATTATCTCAACCAGCATTTGACATTCATAAAGAAGACGAAATCCTTATGCAACAGGCGAAGCAACATGTAGAATATTCAAAGGCATTTGTAAAGGATGAGTGCAAGGATATGAATCAAATGCAAGAAAAGGTGAAATTTGCATAGTAATTTCTGATATTCTAGAAGCGTCCTCAAAATGGATGGACTGATTAAAAAAGAACAATTTAGACAAAATATCAGATAATACTATTTAGGTTGGAGCGAAAAGAGGCTGCGATATTATGTCACGAAAATTCTTCAAAGTTGACCATTTTCATAGTGGCGAAAATCCGTTTCCGACCTATAATCACACTAGAAACGATAGCGATAAATCTTTCTCTAGAGGGAAACGCTCAGACATAGCGGTAATCTTTTATTGGGGCTTACGATGAGGAGCTTTTGTAGTGAATGTGTCGACGCCAACACCGTATCGTTCGTTCTGCGTCAAGTTCTTTCCGAACACTTGAAAATGTGACAAATTCAAGAACAGTGATTAACCCATTGAGAAAGTTGCGAAGAAAATCGAAAATCGCCAAAAATTTCAGCAACTCTCAACACTGTTAAGAGATGATTAGTCGACATCTTAATTTAGTGTCAGCGCAGCAGACATAGACAACATCTCTTGAAAGAAGAAAAACACTACTTTGATTCCATTCCAAACCTTCAGATTCTCTGAGCAAAGCAGGACAGAAATTGAAATAACATTGCCAGATGGATTCAAAAGTTGTAGGATCATCCTAAATCAGAACTTGGGAGCTGTTTGGATGTTCGGAAGATACTTTGACCAATTTTTTTAAGAAAGTAGTTTCTCAACATATCAAATGCTTTGACAACGTTGTGGGTTTTTGTGTAGCTAAAGCAAAAAGTTTCAAAAGCAAAGCAATCATTGAATTTGAAGCTTACTGGTTTTCGTGGTCTTTGTATTTTCTAGAGAAGCAGCGTACAAATTGAAGGTTTCAACAAAAAGGGTACAGGTGGAATCTTGTTAGAGCCCAATTCCATCTAGTCAACAATTAGTGGATTTGTTGGCGGTAGAGGTTAAAAAGGCTGATTTTGCTTTTTGCTCAAAGTTTTCCAAAATAAAAAATGTTATTTGATGATCTGACAACATATTTTGAGCTTTTTCTGAGGTCTGGTCGGCACTCATGCAGTACTAAACAGCTGCTGCTTCGCCATCTTAGCCCTTCAGTAACACAGTACATTTTGCCTCAGCCGATCCCTCGAAGAAAATATACCCCTCTTTATAATTTATAAGGGAATCGACATAGAATAACAAATCAGCGACGCCGTACCAGACCTTACAAAAAAGTCCAAAGCATTTTATTATTACCAGATTACCAGATTGTTATTGTTTTTGAGCGAGGTCTATAAAAGCAGTCGAATGAAGAGGTATGATTCACTTTAATACCCATGAGCTCGAGTATTGATCACTGCAGTGTCGGGGGAGTTTTATCGCCTGACTCGCGGTGATTTGTTATTCCTCATCGACTCTTTTATGAGGAGGGATAAATCCTTCTGCAAGGGATCTGCTAAACCGAAAGGCACCATGCTACTGAAAAGCCTAAAAAGACGAAAAAGGACACTGTCTAGTATTGTATAAGTGTCGTACTAGACCTCGCAAGAGGCTCAAAACATATTATCAAATTATCAGATTATTATTGCTTCTGAACGAAGTCTATAAAAGTAGTCGCATGAAAAAATGTTATACTCCTGGCGTTCTTTTGAATATGAAGATCGTCTATACCAATTTCTAAAATCGACAAGGGAAAAGTTAAACGATTGCTGTAACTTCAAAACTATCTCCACTAATCTTCTAGTGTCCAGGCTCATGCCGTCTCCTGAGCAAAAGAAACGAGAATAAGTGAAATGGCGTCATAAACTTTAGCTTGGATTATGACAGAAATCTGATCATAATGGTCATAATTTGACCGCCTTGAGGTCACGTGGATATATTTTGAAATACAATATCTGTAATTTGAACTATTAAAAGGATAAAGGATAAAGCTCTCGACGTTGAGCAATCCCTGAGGGATGCGTCATGAATTCATCTTCAATTTCTAACTTCGTTTGAGGTGATTGAATGCATATCTGGCCTCAATAACTCGCGTTGGCCTCTAGTTGTACCAGGTTAGTGCTGCTTATCCTCCCAAGCAAGCTGAGACCAGTCCGGTACTAATTTACCGACAGCGGAGAGATGGATGGATTGGTGGGCTATGAGCGCGAGATCGAACCATAAATTAATTAAGTGAGAAGAACTTTCTAAATGCAATAGTGAAAACACCCAAAGAATCTTTATCCATGAATTTGATGTGGTAGTTTTTAAAATCGAAATCAGATCGGTGGTCGTCCTTATTTTGTGAATTAAATTCAGTCACTGGCATTATAACTCGGCGTAGATAATTTCTTATAGCACAATCGTCTTTGAAGGAAACTTTCCTCCAGATTTTCTCCGAAAGCTAAGAAGAATTAAAAGTTATGCCTAAAGGATTGAGTGAAAATTATATATCTATACAAATTTTAGTCAATAGCTCTTATTTTATGTTATATTACGACGTGCATCAAAATTATAACGCCTTGTTTGTTGTCATGAAGAACCTTTATTTTTCAATAATATTCCATCAAAATCTGATTAACAATTCACTAAGAACACTGACTCAAACTATTAGCCACTATTATCTAAAAAGAATGGTGAAAATTGGTTAAAAATCAGACGTCACATAGAGTGAGTCATGACAATGGCGAACGAGTATGGCTCACATGGTCACGGAAGTTGTTATCCTTTTGTCCCACCTACAAATGAACAATGGATCTTGAAAATTCTTGAACGTGACGAAAAACGAATTGAAAATTAGAAGTACTGAGATCCACACAGTGAAAAAATACTGTGATGACGGACCAATTAAAGTGATAAATAAAACTCGATCACGCTATTTATATAATCTTCTTATTTCAGAATTTTTCCAACGAGATGTCGAGATATTCGAGTTTCGAGTATCGAGTTGTTACAAAAGAAAGATCATTCCAACGAGTCCCAACGGTCAAAAAGCCAACGACCTATTGGAAATTGAAAAGCACTGTCATCTCATTTGAGACGAATAACAGGCTGTTCAATTGCATTCGCGTTTAAATGTCGAATGTTTGATGCAAAAAGGGGATGGAAAACGTTATATAGAATTCATTGAATGTGAATTGTGCTATGATGGAATTGAAAAACCTTCACCTTGCAGAAGAAGGCAATGTGAAATGAGATGTACTGACCTCAAGCTGAAAAGGCTATCACTCTCTGACCAGAAGCATCGAAATCAATGCGCATAGTCGCAAATATATTAGCACAAGGGTAAGAAGGAAGCACTTTTGAGACACAAAATTATTCACACACATAAAGACTCACTAGGTCCTGTTATTAGTATTGTTAGTTCTATTGCTGCGGGTTCTATAGATGAAGCTCCAGTGAGGTCAGCAGCTTGATTGAGGCGATGACACCATCGAAGCATCGACAAAATACGTGTAGGTATGAGTCCGGTTCTTAATGATTACTTCGACGACAATCTCAAATGATGAAAAAGTTACTATTGACAAAAAATCTTTCAATACAGTTTTTGCTGAAGCCCCGCTTTATTGTGAAAGAAATCTATTCTAAAATGTAGTTGATAGTGCGCGGAAAAAACAGTTGTAGTCGTATCGAGGACGCTCTGCTTCGATCTCACGCTGAGCCATTTGAGCGTCGCATATTTCTCGTATCAAACTTGTCACGGAGAAACTCCCTACAGTTCACAAAAATTGCTGATTGTTTTTGATAAGATTCTGGACAAATTCCATGACGATTCAAGGAAGACTTTACCAGAATGAGAAATCTTGACCAGTATTCATGAACAGCTATAAAGAGGATAGCCTAGTAGTGGCATAAAACGTAGTTATAACGGTGAAAATTTATTTTCACGGATTATTTAGTGTTCTTAAAAAAGATAGTCGATCAACTAAACTAAAAAAAATTGCCTATGTTTCGAATGACAATAAACAGGGTTCAGCGAATTCAGCGCATTAAACTTTAACTGCAATACACAATGAGTTTTATCACTCAAGGCTGCTCTATCAGCCAGCTTACATAAGCTTTCAAGCAAATGGTCAGATAAACAAAAAAGTGGAAAAGTATAGTCATAAAGAAATGTTGAAACAAAGTGGCAGGAAAGGACATAAGAGACAAGCTAGATAAGTGGTAACCAGTAGATCTTAATGTACTGAACTTGCTTTGCTTCGTTGCTATCCCTCTTATCTGGCTCCACTGGCAGTACGTACTTTCAAATTAGCGAGATTAAGCTTATTTTGATCTCAATATATCATCAATAAAATTGTCTTGTCACATTGACTTTCACAACCGTATGCAGATTCTAGTAAGGATAAGGTTCCCAAAAAAATCATCCGTAAAATAAATATGTTTGAAATTCCCATCAAAAACATTATTGAATGAAAATTAACTCAGGTTCAATATGCTTCTCTTACAGAATTGGAAATATTCTAGTTCCACTCAATTGTAAGTTCAAAGATATTAATCTGAAACTAATAGCAGGTCAATTAAGTGGGAAATCTAGTAAAGCGTATATCGTTTCTTGTAGAGACTATTCATTCAAGTACGTCCATGGTTGATTGATGATGCTCTCTCTAGGTTGATTAGACGTTTGCTGGAGGGTGTCACGAATTAGGTCTTTCGAATGTCAAACTGGAATCAATCGAACTAGAATCTGAAATTTATAAGAATCTCATGTTAATGACCATTGTATAAGAACATACAAGGATCTGCATTTTACACTCTTCTCGTTCACCGATTCAATTCCGTACCTTTTGGAGATGATGAAAAGCATAAGCAGCATCCATTAAGGCATAAACACCGACCTATGTTACCGCATTTCTGATTCTTCAAAATTCATCAGAGCAAACTTTTTATGTATTGGTGAATTAGGGAATCTTGAAGAGATTGAAATTACGTTTAACTTTGAGGCAGCTCTAAAACCATCAGTTGCCTCGATGATACTGTAATTAAAAAGAGGGAAAACATTGTTAAGGTGGTATACGTCAAGCGACAAAATGAGAAAACGGAAAATTAAAGGAGCTAAATTTGACGATATTTTGTATCAAGAAATACAGGAATCATTTCCTTGCATTACTTGAGTTCTGGAAATCAATCGCATGATAGTAGAGGACGCGATCAACACCAAACATCAGAATGATCTTACAACAATAAAGTTTCATCAGTTAACCATTCTTAACAAAATAATTGATTTACCTCTTCTTTATGGTTATGTTCAGCTCCTGAGATCAATGAGAATCCTCCATCTCAGAAAATTCAATGACAGTGTCGGCCAACCAATTTTCAGTCCATATTATCCATACTCTTTCTGAAGGAAGACCACCAAGTAGCTCTAATGAAACACAGACACGGATAGATTTCATTGACTTCGTCTAGCTTTACTTAATTTTCAAAAGAAAAAAGACTTCCAGTCAAAATTTCTCGATGATTTTACAGACATTTTTTATTTTTTCCGTCGATTAAAGTTCCTCTTCTAAGAATTAAGTAAATGTTCTCGCGAAAATAAATAACCGACCCGATTGCTGTTTTTATTGTTCTAACAACTTGATATAGGCTCGACGCGTTATATTCTCTCGAAAAGAGTTATCGCTCATGATTTCAGTGATTATCCTCATAAGTTTTTACGAGTTGGTTAATGAAGCATGTGAAAAAACACTGAACTCTTTTAATCCATAACTTCACAAAACCTTCTTTTTTTGCTGCAACCCATTGATCATACGTATAAATCAGCAATGCCCTTTTCAACTAATTGCCTGTTCTGCAGTTTAATTTTCGTGGAACCACATTGTACAGGCATATTTTCGTTGTACTAGTGGTGTAGTCATTTTTATGGGAAATGACTTAATCAATTTTTGACGCTCTCCGTTTTTGATTTGCTTTGTATAGTCTCGTATCGCAGATTCGTTTTCTTGTATGCATCATCCACAAAGCGCTTGATAGCATGTGAGTTTGGCTGTTTTTAGGGATATTTGGTGTCCTGTCTGAATATCGTAGAGTACTTCTTGATATATTAGATTCTCCCATTGAAATCTAGAGAAAGGTGTCCAAGGACGTTCTATAATCCTAACAATAAACATTCGTTAACGTTTGTCGAACGAAAAGAAGACAAATGTTTTTTATTCAGTTCGACGACCTTGGAGGAATAGGAAGCTTTATTGGCGCGCAACGGGGTGAACCAGAACCTTACGGATATCAATCAACAGTATTCTTATCACTACTCCTTTTGTCCTCTTTTCTAAGCCATTACTTGAAGCAGAAGTAACCAAAATATTACATATTTCTCGACCTAGTTGTTAGATAGACTTGAAGTTTGTACGTGCCCCATTAGGCTCAAAAAGTAAAGTTTTCTGTGACCACAGATTAAGAAACAGGTAAGTGAGACGAATTTAACTAAGCGTTCTTTCGTCAAAACAAAGATTCATAGTTTCACAATAAGGGTCGAAAATTATGAGAGGATGTACGCGCTAGTGCAAGTGAAAATTTTATAATCTATTTTGTTTATTCTGTCAAATATTGAGCTATTAAATAATTTTACTAGGTTGTCAATGAAAAATGCACCGATTACGTTACACAGTTTTTCATGTTTTCTTTTCTCAAACACATTCTAGCTAAAATTATTTAGACCGGGGTATCTACTACAGTGAAACATTCTGTAAAGTGTCAAAATGGTTTACCAAATTGAAGGTAATGAAAGGATAGACTTACTGAAAATGACTGTCTATTTTTTAGAAAAAGATATCACAGCTTGAAAAACTACTGAATAACATTTTCAGAGGACCTCTTCGGCTTAGACAATGAGAAAGCTTTGGGAATGAAAAGAATGTTACTGAACGAACATATACGGCTTCGAGAAGAAATCGGTAGAAGATGTTCACGAATGTGAAGAATCTTAGTGTGGAAAAAGTTAGCAAAAATAAGAGAATTATTAAAAAAATAAAGTTTAAGGAGGGTTGGTAGCTCATTTCGTGAGTACGACTGATTATTTTTTTGACTTAATTGTACAATAACCTTGAGTTGATCTGGAGGAAGTTAGTATCCGGTTCGCGTAGCGCATTCACTACACTCTACGAGCGTCTTTCTATTACTTAACGATCTGATCAATACGTAGAAAATTCATCTGGACAGAGCAACTAATACTATCACTTTACGATCCAAAGATCAGTGAAAGTTATGTTGTACAGTGATAAACTTCGCATTTACTACGGAGAAAAAACTGGAATTTTGAAACGCCCAAAATATAAACGTCACATCGCATTACGGTTCAGAATGCACAGTTTGATATTCTAAAAAATTTAACTCACTGAACTAAACAAAAGGCAACGTCAGAGTTGTCAGGTGCAAGCATAAGTATTTTGAGAAAAAATTAAAGTAACTATCTTGAAATAGTATGATATTTACTGTGTGACCGAAGAAATAATCGACTGAAATCAAGATAAAAAATGACTGGTTTGGTAGGAATATGGAACATATCACATAGACTTATAAAACTTCCAAAAGAAAGACGATCGACGTAAGATTACTGCAGACTCAAAGTATCACAAGAGGCTTCGAGCAGTTATACAGGACTTTTTTAGTGAGAGAAAACATGCTAAAATGACTCCATATAGAATTTTATACTTTGATTTTTATTGGATTGAATAATGGTTCACATGGATTTTTTCAAGGCCTAAAAGAATGAGAAGATCGTCGTCAATAACGTAGGCCTCTATGGGGATCGTCTGCGAACAAATCACCGGCGGCCTCCTCATTAATTTCGCCATGAGTAATGTCCGAGAAAGAAAGGGAGAGGCAATCGGGTCGGTGACGACAGTTTCTTTTTCGACAATCGTACTCAATTCGGCAATAATTGAGAGGTGGTGTCTTTGAATCTTGGCTTTCTTCACCCTTGCCGACGTCTTCTTCTTTCTTCCTGTACACTTTGGAGTTGGAGAACATAGGATTATTACACAAATCAAGGTTAGCAAAAGCTTACTCAGCACAAGTCGCTTCCACTAGAGGGATCCGACATTTTATGTATTCTGGAAGATAGTTATAAAAGGCTTGATTAATTTTTGTTGGAAAACCTGATCAAATATTGAATTCGACCGTAAGTAGTTTAACATACACCGACAACAGTCGCATATTACTCGGTTAACAGAATAATGGAAAAACTGGAAACTCTATGACTGGTAGAGAGAATCCTGTGCTCTATAGTCTTTTAGTCATATATGTTTCTTATGAACTAATTTGCCAGGTTTGAGTTAATTGAAAAATAACTAAAAATTCTCTTTGCAAAGCAACAATAATACTTTGAATAAAACTAGCATCTCCGGCTTCATGAAAAACCTCTTATTCAATTGCTTTCATATTTTTAATGTGAATTTCAGCGCTAAAAAGTGGGAATTTGGTTCTCGCTGGTTTCAGATATACAGAAATTTTCTTTTAGCAGAGCAGACGCACTTCTGTTTGTCAGAGAAAGAGCAACAAGTTACCATGGCTTTACATCGAAAAAGGCTGTTTATTTCGTATTCACATAAGACAGTGTGAAGTTGGATGCGGCTGTTATCCTTCCAGCGCGCGCATTAATCGAACTGCTTAGGTTGCAAGCTCCGATTCTTTCAACAATTTTTTGGAAAACTTTTGCCAACTTTTCCCATTCAGCAGCTTCCAGTAATCTCTTAGTAATAACTATCTCGACATTGAATGAATTGTAAATAATCTTGCACATGATAAATGTAACATCTAATATGAAATTATAATCTGCATAATACACTGTGTAGGCAAATGAATATTTTAGCAAAAAAGCGAAAAAAATTTCTCGGTCAATATGCAGTTATTATGTGAATGAAAAATGGTTGACTACTTATGGAAATTAGAAAATTTTTCCTCAAATGTAAAACACGCATATGAAAGTTGATGGAACAAATAAGCCAGTAAACTGAAGAATCTTTCCAAAGTGAGAAAAGACAATATTGTGCACAAAACGTGGTAAACTGTTCATCTCTAAACTGATAAATTTTTATACAATATATGAAAGAGCATGCAAATTCTCGCTTGATTCAAGAGATTTAGAAAAACAAATAAATTTGAATTACCCTGAAAAATCGCAGTAGTACGCATTGAGATGCGCAAATAATCAAATAGTTGAGAAATCCGAAATTTTCTGGAGAAAAGGCTCCAGCGGATTGTGTTGAACCTCATGCGAATAAGATCGATGAATTGGCCGAACGATAAATCAAGAAAGATGCAGAATTACTTCGTAGATTAAATTCACATCAATTCTCTTGGTATTCTAGTGATATACGATGTTGATCATTTTCGGAAGACGCCGATTGTTTGTTGTTTAGTAGAAGTGAAGCGGTAAAGGTGGTCAGTGATTAGATGATTGACATTGATCACAAAAATTGTACACAATGCATTTGCGACGTAGCTGGTTTTTTGACAACACGCGTTGATTTTATCACTTATAGAACAGTTAAGAAGTGGAAACTCGAAATATTTGTACAAAAGGCGGCGGACTATGCAAACATAAATACATGGATACACTATATATATATATATATATATATTATATATATATATATATATATATATCCACTGGTACCCGCTCGAGCCACTCGACAATAAATGGGACGACAGGTGAGACAAGGATATATTTGACACTTTATTGTTCGTCTTTATAGTGTTTTTTTTTTCACTGTGCGAATCCCACACGTTGTGGAATACTGATTGAGCGAGTCTCCTTGTAATCTCGAAGATAGCCAGGTTAGGGCGCTCGTTGATGACTACCAGATAGTATATATATCATTCATATTCTAATTTGTCAATTTAATTATAACATTTCGCAGTTTTACTGCTTTCAACAGTGTTATGCTGTTGCAACTTGGCAATAAGAATGCTGAGTTATACGCATCCCATTGGATCCCAAGCGGGATTTGAAGCCCTCCTTTCACCCATGTCGTGAGCGCTTGCTTCACTCCTGAGCAAATACAACTCACGAGCACTGGTTCGACTCCGTGAATATTCATTGTCCTATTAGATGAATATCTTAGCTCTCGTGGAGCGGATGTCGAGGTCAGTTTTTTGAAACCTTTGCCATGCGTCTGGCTCCGAGTCCGTTACGATACAGTATACACGACATTATCATATCCCGTTGCCCCTACATTTTCGATAAACAAAAGTCAATCTGATGCTTGAGTGCTGAATAACTTACTTGCTGAACACTTTTTCCCTTGTATGAAAAAGAGGCAATTATGGTCAGTTTCGTAACTGAGATATCAATGAACGAAAATTCGTCGAAGTCGATTTTGAGTCAACAGCATTAACACAAATAGGTACGAAAACCTTGGAATGTGTCTAACAAATCACTATTGTAGTATTCCATTTGGAAAAGAAGAAGTAATTTTTTGCTCTGAACGCCGAAAAGTCTGGCGGCTAGAGTCGTCGTCGTCAAAAAATGCCGAGCGGCAACAACAAATGACCGAACAGCACTGTCACTGACTTTAATGGTAGAATGGAACCGGTCCTTTCCGCCGAAAATTACATGATTCGGTCATAAATTACGTGAGTCAACAACTATAGTAGGATATCGACCACAATTGCCTCTGGATTATTGATTTATGAACTCCATTATATATTTAGTGAAGGAACCGTGGCGCTTGCTTAGTTAGAACGGATGTGGATGATAGAATGACCTCCTTTAGTTGGAAATATGCAGAAAGTAGTAAGAAAATGAGAGAGAGGAGGACAGAGAGAGAGAGAGAGAGGAAAAAGAAAGAGAGAGAGGGGGATAAAGAGAAAGCAATAAAACCAGTTGTACAGCATCAAAGACCTTACGATTTCTCTGATCAGCGTGGTAGAATGGCTTTCGAAAGGTCGAGTCATTGAAACTTGAATCTCTATCGATAGTTGGGCAATTATTCAGTTATGACCACATATATAGTTTCAATTTCACCACTTCAGCTCTTTTTGTTGTCTGCAACAACAATTCATAAAAGTGGCTCACATATCGTCGTCGATTGCTACTTGAGGCTACCTGGAACTAGTTTAATATGTTTCTCCGCTCTCTTGAAGACCAAGAATCTTCAATTGAAAGTTAAACTAAAGTTGGATTCGATATGGAGAGCCATAACTCACTGATGGGCTGAAGATGGTAAAATACTCCATTCTGCTAGTGCCCTTCTCAGAAAGGCAATCTTGCATATTTATTTCGCCCATTATTATTGTTAAGATGACCATATTCAGTTGAATCTCTTGCTAAACAATCCATTATTCCCTCCTGATTCTCAACATTCATAGAGATTATCTAGAACTATGATGACCAGAAAGCAAGCTGTTTGTAGTAATCGACACAACGGTTTTTTCCATGAAAGGACAAAGCGCTGCATTACCAGTCTATTGTCCATCCAACGATCGCAGTTTTCTGAATGGCAATATCGGCAAGGAAATAAAAGTTCTGGAAAAAGCGAAAACCATAGTGAAAACTGCTATTTGTTCTATCCACATCCGTACAAACTTGTTGTTTTGTTTTCTGTTGAGATTCCTATATGCAACACTCAACGATGTTCGCCGCTTTCAAACTTGCACGACTGGTGTAAACAGCATTCATTTTTGGCCAGTTTCTAGAAAAAGACTTTTTCAGGAACCTCATCTACACGCTCATACGCTTTTCGTGCAAAATTTTGGGTTGCTCAAGCTCAGACTCAGGATTAGCAGCGGGCAAATTTGGCAACATAATAAGAAATTTAAGAGCCTAAGCTTGTAGAAAGATGGAACAAAGTCTCCTCTACAATTGTAATGCAAGAAATTTAGGAATCTCTACTAAAAGAGAAGAACATTTTTCACATGCATTTAAAAGACAGGAGCGACAAGGAGCAGAGTGTGAAACAGAATATTTTTCTGCTGCTACAGCGCATTGAGAAGTCTTTTTATAAATAGGGTGCACCGTCAAATTCTTCGAAATCTGAGCTATTGAATGGCTACTAAGACTTAAAAAGGAAGCTTGAAAGCGTTGTTCTCTAAGATTGAAAATGCGCATAAAAAGTGGAAAAGTAGAATTCCAGGCATCTTTATTGTTTACATCACCAATATAGAAGCTTCAAGCAATATATTTACAACTCTATTAAATCTTATCAACAGTTCCAAAAAAACGGTAAAACTAGCAAATGAGCAAGAGATAAATGGATGTTCATGATTACATAGAGGTAATTTTTACTCGTTGAGCCGATGAGACCTTAATGAGCCAATTGAATAAAGTAAGGTTGACAAATTTATAGCTCATTCTGTATCCTCAATAAGCCTATCAACCAAAGAAACATGTTATTAGGTTTTGAAAAATTTGCCTTTCAGCTTGATTGAATGAACCACTAATCGAGTTTACACTTAGTGGAACAGATCGTCAGTGCGTGAATACATCAATTCTAATGAATTTACGCAGCTCTTTTTGTAAATAACTAAAATAGCAATGACGTGGTATTCAATTTGCTCTCTTATGCCACCACTTCACACTTTTAGCCGGGAGAAGAAGCTTAGACTAATGAAAGAATGCCACACTACGATAGGAATGAGGTTTGGTAGTCATACATATTATTTTTCAAGTGAAACCATAGATATCAAGAAAATTGCGGCTTAATCGTTGATTTGGCAGAATTGAACGGGTTCTGCCAACGGGAGTAGTCCATATTGTGATTAATGAGTCCTTACAACTAGAACTTAACAATGTTCTGCAAACCATATGTGGTGCTTTCAGCACTGTCCAATCAACTTTTCTGCGGGACCTCAATATTTGAGACACGACATCAATATAATTAGTGCCTTCAATTTTCATGTGGATTACAATAAGTCTTAACACCGGGGATTTAGTGAGATCTAATAAATCAATAATTTTGACGATTTTCCATTTTTGGTGATAGAAGCGGCGCTATGGCGCCAAGCCCAGTGGTTGTGATGCTCCTCGCAGCACGCATGGAGCCAAACCCCACCCCTTCCCTTCTCCACTCAACAACCCAACACTCTCCGGCAGTCAACAACGGTTGCCCAATGGAACGTCACAACCAGGCTACTCGAAATTGCAAGGAGACGGGCTCAATCATCAATCTACAACGTTCAAGAAACTGGAGAAACTAATCGAATGCCAGAAGTCTAGGTTCAGCACTGTGAAAACAACAGTGTGAAAACGGATCACCAAAGTGTTAGTAATCTTCAAGTAGTGATGTGCAAATGCTTTGCGTGACTACTCCAAGTAAACATCCGTGCCAGCTCAAAAACATGAAAATCGTTTCAGATTGATTACGTCTACCAAGATGTGGTCGTCGTCATACAAAACACTCCCACAAACGGTCGTAATAGTAGAATAAGACCGGTTTTAATGTACTTTATGTGACTACATTAATTGTACTACTAACATTTCTGTAGTTACTGCTTCACAAATGGAGTGAGTTGAGGAACAAGTCATAGAATTGCCTTTCATCTTATATTGTGTTATGGTCCAGAAAGACAAGTTATACACCATCACAACCGTTGACGATATACCGTATCCTGTAGTGAAAGGAATTTCAATCAAAACGAAAATATGAGGGAATGTTTCTTACCTAAATATTTTGATATATACGGAACTATGAAGTTCAAGGGCACCAAGCTTTTACTTTTCCACTGAATGACTTTCTTCTGACAGTCATCGGCAAACTGAAGAAGGTTTTCCATAACATAGTCAAAATAATTGCGATGGATTCAGTTTTAGCTGAAGATGAATTCATCAATTATTCCATCAACGTTCTTGAAATCACTAAGGTCAGTTGTGTGGAATGCGGTGAATTTGGGTCAAATTGATAACTCGAAACACCGGGACTCATATCAACAATTTTAATTGTACTTTAAAAATTGAGGTGTTCAAAGCGCTAACTGGTTAAAGATATTACTTTAGTTGAGAACATAAGGGCTAAAATGGTACAGTTAGAAATATTCGATTAATTGATTTTGGATGAACATCGAGCCCAATCAATATTTCTGAGCACCCAAGCACAAATGTAGTGATAATGATAGTACAAAAATCCTTAAAAAGAACTGGAGAAAAGTTTACGGCGTCAAACAAGTATGATGTCAATTCATGGTCGAACTCAGAGAGGGGGGCTTGTTGGGCTGTTTGCGGGATCTGCTAAATAAGGAAATAAACACTGACTGCTTCTGTGCGCTCAGAGAGCTTCCATGCGCTGCGTCACACGTGCCCGATCCTAATCCGCACGGAGGAGGAACTCCTTCCTGGAAAGAAAGGAACTTACGGTGGCTTTGTCATATGTAAAACCTAAGCTACTGAAAAATTTGTATCTAAATTTGCAAAGGAAGTACATGAATACGAAGCTGTCGATGTCAAATGGATTGCTCAATAATTTAATAGGAAGGCTTACCTCCTTGATACTCGTACAAAGTGATGGCTGTTCAACACTTCTTTGCGAGGGTGATTTGAGTACGTACATTATGTTGGTCTTAAAGCATTTTAGTCCATATTCCATGAAATGCTGAAAAATCGCATGTGAGAAATAAATAAGTCTTGAACAACAATCACTGGGTGTACAAGGGTGGAGCGGGAAGTGAATAGTTGCAGATAGTTTGTAAAATATCAATTTTTAATATTTGCGATAGCGTGGTGGTTCGGAAATGGTTTAGCGAGAGAATCACGCTTTCAAATGGTAATTCTAGAAGGATAAGGTCTCATTTATGTTGCCCTTCAGCTCAATAAAATAAACAAAGCCATGAAACGTTGTTTGAAAGGATTTGGCCTTGAGAAATCGGAAATCTATTTGATACATCACTATTACTATCAGATGCCGACTAGCTTCTGATCGCTTGCACAACCATCTATGTATAACGCGAAATTGCTTACATAGCCGATAATTGCATAAGCTAGGAGTACCGTCAACTCAATCTTTTGTAAAGCATGCGGGACAAGGACATTGACGAATGAGGTAGACCATTCTGCCAGCTTATAGAAGAACATCTAGCCGGTAAACCTAAGGTTAAATCAAATACTAAACTAGGTGAACACAGGGCACAGAAACATAGAGGTGATGATTTAAAGCAAAAGATACCTTTGTGTATATGAAAACAAAGCCTCAGCAAACAAAACTCTAAAGAGATTCAGGATCAACTCCTCAAATCCTGAACTGAATCTCCGGAGAAATTTCGAGTTATTAACGCAGATTTCTCACAATATCTTAGGATGATTTTTTGATGAGAAACAAATGCACTGCCCATCTATATGAGGCCTCTATGGCTGGCCTTTGCGCGGAATATTTAAAGAAAGAGTCATAGAAAACGGTGAGTGCGCAAGAAATTTTGCTTTGACCGCCATATGACTAGACCTATTAATTTTTCTGCCGAACGTTTGGAGGTATTCAGCTAAGTAGGCTGCCGTCAACTTGATCTGTTAAGCTGTGAACAAAGTTGAATTCGCCGAAACGTTATCTGTTTCGAGAAAAGTGCATAGTAACAGCTTAATACTTGTTTATCAAGAAAGAAAGGAACTTTTTGATCGTGCCAAAGTAAAAGGGAAGTTGGATTCGAGCTTCATCACTGTGGTAAAAATTGAGAAGCCATGTCACAAGTTGAAAGAATATATCCTAGTATCAGCATAAAATTAGAAGACAACTAATAGTGGAAAATACATGCTTTTAATACGTAGGGTTCTAATTTACGATCCCACCATAGCAATCACTAATGCATTTTCAATGAATGGGACGAAAAAAAACTCTCGGCTGAGCTCCGGATGTGTATCACAACACCATGTCCGTATGTTCTGTGTGACAGTATATTGAAATCATCGAAATGGTTTTTGCACTTCAATATGTGGTTTTTGTCTTCCCCCTGTATACATTTTCTTCATTTCATCGTTCAATATTTCAGTGAATCTGTGCAAACGAAATTATATGGTTGCATGCCCAGCTTATGGGCTCTGCAGACAGTGAAGAAGTTGAAGTCTCGCTGACAGTTCCCGACGAAACACCAGATTAAAGTACACTCGCAGCAAGAGTAGTAGTCACCTGTAACCGTTGACCGTCGAGTGACTCGAGCGAACACCACCGACAACTCCATTTTTCCCTATCGCGTGCAAGGGTAGCCCAGTGGGTCCTCCTCGCTCTAGGGATTCGCTGAGCAATATATCCTTCTTCCATCGCTTTCGTGAGGAAATCGAATCAATGGGTCCGTGGTCTTCCTTTAGAGCGCTTGACATCCCGAGGAATCCAGTCGGTAACGGCTCTCGTCCATCGGTTGTCGTTGAAGCGCATCACGTGTCCGGCCACCTTATTTTCGATATCCTGGCGTGTAGAACGGCGTCTCTGATTTTCGATCGTTGACGTAGGTCGGAACTTCGGATCCTTTCTCTCATTTGCGAAATACGGGATACTTCTAGCATCGACCTTTCAACTGCGCGTTCGATAACGCCAAGTGATCTTTGATCCTGCTTACGTAGCGACCAGGTTTCTGCTGCATACGTTAGGGCAGGGATAATTGTCGAGTCGAAAAGGTGGGCACGGAGTCGGATGTTCTTTGTCCTCTTCACTACATCTTCGATGCTCTTAAACGTTCACCAAGCCGCTCGTTTCCTCCTGCTCAACTCTGGAGCTAGGTCGTTCATCATTTTGATTTCACGACCTAGATAGACGTAACTGGAGCATTCGGAGATTGTCGTTCCGTTGAGCGTGAATGGGCCTTCGAAACCCATCCGTTCCTCATGAACATTGTTTTTGTTAGATTTCGTTGAAGACCGATTTTTCCACAGGCGTTATCGAGATCGGTCAACATTCGCTCCGCTTGGCTGATGTTTGGTGTTATGAGAACGATATCGTCAGCAAAGCGAAGTTGGTTTAATTGTCGACCGTCAATTTTCACGCCCATATCGTCCCATTCTAATGTTCGTATGACATTTTGGAAGGTGGCAGTGAATGTTTTTGGCAAAGTTGTGTCGCCTTGTCGAACTCCTCTTTTTACGTCAATGGTGATGTTCTTGTAGAATGGAGATATTATGGTCATGAAATCTTTATATAGCTCACGAAAGGTCATTATGTACCGACTGCGAACATCCTGGTTGTCCACAACTTCTATAAGCGCTTCTGTTTTCACCAAAACGGAGGCCTTCATTAAGTTGAGGAAAGTGGGACAGAGCAGTAATTTGTACTCTCGTGAAACTTCAGCGAGTCTTGTAATCGTGTGGATGCGGTCTTTGGTGCTTAGTCATATTCGGAAACCTGGTTGCCCGCATGGTTGTCCTTCGTCCAGTGTTCTATCTTCCTATTTAAAATTACTCGAGTGAAGAATTTGTAGACAACGGACAGCGAGCAGATTGGGCGATAATTGCATATGTCGTGAAGGTCTCTTATTTTGAACAACACTGTCTTACAGGTTTTCCATTGATTAGAAACCTTGCATTCTGACAGGTAGCGAGTGAGGAACCGAGCCAAGGTGTTGATAAAAACCGGCAATAGGTTCTACAGGTGTTTTGGTCAATACTGTCTGGACCATGTGTTCTATTCTTCACCGACGATATAACATGTCAGATTTTGGAAAGGAGAACCAATGGAACGGCAGATTTATCCTCCTTCAACTTATATGACGGTGAGAGGACATGGCTGGCGAAAAAACCCGAGTAGTAATTTAAATGATTTCTTCCATTGCTCTTCTGGAAGGTGTGAGTGTCCTGTTAGTGCGTCAGAGTGCAATCATCTTGGTCTTATAATTGGGGAAGCCTCGCTGAGCTTTGCGAATGTTCTTTACAGCTTCTGCTGCTTCTGACATAGCTGGGTGCTCGTCTCTCTTTGAAGTCTTTTCTGATCGCCGCTCTGCGGCGTTTCGCAAGTTCGGACGTAAGAATTCGGTTGCCTGTAGCTCGTGCGATTCCGCGATGACGTATCATGCGGAATACTTGCGGAGGCAAGCACCTCCTGTGACTTAAGGATTTCGGCTTTCATGGCACTAACGTGAAGATATTCTACGAGACGGTTGTATTCTTCGTCGATGTTGTCGGCAGCGGTTTGAATAGATCCCACTTTATGGTAGTTCTTGAACTTCGTTGTTTGAATTTGACGATATTCTCTCCTTTTCGTGGAAAGCGGAACGCTGCGCGAAGGAGGCGATGGTGATGGTCTGATCCTGCATAGGACTTAGGAACAACAGCGACATCGGTCAGGCAAGACCTTCGGTTTACTAAGATGTGTTCTATTTCGTTATGCTACTCTCCAGTGGAAGACTTCCACGTCCATCGCTGAGAGTGAGGCTTTTGGAATTTGAGTTACCATGGATTGTTTGGGTATTCATGATAAACTCAATTAGCCACACACCCTGTTCATTCCATTCTAGTCCGTGAGTCCCAATGTGACGTTCTTCAGACGTTTCTCTAGGTCCTATTTTCGTGCTAAAATCTCCGATAATGACCTTGAAGAATGTATGATCTTCTCTGAAGAATTTTTCAAGGTCCATATAGAACACTTTCACTTCGTCCTTGTCGTAGCTTGATGTTGTTGCGTAAGAACGAAGATGTTCAAAGCCGGCATATAACCACATCGTTTCGACCATAATCGCCCGATACGCGTTGTTGTCAGTTGTTGAAATGAATCAATGTTCACGGTCAAATTTGATTTGACGAGGACGCCAACGCTGCCGACACCTCTGCTATCGCTTGATCCAAGGAACAGTTCTTCTCCAGTGTCATAAACAGGGTGAAAAGGAGGGTGTCTTCTCGTCTTAGTCAAGCCAATGACATCGTACCTTTTCCTTCTTGCTTGATCCAACAGATCTTCTACAGCGAATTCGTGAGCAAGGATTCTTGCACTGTAGGTACAGATCGTCATCTTAGTCCGTTTCGATCTTGGCAGCTTAGTTTGGCCCTGAGATTTTAGCAGCCTCTCCGTACTCGACTCGTCCTACCTGGCGCTGCCGTACCAGGGCTCCTTCGGAGTGAGGGAAATAGAGTCCATATTTTTTACTGCTTTTAGCAACTTGATACTAAATGTATAGCTTGCTAGGCTCTAAACGTGGGGGTTTGGGTACTCGCGAGTAGCTTGCCAATCTTTCTCGGAAGAGCAGGAAGAACTTTTTTGTTGGAGGCGACTCCTAACCGCCTCCCATGTACTTCCCAGCCGCTTGTTTGCAGGCTTTTGGCCGGCTTGACTCGTAGAGATAGAATTCTGTCAAATTGGCGCTGAAGATAGGAAGCTCATCTCCTGAATCCACCTACGTCTCTGAAAAGAGACGCTCGCTTTTGGTTCACGTTTAGTTTTCCCTGTTCGCCATCTGAGACGCGCCACATACCACCATTCTTGCGAGCCCTCTGTACTAACATTCTGAGGGGAGTTTCAGTTAAAATATACAATTTTCATTGTTAAAAAACTAGCGTAAGTTATGAAACAGTACCTAGAAGCATTTATATCGATTAATACTTCGTATCGAACACTACATAGCAGGTGACTTTAGTGGACGACATTCTGTGAACAAATTGCTTTCCACAAATTGTCGACCGTAACACAGGCACAGTAGGTTTAGAAGGTTCTGGAAAGATGGCATCGGAAAGTATAAGTGCGACAGCCCGCATAATTTAGTGAATTTATAATCAGTAAGTCTAACACATAAGTTCTGGTAAACTTGGGTTTGAATATCTGTGTGGAAAGCTTTTCGCTGCAAGGAAAGGTCAATGAATTGTGGTGTGTTTATTGCAAGTGATCTAATTCACTTCAGTCTGAGATACGTTGATTGAAGTTGAGAGCTGTCATTATCAACACCGCTATAAGAATCCCATGGAGATGGTGCTTTTTGAATATGTTAGCATCGCTTTCCTCAATTGATCACTGGCTTGGTGAAGCAAATTGCTGTTGTTGGATAAATTTATGTATGTAGGCTAAGGAGGTGATACAATCTTGCTCCATAACTCAGTTGATCTCTTGAACATTCCTGACACGTTTTGTGAATCAGAAGACTCAAGGTTGATATAAGTACAATCATAGGTTTCCTTCCCTTCTACCGATACGGATGATGAGCGAAACTTGAGATGCTTTTTTATCTAATTAGATCTACCTTTAATTATCTGAAAACTGAATATGGTTACATGTTCAGAACAAATTAGATTTGAAAATAAAATATGTTTTCAAATGGAGTAATACTCGCTTGGAATGGCTTGTAGAATGAAATACTACTTAATGAAAATATCAATTCAAAAGTAAGATATAATTATTAGAGATGTATAACAATAAAATTCTGAAATGCAAGCAGAACTTGGAACCAATATCTCCGTGCCAAGGACTCGAACCGTCACTACGTTTCCGATTTGACGCATTGCTCTGCTATTGTATCAGCAAATAAAAAGTTAAGGTAATACTCTGAGACCTGCTTAATTTTGCTGAAAGCGAGATGATTTAGGAAAAAACCCAAATTGGTTTTAGGAGTTGCGAAACCAGAGCGAGCAATAACAAACATCTGTTGTTGTGGCTTCAGGTTTCGTTGAATTTCGTGAGTAGTATCACTGCAACAAACCGTTGAGCGCTTGTAATTTGCAGCTCCTGCAGATTGAAAGAAAATAAGCTTTTCAATGTTACATCGGATCAGGAAAAATATTTGAAAGTGACTGTCATTGCAACAGATGATCGTATAACACTGCAACTCGGTCGTTATATTTCCTACTTTTTAATGGTCTCTGTCTTCACCGTATCCCTTATCCACATCATAATTATCTTTTTGAAGCAATCTACAGACACGCGGAGAAAGCTGATTTATCCAAAGTTACTAAATTGCTCTACCACATGAATAAGTCGTCTTCTCGGACACGGTACGGGTTGTGGTGATATTGAAGAGTACATCTTAAACGTAAAGACGCGAAGATAAGGTTTTCGTCTTGAAGAAACACTAGAGTCGGCCACCAGGATGCAGTGTGCTACAGCTTGAATCAGCTCCAGTACACTTATTCCTATGTAGAATTAGACTTATCACTTGTGGAAGAAACTTGGTGAGAAAAAATCTAGCTATGATAAAAACGGTGCCATCTCATAAGCATTTCAAAGACTCTTCTTGTTACGTAGATACGTAAAATATTCCAAATCTTGACAATTTATTGACCGACCCTCACGGTTTTTTTTTCACTGTGCGGATCCCAGTACTCCTAGCATTCAACTCTTTTCTTCTCCTTCTTCTTAAACGTCGTAAAATACTGGTTGAGAGCGTCTCCTGGCAGCTCGAGGATGGTCTAGCTATAGCGTTTCATAGAGGCACGTTGTTGACTGGTGGAGAGTATTGAAGGATGGGGTTTTGACCCCACTGCGCCTCATTGAGCATCACAACCTTTCGGCCACTGCCCCTCCCACTCTTAACTGAGTTATCGGAATATGCAGGATGCCTACGTATTTTGCATCGTCAGAAATAGTTCAGGTTGAAGTTTTTCTTGGAAAAAAAGGTTGGATTTACATAGATAAAAAATGCCCAAATTGACTTAAGTGGTAAATCAAGACATGCAAGACCTTGTAAATCATCTCTCTTTGCAGTCGACGGTCTGAAAATACACGGTAGTGTGTAATATCACACGGTACATTCAATAAAGCTAACAATTGTTGTACATAATTGAGTCAATGTAAACCCTACATCTCTCCATTTGAATCAAGTTTTCAAAGTTGTTCGTCATGATGTCGTCGTACGCCGATTAGCATGAAAATGTTGCGCATCGATGCTTCAGGAATTCTTTGAGACGACAACTTCCACGATTCCGTTGACCCGTTCAAATGTTATTTGTCTGGAATCGTTCAATCAAATCGGGGCCATCATTCCGTACACGTGACGTGGCCCTATAACTTTCATGTTCGACCCACCTTGTTCCACAGCACTCAATCAGCCCAATGAACGACGATTACCGTGTCTGCTTTAAATGCTCATTCGTTAATAGTTTCATTGATTTATAAGTACCAGTTCTGATGAACAAGTGACAACTTTTAATACTAAGTTCACTTTACTGACTCCTACTCCTCTTTGAATCATTGCAATCCTAGTCACTTTGCACCCTGGTAACCCTCTAATGAACAGCTGAACATAAGGTCAAATTGAATGCTCAGTCACGTTCGGTAATCAAAGTATCATATGGAAGATTTTTCGCTAAAGCGTAACAAATGCAAAATCGATTTGAGCTGTGCCTAAATACTTTCTAAAAGGAAAACTCCATAAGGTCGTCAATGAATCTAAATGTGATGTCAAAAGGATCCCTCAAAAAGACTCGAAATAAATCTTAGAGTCCGACGTTTGATAACCTAATTTGAACGATTAATTGAATCACAAAAGAGTAAAGTGCTTATCGATATACAGTTTTTGCTTGTTAACTATTGACCAAATAAGTTCAAACTTTGCAATTTCTTCGCTTCACGTCGAAGTTTCGTCTCTTTCTATAAAATTCGCCATCACTCAGTTGCATTCACAATCACTCTTCCGTACTTCTTTTCGTGAAGTATATTTAGCATTTTCCCCACTTGTCTTTGATTCTTTTTGTCGGTTGTGACCACATATACATAAGTTTTGTTTGAGACATGTTTGAAATCTCATAGCATAGACATCTTCCTAAGGAAATCTTTGAACAGAATATAATGCCGCCTAGTCGATATTCAGTCAATGAACCCTCAGGATTTATTCACGCTGTTCGTAATGTAGTATTGGAGTGTGCCACTCTCATTGAAGATTCCAAGGATGCTCTCTTATTTGCCAATCTCATTAGGTGGCTAAGCTCGAACATCAAATACATGCTAATCATTCCTGTCTTCTTATTCTGAAATAATTTGGTGGTCGAGAAAAATGAGTCATAGGTTATAATAGGAGAAGATGCCTCTGCGCACTAACACAGTTTCACATTCTGGCAGTTTGCCATCTATTTGATTCGAAAATATAATGAAATCAAAAATAAAGGGCATTAGAGAGATTGTATACAAAACAATCAAGTAGCAGGAAGTCGTAAAAAGCGCTGAACGAAAAAAAAAACTCGAAGAAGTACGCTGCACACCTTCTGCAAGAAAATAGCTTGATCTATTTTAGAATCGTAGGCGATTTAGTGGATTCATGTGGGTTACAAAAAGTGTTGCGTAATACATAAACCAAATATCTCTTTGACATCCTCACCTTTATTGCTTATGAGCAATTTTTTTTTGGGTAAGTATACTTTTAGAGGACTCCGATAATGTAGCGAAGACAATAATGGAAAAAATTTTTTTGTGAATTGAATTGTGCCAATGTTAATATTATTTTGAGATCCCCATGGTGAAATATAATAGAAGAGCTACACATCTCTTTGCATTGTTATTAAATTTCATGCTTATGTAAGCCTAAGTTTACAGCGTAACTCATACCCAATTGAATACTTACTCACTTGGATACTTGGACGGCTTGTCTTCATTAGTAGTGCAATCTCTAACATAGTTTCCATTGGTTTCTCTCTCGCGCAACTGTCGTTCATGGCGGTAGTCTGTTCGGAGCATGGTGACGCATGCGAGTTCCATTCCGTGATTCAAACTCGGTGTCATCTGCGGCTGTATATGGTTGACGTCAGCCACAAGCAAGTCTGCACATCGTTTGTCTTTCAGGAGGACGCTCGAATTCTCTTGGAATCCACTTTACCTGTCCTTTTCGTCCATCTGTCATCTGTACTTCTTCCTATATGACTGGTCCATCTGTGTTTCGCTATCGATGTATGTATTTATGGATCATGAATCTGAGCTACGCAAACCGGCTAGACGTTATGAGTGCCGATTGAATTTTGGAAGATTTCACTGGAGCGTTCTGTCGGTGATGCGCAGACTTCTTGACGTGGTTGTAATATTGGCTCACCCGTCTGGCGCATAACAGAGCGAGCAGTTGAATCGAAAAGATGAGAGCGGAGTTTGGGATCTGCTCTATGTCTTCTTTGAGAGGCCGAAATGCGACTTGTGCTACCCTCATTCTTCTGTCTAGTTCCTTCTTGACGTTGCTCTCCATGTTCATTATACGTCCACGATACACATACAGGTCGGTCTCCTTAATCAGAACCATCCAATTCGATTTGCTCATCTTCGCACCATGCTCCAAAAACTGTGTCTTTGTCCTGATTATGAGTAACCCAATCTTTTTTTCTCGTTAGTTGAGTTCATTAAGCATCGTCTCTGTTTCTTCGGTAGTTTTCGATAAAATGAAGATGTCTTTCACAAAATAAAGGTTCGATAATCATTAATCAATACAGAATTACAAGGTTCAGAACTACAGTATGAGAATTGCGCCAATTTTGAAAAGAAACGACTTGAAAAGAGCTCATGAAGTGAATTATATTCATTCGCTAAATTTGGGCTTATTCTTATCTGCTAAATCAGAGATCCATTGTCAAATATTGTAATAATTAAAGAATGAGTGTATGCGCATGATTGTTTTTTATTTGTTATTAAAATTAGCATATAAGCATTCAATTTTCTGATATACATCTAATATGAACATGCTTCCATGTTTACTGTAGTTCCAAAAACGTCGTCCTCTCGCTGTAACTTTTGGAAATTATGTTGCAGGTCAGTGCTCTTGTCTCCGTCAATCCACACTTTCATCGCTGAGGTTTCCGTTCAGACTCAGCGTTAACCACTCAAACGTTGAGCATTAGCTAAAAATTGTTATGAGAAATAAGAGTACAAATTGAGATTTCCAGTTATGGAAATTAACCTTTCGAAAGATAAAAGTGTGGCATAATGGCCAGGAGTGGTTTTATAATATGCCTACAATGAATGGTTTGACTACCTCGTCTAGGCTGACTATGATTTAGATCTCGGCAAAATCAAAGAGTATTTCCAGATCTGTTTTGCTGAAAAGAGTACTAAGATGATACTTCACAGTTCTTACAGCTTCATCATACCTTCAACCGCCCTTATCTGCAAAGACTCCCAATTCCGAATGAGCGGATTCATGGAAGCATCACAACTTACTCGCTTTACATACCACCTCCGTCATTGCTATTGTCTCATCTTGTGAGTGTCTATTTAATTCATTTTATTCCTGAACATTTTTAGGGAACTGGGAGTAAATGAAGTGGCTTCTCGCAACGACACTGCTGTATTTCGTACCAAGGTGCCAATCCGAGGTTTGCCCCAGTGGCACAGAAGCTGTTTTCCTCTCAGGAATCTTGTCATCGATCAGCCTGAAAGCGGCTCCTACTGCTACGATTACTGTGCTTTATCAAACTGCACAGGTCAGTTTTCGCTATGCATCACCAAAATATGTAATTTTTATAGCTAATGTGATATTTCTCTACATGCCTTTGTCTTCTTTCAAACATAATTTTTGATCATTTTTCCAGAAATCAGTTAAATCATGAGTTTACTTTGTGTAAAAAAGAGTTTGGGGTTATCACTAATTGCAAAAATTTTTGTGGCATTCATGTTAGGTAGCTTTAAGAAAAGAGGTTGCTTAATACTACCAAAGCCGATTATATCGCAGAAGTCAGAGATAAATGGCTGTGTGGAATGAGACGTTGTTAAGGAGTATTGTACCTGAATCGTCCATTGAATAACGTATTTTTGCGATTCATCATCGCGGTGTGTTTAGCAAAAAAATATTTGGTTTAACAACTGAACAAATCGATTCCCACTCTAGTTATTGCGGACGAAACAATATAATCACTACTACCTGTTATTTTCAGTTCTCAACTATTCATTCTAAGTTTTACACTGTCAGAAGCGCGTTATGTAGACGTCTAAAAATGTTTGAGGGCTCACAATTGGACTTAGATAAATTACGTTGTTGAGTTTTACGGACAAACCACGCAGAATTCTGCATAAGTAGGGATGTTCTTTCTCCTCCATAGGGGAGCTGTGTGAGACTTGTCTTCAGTGAACAATTTGAAGACTCAAAAACAGTAAAAGACTCTAAACATGGAGATATATTGTAACGTCAACCACTATTACTGTACTGAATTGTATTCAATGAATTCTACTAATCAGGAGCCTCGCTTCTGCTCATTAGATGAAGCACTGATTAACTAAATAATTATTTGAGTTAAAGTCGTGCTCTTCTGTCCTTCGATCCGTCAACAGTGGGTTGAACCAAAGAATTTACTAACGGGTTCTTTTGATCAAGTGAAAGACTAGACATGGTAATAATTGGACTCTGTGTCAAGTAATATCACACGTCTTCAAATTGTTATTATTGCTGCATTGACCAACTCATTGTTCAATATTTCTTGTCAACTTTGAAAACTTATCAAATAGGTACGTGACACTTTACCATTCGTCTTCACAATGCTTTTGCACTGCGCTGATCTCAGTACTTCTAGCATTCACTTCAATTTTAGGTCTTCTTCTTCTTGAACGTTGTACAATACTAGTTGAGTGCGCCTCCATGCAATCTCGAAGATAACCTGACTGTGACTTTCCGTAGAGCGTTCGGTTGTTGAATGGCGGAGAGCGTTAGAGGGGTTCGTCTCTGGAGCAGTGACAAATATCACAGCCACTCGGCTACGGCGCCGCCTGCAAATATATATACACATACATATAATCAGCTCCAAGATATTATATCATCAGACAATTTTCTACTGATATCACTAAAAGCTTTTCCCTTTTATCATTAGTGGGCAGTCCAAGATTTTGACCATATCAGTTCTTGAACTTCTCGCATACATTTTTGTATTTCAGTAAGCTAAGAGGGACACCTCTTTGGCGATAGTAATTAGGGGCTTTGAAAAATATCCGACATTTGCCATCAATTATATTTTATTTGTTGATGGGGCCGTATTGCGTGAAGTAAAGCTTAGAAAACGGCCTGTTTTCTTTCTTCTACGATTCTGTTAATGATCCTACTTCCTGATTATCATATACTGATATAGTAATGATCTCAAAGTTTGTAAGACAGCCATCTGTAATGAGACAGATGCAGTAACAATCTGTGAGCTCTGTACGGTTCGTTTTCTCCTTGATTATTGACTGCAAGACTCAAAGAAAACAGTAAATGTACTGAGTAGTTGTTTTGTTTCCTCTGCGATTGTGACCTTTGAGGCTCTGAAAAAGGCGAGATCTCAGAAACGTTAGCATGTGTGAATAAAGTGTTTTAACAACTCATGCTTGCTCAACAAGTGGGACAGCGAATAAATCCTCAGCCTTGTACTCTTTGAAAGTTCATCTGCTTGGTGCATAGGTTAGGCTGTGATGTAGGCTGCCATTTTCTCACCACAGTGGAGAGTTTGAAAGAGTTTTCTAAATATCGCTTTTTTAGAACTTGCAGAATCCTAAAGTAGCGCTGCTGTAGTGCCCTCTGATGTAACTACAGCAATGAATGGGAAGTAGGTTTACTGCCTCGTGATTTCAATTCTTCCAGGACGTCACATATAACTAGTGATTTTAACGATTGGTCAAATAACGGTCCGAAAATGAAGAAACTATCTACAATATAAAAGCAGAGGGAACTCGCATGATAAGTCGAAAATTGAAGGCGAATGCGTGGCGACCCCTTAGGGATTAATTAACGTCAACCTATGCTCTTCTACTGGGAGCGTTGAAATCTCAGGGTAGTGCTATGATTTCTAATGAGCGGCATACGAGATAAGAGATTTTATAACGAACAACATTAGTTTTCGTAGATGTAAACTTTTGACCGTTTTTTTCGGCATTCAAACTCAGCGAGTTTATAGATCTCCCTAAAGGATTCTGTAGCCATAAATGACTAGGTTCTCCGACTTGAAACTTCCTTTTTGCTTTCAGGTGTTCTAGTGAACAAAGCTTGGTGTCTATCAATAAACATTGATGATTTTCACGGACACATCGATAACCAGAATACTATTTTTCGAAAAGTATGCGTACCAAGTAGGTTTCCTATTTTAAAACCATCACTGTAAGTATTTTCTCGATTATTCGATTAATCAAAACAAAAAAATTCAGGTGCAAGATCTAGATTAGTGGTGCAAATGTACAGAAATAGATTTTTGGACAGCAACTCAGAGAAGATAGTGGAAGCTGGTGACGAACTACAGTGTCTACGCCATTGCATCAGTCACAAAGTTCGCTGTATACATCTATAAATTGAACTTCTTTACATGCCAAAGGATGACGTAGATTTGGTTTTGGCTTCTCTTCAAAACATCTATAACTTCCCAACAAGAATCCGATCCAAAAATCGGCCTATAATAACCATTTGATCTAGTTGAGTAAATTGCTTTTCACGTAAAGCCCAGAGAAAAGCCATAGTTGAGTAGGAAATGAAAAAAATTCACTCAGAAGCAAAGTTGCTGTCACTTTTCTGGCATATCTTTTCACATTGCTGCAAAATTTCGTAAATATGATCGCTTTACAAACAAATTAACATGTTGCGATTATTTCGTTACACTTTAAGGAATTCGCTTGCAAATCGATCACTTTCTTCGCACAAAGTAGAGGATGTTTTCTGAACACCGCCAATTCGTCGACAGCGAGAATTCTCTACAACGAAGAAAAGGACTTTCATGTTGTTTACATGGAACATCAGCGGCTAAAAAGTGGGTAAAAGTTTCCTTTTGAGGTAATATTGTAGCATCAATATCCATACAACTGTCTGTCAATTAAAATGTGGCATACTTCCAAGTCATCATAAGACTTTTTCAAATTCAAAGGGCGGATTCCATAAATGTTGCAAAGCTACTGGCTGGACGAATATCCTTTCATTTTCGAGGACTGTCACACTGGGCTTTCCTTTGGTCACTCGTTTAGTAACTGCCGAAAGGACTGGGCAGCCGGAGATCAAGCACCGAGCATCGCTAACCACTCCGCCATATCTGCCAGCGTTGAAAGTGGTCTCTATGAAGAAACAAACCTCAGGCGACAGTCAGACCTAAACGAATTTTCCATAATCGCCGTAGATTACTAATGGAAGATCACTATTCGAACGTAAGAATCGCTGAGATCTGCACATTACGTGATGTTAGAATGGATTAAAAAGAATTCTGATGCACTGACAATAAATGAAAACATCGTCGCAGTATTACCGATGGAATTTTTTGGGCACTTTTGAAATCATTGAGAGTGTATATTGTACAGATAGAGAATGCCAATAGCGAATTTAGGTCAAAGTTAATGTGGTGTAAGGAGAAGTGGCACTGATCACCTCCCGGGTCGTAAACGTCGCTAGTGACGCTGTCAAATTACCTAAGCAACCGTGAGCGCTAGTGAATTGATAACCGTTTGAGGACCAGCGTTGATAGGCAAGCGACGTCGCGTCGTCGCTGTCCCACGAGACGCAACTTTCTGCATGCTTGTTTGGCTGCTTGCCTGCGTTCCCACAAGATGCGATGCAATCAATACTGTACCTGAGTGAGACTTGACATTCCGCGGCGAGAAACAAAATGCTTCTCATGGTCCATAAAGGGATAAGGTTCATGTCTAAGAACTTGCCTGACTGCAATAATTGAAAGGTAGATAAAAATCAAGCTAGTCACGATGGTGCACCGCCCTAGAAAGAGAAAGAATGGACAACAACCCAACAAACCGCTGTTGTAGTTCAGGAAAAGAACAATGTTCGAGCTCATTTCACACGATTCCGTGGAATCAGATAGCACTCAGAGGTGAAGCTATGCTGGTGAATGTCAGCGACGGTTACGAGAGCGTAGGTCACTTTGAGCTTTTGCGCTAGGAACACCAAATTTTATTTCCATTTTTTTTCAGTGCCTCGCTAGGTGCTCCAGCGATTGCGATTATGTGGCTTATAGTGAGTATTTCTCAGAATGCTTTCTGATCACTTACGATCCAAATGGGCAATCATTCGAGTTTATTAGTGGCGATTTTCAGGTACTCAGCAGAGATTCTTACTCCTTGTTTTATTTTTGCTTTGATCAACAAGCTTTCTGTTAATATTTCAATTCAAAACTTTATCTTGTTGGTATGACTCTCTGCAGGCATGACGTGCATAATCTGGCATGAATTGAGCACAGCATGTGGGGAGCGCACTTAATGGATATTTCCAACTCCAAGCTAACCTACTTAGCAACAACGATCATCAGATGCACTCCGGTCTAAATTATTTTACATAAGCTCTCAAAGTGAGCTCATGCCAGGCAGCGGTGCTAACTTCACTGTGTAAATGATACCGTTGTTTGATTGCTTACATATCGATCATCACGGCGTAAGCTCTATTTGAATATAAGGAATTCTGTCTAGAGAACAGTCTCTCCTTTAAATCGCTAACCAAGTAAACATGAAGAAATCAACACACTCACAATAACATGCATCGATTTCAATGCGCGTGGCCTGAAAATTTTTCTTGTGAAGCTTAACTCTTTCAAGGCAGCGTGACATCGTGGGAGCCATTTAGTGGGAAAATAAACAACGGTTGCTCTAAATCAACATATCTCAGCTTGTAGAAAATATCATTGATTACAATGAAACTACATAGAGTAAGTCTTCACCTTCATTATTATATTCCTCGTCCTTCGCCACTGTTGAATTTTGATTTCTAGAGCTGAAAAATGTTCCTTTTTGGGCTTATTGTTCTAGGGCTCATCTTCGAATACAAAACGAGAGAGCAAGTGAGATTTCTTTTCAGCATGACACAATACTATCAAGCTTGCATCTTTCATGTTTACAGTTCCAATTATTCTGTTACACTTTAGGAACTCGGAGTTTGCTATCAGTATCGAGTGAAAAGTCCAATTCTAATATATTTCAATTTGAAAGCGCAGCGTACAAAAATTGCATATGCATTTTTGCACAATTCTCAATTTTCGAAACACTTTATTCATTGAGAAATCATCGTTAGTTGTCAAAAAACGTCTTCGATAGGACTGAATCAAGCATTTAGTAGATCGGACGTGGTCGGTTTCAACACCTCTGAAATTCCTGAGACCATTCGTCTTGCGAAATTGGTGCTCGCAATAAATTGATTGTTCTGCGCTATTTTATCGACGTTTGTATGAGCGATTTCGTACAAGTTTTTAGACTGAGTATGAGGAAATTGCATAGAAGCTTACAAGGCCGTCAAAGATTTAGTAAGGATGGCGAAGCGGATCCGCTTCGCTTCTAATTTTGCTCACTCTGGAGTTATTCTTATCTCAACGTCCATATAGGAAACCTGAATGGTGTGTAGTTACCGGGAAAGAGTCTTCCAAAGGATCCCTTGGCCTGCTCAGAATTGCTCTAAAAAGATGGAAATCGTGTAAGTTGGATACTTGGTGCTCTTTCGACCCGATAAGTGAACGACCGTGTAACACTGATTGTTTGTGGTTTGGAGTAATAGGATGATAGCACTACAGTAGGATGGCCAGCGAATGGGCACTTAGACTTCCTATTCAGGTTCCTAGAAAAAACGGATATGTTATCAAGGATAGTTCAACTTTCACTTTCTAAGATAGTACAGAACTGAGCACTGAACTCAGTGCTTTTGAGAATCGAAAATCATCTTATTTGACCACCGATTGCGGTGTTATGATGTTCAAATAAACCCAGTGATGTAGAGTGGTGTGCAAAAAGAATGAGTAAGATCTGGGTAAATTCCAGCTGACGCAATCGTCTTTGCACACCATTTTACATCACTGGACTTTTGCGAATCTTTTCAGAAAAATGTAACTGAGCCATGTGTGGAATCACTACAACATATATATATATATATATATATATATATATATATAATATTATATATATATATATTATATATATATATATATATATACCCGACCAATCTGATTTCACAGTTTGTCTAGGACTTCAAAATCTTAAAAGAATATTACACTGACGTCTGTCATATTGAAATCCAGAAGTGGGAAAAGCGAAAAGTCATGATTGAAATTTTCAGGTGTTCGAGAACACCTGTAATCATCCGTTAGAGCGATGTTCAGCCAAAAATGCTATGTACATTTCATATGGCGGAGAAGCACCTTCTGTCAGAGTTAATTGCCTTAAAAAGTAAGCACCGACAGACGACAGAATCATTGTTTGGTGTATATTTTTTGGACATAGTCGATTTCAGATGCATAGCTGATTTACATTGTAACTTTGCATACATCAAGAATGGAATTTGTGTGACGGCTGCAAAACCGAAAAAGCTTCCGAAGGTAATTGAGAAGCATTGTTACAGTACGAGTGAGGCGGATGTCGGTAGGTAAATAGCTGTGTGCGATTTAAATAAGTCATAGATGTGTTTATTTATTCGTTCATTTATCATATTGATATAATGCACATGTACAAACATATCATATATTTCATATCTAAACCGGTTGTATTATTTCATATTGTATTATTGTGCTGTTATATATTGTTTATGATATTTTGCTATCATACTATGTATTACGAATGGGGAGAGGGACGATGAGTCAAGTGGTCAGTGATGCGTGTTGAATTCAGTGTGCGCTAGTTCAATTCTCTCCCACAACACTCTCCTACAAACATCTGGAAAACCCTCAAGCCAGTTCACCTTCAAGATATTGTGATCTGTTCGCCCAGTACTTGCGATTTCTATGAAAAAGACGAAATCCTTAAGCAAAACTCGGAATGACACACGCCGTGTTTGAAGACTTTTGGACAGTGAATGTGAGGAAGCGATGCGAATGCAACAAGTGCTGTGATCCACACAGTACACTGTTGTAGCGGGTGGTGTAAAACAAAATATTCCATTGATTATCAATTATGCTATAATGTGATGATATGTATAACCTGCACTGACTGCTATAAACACACTTTCCTTGATACTTGGACGCTCGGTCTCCACGAAACGTGCGGACCCCAGCACATTTTCGATCCGTCTTTTCTTCTCGCGATTGTCGCTCATGGCGATGGTTTTATTCGAGCACGGCCACTGACGCGAGCTTCTTTGAGCATCGTCTCTGCTTCAGAGGTGCTTTTCTAGAATGAGACGATCTTCGATCTTTACCCCGATCTTCGCCAAAAGCTTGTGAAGCATGCTTAACAAGCAAATTAGGCGATAGTTGCAACGATCCCTGCGGTCACCCCTTTTATGGATAACTGTGCGCGACGTCCTATATATATACATATATGTGTATATACATATAAATTTATAGATATATACATACATATATATGCATATATATAATACCGTGTGTCTGTCCATTAGTTCCTTGTGCACAACTGATGTGTTGAATGTATTTATATCGGATCGAGTTATTGACAAAAGGTTATGGTATAATAAAGAGTGTTCTAAGAACACTAGGATGCGGCTATAGCACTGTTGCTTGCTATCTAATTGAAATGGGCTACCGCAAAGTCATGTTTAGAACACCCTATGCATTGACTCCTCATGGATGCTCAGAAAATAACGCTTTCGGTTTTCTCGCATTACGCATTAGCAGGTATTTTGTTTTGGAATCTGCTCGACAACAAGCGACAATCATTGCCGACGTTTACACAGAACAATTCCAGAAGTTGGCAGCAACAGTGCGAGAGAAGCGTCGAAACGAATCAGTGTTACTCTTTTCAGCACAACGCTCAACTTCACATTGCAAAGTAGACTCGCCAAATTTTGGAGAAACTGGGCCAAAACACTGCACCACATTTGCCGTGACACCCTGTTAATGCTTCATCACATCACCTTTTTCGCGAATTGGAGCATTTGTGGGAGAGAAATTTCAAGACTACAATTACCTCAAATGTGACGTCTCCATATTCTTTGATCAGCAGCCTCATTCTTCCTGGGCAAAATGCATTTTATCTTTGCCCACCTAATCCTTGTATGTCAATGATCATGATGGTGATTTTATTCTAATAGCATACTATAAGCCCTTCAGAGGTATGGCATGGCCCTTTCTAGTGCTAGACCTGCATTCAGCTTTCTAGCAAGCGTCATCAGTAGAAGTCCATCTCATCGACTGTTTTGAGCCCTCATCAGTAGCACGGTGCGTTTTGGTCAACCGTGCTCCTACAACTAAGAGTATCGGCGCTGACCATGTTACGCTGCACGTCAAGTGAAAAGATCACTTGACATTGCAGTGATTGACAGTCGATTGTTTGTTGGTCGAAAAACGCATGTAATAATGCGTGCCAGGGCTTGCGTCTAACGCTAGAAGTGCCTACCAGACCTCTAGAAGACTTGGGACATGCTATCAGATTATATTAAACTCTTAACAAAGTCTTGAAAACAAGCGAATAAGAAAAGATGATGTTATCGCCGATCAACTGATTTCTTTAAATGAAAACAACTCAAATTACCAAAAATGTAGAAGTGCAAAGAAAATTCTGGGACACCTCATTACATGAACTAATTCCAGCCGTGCTTTTCGAAGAAGAATCCAAGTGTCTGTCAAATGATAGAGGTATGACTGTTGAAAAAACAAAGCTTACGGAATGCTTGCAGCTCTGTCTTACACATCCGATGAAAAGGTAAAATATTCTGCACCAATATTCAATTTTTCTCTAACCAAAGGTCGTATGGGGTGAAAAAAATACTCTGTAGTTAAGTTTTCTTGATTTTCAGTTGTGAAGCGGTTGATTTTTATAAAATGGACTATGTCGGCTTTTGAGTTCGATGACAGTGGCGAAGACGAGAGATAGTGAAATTGATAGTGAATGCAGACACTTTGAACTAAATGTAATCGCTTTTAAACAAAAAGGTGAGTTGTGAACTTGGTTTGTCAAGACTTACACTTCTCATTTAGACTAAAGAATGAAAAAGTGAAGCCGAAGAAATTTCACGGCTTCATATTGCCGTTTCCTTAACAACAAGTCCTTTGAAAATACTTTCCTTCAAAGAGAAACTTTACTAATAACTACTTAAATCGCTCGATAACTCAAGCTTTTTGATTTTTCAGCGAATTTATGCATAAAGCTAATTTTTCAAATACGCTTTTGTCCTCCTAAACAAAACGATATATGGAGTATGCCTTACTAAATGGCATTAATTACTTTCCTTCTGAAAAAGCACCAAGGCAATAGGACAGTTTCTTACGCTTGAGTTTTTCATGAAGACTTAACATTCACTCATTACTACTATAGGAATGTGAGAGCAAAAGTTAGAGGTTTGATCACCTTCCCAAGATTGAGGATAGCTCTGCTACCTCACTCAAAGACTTGAAAATACATATGAAAATACAGCGGCCATGAAAAAGTCATTTACTTTCATCTAAACGAGTACCTGCCTTTGAAGGGATAGGATCCACTGCTTCGAAATTGAAGAAACCTCAAAAATTACGCAAGCCAAAGCGAAGAAAGCTACAAGCGGCCGACAAGAGAAATCAAGTAAGCTTCTAACTTCTCGTCCTTATTTCTTAATTGCGTTCAATATTATGTTTTCAGAGGAAGATACTCAGGGAACCATTTATAGATCATGAAGTTGGTGTAGAAGTGCAAACCATATGTCACTATGACACCATTATTGTTAAGGTGAATCAATTAGTTTCTACTTGTTGCTAAACAGTTTATTTTTATTTCTTCCTAATCTTTATGGAGATCAGCTAATAAAATATGATGACAGAAAGGTGGGTTGTTTCTAGTGATTGCATAATGAATAGCTCTAAAGAGAGGACCATCAAAGCGTCGCCTTCATTATCTTCATAATTCATAATTACTAAACAAGGTCTCTCCAAATTCGCCCATAAATGAGACAAAAAAAAAACAGCGGTAAAATCTAAAGAGATTTGAAAAATTAGAAAGAGCAAAAACTAGAATGACAACTGGAAATAACAAAGGTCCCAACTCTACGACTTTCTTGTTTTTGTATTTCTAAGATTTAACTTCTAGCACTTTACAATGTTTTTGTTCTGAGTTTTTTGCGCGATCTGATTGAATAAACAAACTTACAACTTTCAGCCCGATTCTTGAATCAATCAAAAAAGGTTATTTTATCACGTTTATTTTAAATGATACTTTTCTGTTAGACCACGACAAACGATTGTTCTACTCTCATTCTCTGGACGAAAATTTTTCACAACAGTGTTAAGATTCATTTGAAAGCTAAATCTCTGGTTATAGCCTTTCGTGCCCGGCGTCACGAAACACTCCTTTATAGCTCTGTGAAATCCAAAATAAAGCTATGTTTTACACAACCACGCGTTTTTTTCGTATCTCGCTTATATTTCGCTAGACAAAACTCGCTCCTTACACTGATAGAATTCTTTTGATAGCACAAGTCTTGAAGATATCAAAAATGTATTTGCTTTTAGCAAGCAAAAGCTCTTCTGATTGCGCGGTAGCAAAAAGAAAACTTTGTGCTTTAAATCTTGCCGGACAGAGCTCCTTCTTTAGACTGTTAGTAATCATTCGACAGCGTAAGTTTCGACGATTCCAAAACTGTGATTACTATGAGGAAAGGACCGTTCCATTGCAATCCAGCAGGTGAAATACGATCGGATTTCACATGTTCGGCGAGCTTGTTTGCCTGCTAATCCACGCGTTAAGGAGTGAGGCTATGGATTGGTGGCCTAAAGCGTTAGACATGTGGGATGTAACTTGTTAATCAGTTGGAAATTTTCCCTCTGCTTTGAAAGAAACCTCAGATTAAAGGATTGACTGAGGTATAAGAAAATTCTTTTGCACGTTCATATGCTTTTTGAAGTCCCAGCGAATTATATGCGTGATAAAAATGAAGGCGCGGCGGGTGTGAACCTTATTTTAATTTTAGGTTTCACAGCGTTTTAAAAGAGTTTTTGAAAAACCAGCGATAGAGGCTCTAGCCAGAGATTTGAGCTTTCGAATGATTGCTGAAACTCGTATGAAAAATTCTGGTCCAGCAAATAGGGTGGAGTATTAATTTATCGCCGTCATACAGAAAAGAACATTGCAAACCATTTATTATTAATAATTTTTGAGATGTCATAATATATAAGCGGTCATCTGAGAATCAGCATCAATAAAACTGACGAAAAAAAATTTCAAGATCTCGTCACCAGTTCACATGAGTGGCACAATTTTTCCGCGGAATGCTCTTGAAAATTGTTCCGCTGTCATGAATGGAACAGAAGCTCAGCTCCGAATACCTTTGAGCTCGACGCATTGCTCACTAGTCCATGTGAGGTTAAGTCTATTTTTCTATTACCAAGAAGAATGAATCGAATTTTTTTCGTCAACTGATTTTTTCTAATATGAGAAAATCTCCATTAGTTTTCGTCTTTTACGAGGAAGATTTGCAGCTACATGGTCAAACATTGTCAGAAATTTATTGTATTGTAATCATTGAAGTTAGGTGAAGATTCTTAAGATAAGATATAAAATTTGAAGATGCCTGTTATGTTACTCAAAAATCCGTAGTAGTAAGTGGATAGCAACAAATCAAAGTGAATTGCAAAAAATAAGAATTTTTTTAAGAAAGTGAAATGGCGAAAACTATCATATGAGATGACATACAGATTCTCGACGAGTCGGTTGTAGTAAGGCTTCAATTCATGATGATAATTAAGAGACCCGCTTTGTTTGAGTCCTACTATCATTTATTCGATATATCTAGACTTCTAAGACATGTCTTGTTCGGCCGACGTGAGATTTGTGAGAGTAGTAATGATACTAGTAAACGTTTGATGGTTGACATTTTGAATAATAATTGGTACGTCGTATCAATTTTACATGTTTCGAATCAGTTTTCATGCGGTAACGATTTTCTTGTGGATTACTGAAATAGTAGTGGCTTTGTAGTGGTTTGCACAATATTGAAACCTTTTTATGCTGGCATGTCGCCCTTTTTGATGAAAAAAGCTTGGGCAGTGAGCGAAAGCCACACTGCTCTAGGAATGGAGTCTAATAGTTCAGCATACTATTTCCAAAACGATTTTTAAGAAAAACTGATCACTTTTGAGCCTTTCAGATTTAAGATCTAAGGATATCAAGAAGATTTTGGACAAGTTGTCGATTTGACCAGAATGAAGTTATTTTAACAACAATAGTCTGCATTGTGATTGATGTTCTTTTATAAAATGATGTGGTACTCCTACGACCTTTTGGACCAGACCTCAGTAGCTGCTATTCCGTAGTCCATTTGATGGCTATTTGTCGCGCCAGTTGTAGTGACTCCTTTCTCTCTTCTCCTCTATGCAAACATATGTAGCTGCTCAGTGTATGGCGCATAATTGTATTGCCTAGGCTTTGTTATTATTTCGTATAGTAGCTTAGGAAAGTGTACTTGAATGCTGATTGATATCAGCCAATTTTCCGCGTGAATTCCATATGCTCTGACAACTCATGCAACATCGACAATAGAGTAATTGACTACTAGTGAGTTAGCCCTGGAAAAATACATAGTCTGCTTAAACGATTGCGAAAGAATAGCCACTGATGGCACGTCAAAAAGGGCTGGGCCTCACGACGAGGGCATTGATGTGCTAAATCAGAGACCATTAAAATCACCCATCATGACAAACAAGGGCTGCTAATAAAGGGTGTACATGAAACAGTGGTCTGGGAAACGCTAGAAGATCATAGGAATACCGCCTCCACCGGGTTAAGACCGCTTGCATGGTCGTCTGTGCAAGAAAGAGGACTACGTTATTTGTTGCAAAGGTAGAGAGAGAGGCTGCGTGAGTTTAGAATAGCATGCTTAACCGCTTGTACGAGATGTGGTGATGAATATAAAAGCACAACGAGCAGCCCACTTTCTATCCTCATAAAAGAACGTTTAGATGAGAAATTGGAAAGCCAGACAAGTACTTTTTTAGGTACACATAAGACACGAAGGCAAAACGGTACTACTGTGCTTTATGAAAACTTCCTGAAAATCGCACTGAGCTTTGGAACCATCTGGTTTATGCTATCGAATGACCATCGATAAACACTGGTCACCTCGGTGCCTTTAATTGCAAATGTTGCGAAATTTCATCCTCGAGGGCATTCACATACCGTAACCGAGCAAAAACTACTCACAGGGGACGAAACATTATTTTAGCTGCTACCACCTAACAGAAAGGTCTTTTTGAGAAAAGCAAAGTGTCAGATTTGTCGAAATCTAAGCTATCAAATATTACTAAATGTTCAAAAAAAGCTTTGTCCAGTGAGAAACGCGGCGAATGTGAAACATAATTTATTTTCGTTGATACAGTGCAATAAAAAGTCGTTTTGGAAATGAAGTGGAACATCAAAACTGCTGAAATTTAAGCTACCAAATCATTACTGAAGCTCTGAGAAAACGAAAGGTTTTTCCAAAGATGTGAAAATGATTAGCGGAAAGCGAACTGTAACGATATTTTTTCGCTAATGATGTGGAAATGCGTTGTTTTAGTTTATTTACCATAATAGCCGTGTAAGATCAGAAGACCTGAAAATCGTTTTCAGAAAGAATACGTCTATCAAAATGTAATTGTCTTCAAACGAAACACTCTCACGGAAACGGCCGTAATAACAGAACACGACCAACTTTATCGTATTTCATGTGATTACACTAACCATACTGCTAACATATCTGTAACCACAGCTTTACAAGTTGGGTAAGTTAATGAATAAACCACGAATTTGTCTCTTGTAATGAGATATGGTTCAGAAATACGAATCACACAATATTACGGCCGTTAGGAGATATCTCGTATCCTAGTTTGAGAATGGAAATGCGAACAAAACGAAAACACGAGGTAGTATTTTTTTTTGCCGAGTATTTCACAACAATTAAAGACTGTGATGTCTAGGAACTCAGAAGTCTGCATTCTTGCAGAAGGAAACAATACTTTAGAGTAAATAAAAAACAAATCCTTGCTTTTTTCATAGACTGATTTTATCCTGAGACTCATTGTTAGATACAAAATAGAGGTCCCATATAACAAGAGGAAAATTATGATTAGTGAAGTTTTGAAATTAAATGGATATACTAAATCTTTTAATAATATTTTCCTAAACAGTTATGCCTGATTTAGCGGAATGCGGTTACTTTGGGTCAAAATTTTGATCTGAAAATCGACGACGACCACATCAACGACATCAATTATACATTGGCGAAATGTGTTGCGTTCAGTACTGACGGTCGTGAGAATATCACCCTAGTTGAGAACGGGTAAGCGGCAGGTGGATTTACTAGAAATCGTAATAGGGTACTCCAATTATGCTTCTAATTACTTAATCTTCAAAAGAAACGGTGAATTTAATCATAGCTTTCGGAAGAAATCCTTGAACGTGATGTTCTTGAATATATGAGTATCTTCTTATGTTCAGCCGCTCCGAGGTGTTATAGATATTATTTATTGAATATCAGCGAAGCATATAACAATACAGTTAATAATGCAGCATGAATATAACAACAGTCGTGGTGGCTTACGTTTCGGCAAGGTTCGCCATCTTCAAAGCCGCTTAGATGTTTTAGGTCTTTCAATTAAACATTGAGGACCTGCTACTTGGACTGTCAGTCTCACTTTAGCAGAGACTCCAAGTGGCAGGTCTTCAGTGTTCAACTGAAAGACCTAAAACATCTAAGCGGCTCTGAAGATGGCGAACCGTGCCGAAACGTAAGCCACCACGACTGCTGTAATATTCATGCTGCATTACTAACTGTATTGTTATATGCTTCGCTGATATTCAATAAATAATATCAATAACACCTCGGAGCGGCTAAACAGAAGAAGATACTCATGCTATGAAACTATGCCGAGGTTAATAGATAGTCGGTCCTGGAGTTCTTGAATATGTCACGGAACTAGGAGATGTCTTTGTAAAACTAGTGCTTTTTGGTTTACTAGACTTCGTAATTGAAGTGCCGATTTTTCTTGGTAAGTCTACCAGTAAGAGTGCAGTAGAGACTTTTGTTTTTTAACTCAGTAAAATATAGTTACCTTTACGATGAAAAAAAAACAAATATTGGCCGCTCTATGATTCGCCTTCAAAGATTGATCTTCTACCGGTTACCGCCTAATTCAACAACTTTACAGTGGCACTCTATAAAGCTGTGAGCTTGAAGACCACCAAGATTTGCCTCTTCCTAGAAAAACTCATGTTGATGCATAAGAGCAGACTCGCGCGCGTCACAGGATATCGACAACTCGGTTCAGAGCTTGTGAAAACGCAAAAATGATTTTGAAAAAGTATTGAAGAGAATAGTCAGTTGTAGAGGAAGCTGTAGAGGCCTTGAAGAAGGTTTGCTAAGCCCATCAAGGCTTCGCCATCTACAAAACCAAAATGAGTGCACTTCGATGTGTAGGAAAAGCAGTTAGTGCTTCTAGGAAAGAAATGGAAAAATCGCCTACGAACACTACTCGGATTACTCAAGTAACCACGTCCTTCAACACCTTATATGAAATCAAGTAAAATGTAGATGTTGTGTCACCGGTTTTTCTTCCAGAATCTAAGGTACTATCTCGCCAGGAAAAAATTGAATAACAGTGAACCAGGCAGGATAAGATCTAAGCACGTGAAGAATTTTCGGCCTGACCTCATCTAGACGCAGCCACGGATCTTTTCAGACTGTCCATCGCGATGTAGAAAGACCAACAGCTCCGTGTTATTGTTCGAAAGGGGACCTCTGCGGCACCGAATATATACGGCAATAGGACTCGTCCAATCTTCTAGCTGTTTGTCACTTACAAACTCTTTCCCCGAGTCACCATCAACAGGAGTGACAGAACAGAAGACTACATCTAAGTAGCCAGCACTTTGAAGAGGACTTTGTATTCTGGTCTATAACCACAAGGTAATATAATGCATATAGGTATTACAGAAGCATAAGTTCTGAGAAAATACCGTCCCATTTCTGCTGAGTGAAGTAAAGCTTTGACTCAACAAAGCAGAATTAACTATGAGAGTTATGAGAAATCAAGATGTTTCTATTCAGAATAAAAGCAAAACTCTCTGAACTATATGAGGATAACATAACAATAATCACCAATTTGGTGGTGCTACCATCGACCTAAAAAGAGGCGTTAGTTAAAGCGATCCCTTTCTAACGATTCTATTCATTATCGCCCTGCGGAACGGTGTGCAAACGTTGGAGTGGGATATCATGAAAGTGATTACAAGGTCGACAAATGCACAATTTTTGCTCTGCTTGTGTTATCGTTCTTACTACACTAATATTTTCCAAGCAGAGCGAATGGGGACCGATTTCAACAAGGCTTGTGGAATGATTGGTTTCCGGTTGAATCTCACGAAAACGATGTTCACAACAAACGGATTGATGTTAAATGTCCCTTCATGCTCAATGAAATGAGTTCTGCCTGCATTTATCTAAATTGGAAATCGCTAAAACGAACGACCTAGCTTCAGTATTGAGCAGCAGAAAGCGAAAGGCTTGGAGAGTCTAAGAGCACCGAGGATATCGTGAACGTAATTTTTTTTCCCAGTGTTACAGCGGAATAAAAGCTTTTCAGAAACTAAGCTCACTACCATAATCGCCATTTCAATTAGCAAATGACTGTTAAATCTGCTCAAAAAACTCTGACTAGCGAAGAAGCCAAGGAAACACGCGTACAAAATACAATGTACACCTCGAAAGCAAAATGTAAATTTCTCTTTGATGCTACGACGCCTCAGGAAGTCTTTTCAAAGCCAAACTCGGTGTTATAATTCAGTGTTCTCAGCTATTCAACGGGTACTGAAAGTTCAATGAAAAAGGGGTGCTCCCCGAGGAAATCACGAAATGATTGTACCAAATGGTGGGCATGGTCCTCCAAGAGCTAACTTATTGGGACTGCGTGGGTTAGACATCACGCACGCTTTGTTACGCTGGATCAGTGCACGCGATGCAAAGGGATTATAGGAATTTATCTGGCAAATTGACGTTACGAAGAGAGGTTGTTTTCATTAGAGGATAGAATGATATTTGAAAGGTTTCAAAGAAGACTCTGTCACCTGTCACCTGTCGCCCGATGATCGTCGAGTGACTCGAGTGGATACCAGCAACACTTCCATTTTTCCCTATCGCGTACGAGAGTAGCCCAGTGGGTCCTCCTCGCTCCAGGGATTCGCTAAGAATCATATCTTTCTTCTGTCGCTTTCGTGAAGAAATCGGACCAACGGGTCAGTGGTGTTCCTTTAAAGCGCTTGCCGTTTCGAGGAATCCAGTCGGTAACGGCTCTCGTCCGTCGGTTGTCGTTGAAGCGCATCACGTGTTCGGCCCACCTTATTTTCGATATCTTGGCGTGTAGAACGCCGTCTCTGGTCTTCGATCGATGACGTAGGTGGAACTTTGGATTCTTCCGCTCATTTGCGAGATACGGGATAATCCTAGCATTGACCTTTCGACTGAGCGTTCAGTAACGCCACTACAGAAAGACTCTACAGGGATAATTTTAACTTATAGAACGCACATATATCGAAAATCTCTCTTTCAACAAGAAATTACATTCGACTGAGAAAAAACATATTTTCAACTGTTATCAAGCATTTTTTCGTATTTCACTCATAGTTTTGTAGTTATTCGATAGCCTGAGAATCTCCGATTCCATTACCAAGCTGGTTTCTGAGAAATTTTTTTAACACCTTCTATCAACGAAGACGAGATAAACTCTTTCTTTGGGAGTACGCTGTTTCAACTTCACAGTAGTTTTCGGAACTATATAGTAAAACTTGACCGTTTTGTGTTGCCTGGCAAATGAAGAAACGACCTCTTTTATTGGACAAGAAGTTTTCATCACTCGGAAGCTCAAATCTCTGGATACTGCTCTCTATGCATCTTTTTTAGAAGACCCTTCTATAATGTTTTAGCACTCAAAAAAATACGTTTCACACCGGCTTCCCGTAATTACTATCACTTTGCTGGAAGCACGAAAAACCAATGAACGTATAGAAGAAATCTTGTAGATCTGAGTCATACGCTTTATCTTGGGATTTTTTTCCAAAGTGGGTAAAAAACCCCAAATAGAATTAAAAAATTGCGCTCCCAGTCTGAGTCGCGTCAACGCGATCGATCGACTGCTGTATCGTATCCACGGCTAGCGCATACCCAGCCCACGCCTAACATATACTAGGTGAACAAACGAATGTGCCGCATATGTGAAACTCAATCTTATTTTCCCTGCTCTACTGGAGTGAAGCGGTCTGTTAAAATATCAGGTAGAGTGTTGAGATCTTCGAAAGTTACGCTATCGAATATTTGCTTATAATTTGAAAAAAAAATCTGTCCTGCCAGAAATACGCGTGTGTGAAACACAAAACTTTGTTCTTGGTACAGCGTCATAAAAAAACCTTTTCAAAAAACCGGCAGATTTCTTAGTAGCCAGGGATTTGAACTTTTGAGTGGTTGCTAAAGCTCTTTTGAAAAGTTTTGTCCAGCGACAGAGGTCGTTTCTTTATTTGATGCCGGACAACGGGAAAAAACCAGCTTTTTTATTAGACTAGGTAATTCAAAAATTTGAGAGCTGCAAATTGTACCGTTGAGCTTGCTTTCTAAAAAGACCTTGACAATGCGTTGTGCTGGCTGACACAAATGTCTTGCTCTGGAGTGCCATGCTTCAACTTCACAGCGGATTTTCATATGTAATATAAGAGAATTTTGATTCGAAGCAAATTTTTCGCTACAAAAAGACAGGCTAATGCTGCAAAGAATGCTGTATACATTTGAAGCAGTAAGCAACACCAAGTTATCGTAAAAACATTCATTTTTTACTAATGACTCTTTTTAAGACCTCGGTATAAATATGTAATAGAATCTATGAGAGTAATTGGAGGATGTACGTGAGAAGGGTAGGTACGTTCCGGTGGTATTACCCGCTTCGTCAAAGCCACACACTTCATACTGATCCTACTTTATATCAGGGATAGGGAAAACGTGTATGAGACGTGTTGCTCTGATGAAGCGGGCGATATCACCTTCACATGCGCAAGTCACTGACGTACCGGCTGAAAAAGCTGTAAACATCTCACAAACCTTATCGAATGTATTGAATTGAATGTTCATATAGCGTGACTTGAAAAGAGTCGATAGGAAGAATTCACGGCCAGTCTGATATTCAAACTGATTTGATACCATGCGAGAGTTGAGGCCGCAATTCACCCAAGCTGAAAGCGTGTACCACCACTACACCACTGAGGCGACTATTCTGCCGCCACTGGCCTGACAATTCGAAAAAGCCATGCAATCACAAGTTGAAGGAGGACTAGTTTTAGCATGACATAAAGTGTATGGGGCAAATAATTGTAAATGCTACAATACCATATGAAGCTTTGATTACCAAACTTTTCTACGTAGCTCACACTAGGAGTTCTTTTTCTTTTTTCTTCCCATTGTTATTTTATTTTACTTTATTTTATTCTCGCATTTATACTGTTTTGTAGAATGTGGTTATTATCATGATCATTATCAGTGTCTATTCCGTGAAGGATATGGAAAAATAGACGTTTTGCTGAATTACAGATGTGCGACACGAATAGCAATGGAGTATATCGTGCGTGACAGCATAAAAATGCATCAGAGCGGCTTTCTAATTCCAATGAGAGCATTTCGCTTCAGAAGCGATAAAACAGTGAAGATCATTTGTCGACTGGATACATGCGATCGTTGTGCTCCTGTAGGCTATAATTTCAATTTTTGTTCCTCCCCTGCATTCAATTTTCGTCTTCATTGTTCTATTTTCCAGCGGATCTGTACAAGGACCATAAAAAAGCGTAGTTATATTGACGTAAAGCACATGAGCTCTGCAGATAGTGAGGAAGTCGAAATCTCGTTGACTGTTATAGATGAAGCGCCACGCCAAGGTACGCTCCACAACAGCAGCAGTGCTAATCAACAATGTTTCAAATAGTAAACCGACCACTTTTTCCTTATTGTGAGCATTCAGGTACATATTGCCTGACTCGCTTCAATTTCGCCTTAGTCTGCTCATTTGGATCGGCGGCGCTGATTGCACAACTCGTGGTGCTCTTGAAACTCCTTCGTCGAAACTCGCGAAGCAACTTTGTGCACTATTCAAATCAAAAAACATTTGAAGCCTTTATGTCGGCTTGTCATGAGACAGTTCTTCAGATAAAACGATGGCGTGCTCTTTACTACTCATTCTGTTCAAAGGCGGTTCCTTTTTGCCGCTAAGACCATTAAAAGCCATTGGGATCACTACAAAATATCGATGCTTATCACGGTTTGCCGTAAAAATTAATTATGAATACATTAAGGACATTACATTTATAGTGTTCACCTTTCTACATATGTATGGGGTCGATGGACGTGTGGCTACTGATGTTCGCCACGGTTCGTCGCGGGGATGATCTTCCGCCTGTAACACTTTCCGGCAGCCAATAATGAACGCTTTAACGGAACTCCTAATTTGTGTGTAGTCAAGTTGCAAGGAGATAGTTCTGTCAATTTTTTAGATGTATCAACAGTAATAAAATATTACTGCATAAAAATTAGTTCATTCAATTGAAGAAATAATTACGTTTATTAAATCAACAACTATAACAATAAACCAAAAAGTTTATAATGAACCTCCAAATTTGTCACCTTTGACCTCTATGAGTTCACAAAGTGCTTGTCAAAAATCTTCAGCGATGCTCGACACACATTTCCACCTTAATTTCATTCCAAGCGCGTGTCAGTGTCGTTTTGAGCTCGTTCGAAGTAGTGTAGCGAGTAACCGTGACTTTCACTTCTTTATGGACCACATTAAGTATTACATTGAGTTGAGACCCGGCAAATCTGAAAACGAAATGTTCTTGTGTCGAGATCCTGGAAACTGTTTTCACAGATGGCAACCGTTGATCGAGTCGAATGCGCAGGAGCTCAGTCGTGATGGAGCGTAAGTCTGTCGATGCCATAGTACTAAGTAGTCCAAGGCTTAAAAGCCCCTAGAACTTGCTCCGGATAGTTGACAGCGCTGATTTTGAAGTTTCTGGTCATAAAAACCAACGGCATCTTTTCGGTAGCGCAAATGGCTGACCACACCATCACAGAGGCCGCAAAATTAATGCGGCCCATGGTTTTTGCTACTGCCGACTTTTTTGGCCCTTCTTGCAAAGCTGTCGATTCTGGCGCTTCTGGGAATGGCTTAAATGTGAATATCTTCTCATCCGGTGGAAACGTGTGCTTGTAGGAGTGTCGTTGGAAATTTTTGGAAGAGACTCCGCAGATGTGTAGAGACTATAGGAGGAAATTTGAAAACTTATCGTAGACTTTTCGAATCGAGGTTTTCCCAAGACCACGTTTGAGTCTCAATATGCCAGATAATCACTTTTTGAGCCACGCATGATCAGTGATGATTTCACTCGATAGCCAGTACAAAATGTTCGCCGTCGCCTGCTCATAGTATAGGGGACTGAGTGTCCCAAGAGGATTGGCAAAAGACGGAAAGGTACCGTCCGATGATTGAAGGTCGAAACAAGGTATCGGTCTCTATAAGTCAGCCCTATATAAACAGACCACATACGTGGTTTCAAAAATTGTGTATCTAGCATATTATCATAGACTTTATCAATTATTGTTTTATTTTTAGATCTGATAAACATAAATATACCTTCAGTTGAATGACTTCATTTGTTTATGCAGTACTTTTCTACTCTTGAAGTAACTGGAAAAATTTGACGAAACTTTATACGCACTCTGTATTGCTGGAAAATCTACCAGAGGTCTACATGTACACTCAACATTCTTAATGAGAAGCTTTACGGAAACTGTCTAATTATTCATGCCTCTCAGTGGGGCGCTACTACTTCTTGAGTAAATTAGAGAAAAGCCTTTGTAAGGAAGCCTTCAAAATGATTAGTTATTCAAAAAAATGTGACTGTAAAGATGATGAGATACGAGTAAACTTGGAGCATCAGCTATCTCAATCCAGCTAATATATTTATCTGGGCTCACTTGCAGTCCACAGTACTTTTCCGCTTTCTGTACTCTGATTCGACCCTTGGAAACACTTATTTTTCGCCGTTTTCAATGTTCAAGTAGTCATCTGGTAGCTTAATTGAAAAGAATATAGATTGGGTATTTCATTTCTAAAAATGATTTTTTTATTGCGCTAAAAGAGCAAAATAAAATTTTTTTACTCGAGATGTATTAGGTTTTTGAAACAGACTTCTTAGTGCGCTGTAACGCCAAAAGAAGATTGGGTTTAGCACTCGGCGCGCAAGGTGTGACTTAACCAAAAAGGTTTTCTCAAGCTTGTATATTCGCCAGAAAGTTTGGGAACCGAACTAAAGCTTGATTCGACGACCTTTCTTGCTTAGACGCTAGGCTTTGTAACACGCCGTGTTTTTGTGTAGACATGTCTGTGTCTTTTCAGTGCTTGGTAAAGCAAAAAGGCTCATAATTGACGGAGCACGATGAAGCCAGCAGAAAACAACAGAAAGGCAAACAATGTGCAGTGTATTGACGCCGCTTATTGCAAAATCTTGTTCACATGCAGGTAAAAACGTGATGTTTGACGCCAATATGGCAGAAATCTTACACATATACCGCCTAAGCGTAGTGGCTTGAAGTCGATGTCGCGCTGGGCGCAACCTTAATATTCTTTTGACTGCTACGACGATATAAAAAGTCCTTTCCACAAAGCAAGGGCACAGTCAGAATTGACAAGAATTAAGCTATCGAAACGTTTCTAAAAGTCTAAAGGCGTAAACTTTGTTTAGCGAAGAATATTTTGTAAGAATCTAATGTTATTTTTGCTCTCGTAGCGCAAAAGTGGAGTAATCTTGGAAGAAGTGCACCATTGATATCTCTGAAATTTGATTATTAGATGTCTTCTGAAACTTGGGAAAAGCAAAAATCGATTTTCACTCGAATTTCCAATAGAAGGTGCGGTTAATAGGAGCGGTCCAACTTTGCGAAGCCTAATATTTTCTGACCGTTACAGAGCAACTGAAAGTCTGTTTTAAAACCACAATTATTATTGGAATTTCTGAGATTCGGCCTATCGATTGCTTTTTAAAACTCCAAAAGAAAAACTTTGATTAGGAAGAAAAGTCTTAGTGAGTAACAAAAATTTTATTTTTGCACATGCAGCGCAATAGTGAAACATTTTTGGAAATGAAGTAAATCGCTCAAATTCTTTTCTTTTAAGCCGGCGAATGCTCTCTTAAACAATGAAGTTGACCCGAGAACAAGATTTTTTTCGAAGGTTCGAAACAGAGTACGGATAACGGTGAAGTTCCCAATCCACGACACCAAAGAAAAACGTAGAATTTTTGAAAAGATTTCTGATTTTGAAACACAATCACACTTTTCAGGAAAATTGGTTACAAATAAATTTTTGATTGCAAATTTTCTTCCTCTTCGTCATTTTAAGCCACTTTTTTCTCAAAGACAAGTTCTCCTTCGCTAATTTCCGTGGGAACGGTCTAGCCCGGTTATCCCAGAGCTCCAGAGAGAATCAGTTTGAACATATTCAAGAAGATTTCAAAAATATTTCCAAAGTTCTCAATCTACGGCCGATTATAGGTGCAAAATTCATGAAACCTCGTGATCAATGATATATGCGAGAAAACGAATTCAAGGTTCGCTGAGGTCAGCAATATATATGCTCTAAGGTCAAATAATGGATATATTAAAAGGCATGTCTAACATTACTTTCATAAAACAAAACCTTTTATGGACGCATACAACCTTTTAATGTTTTAGTAGAATGTTCTCAAATACCTCATAATAGCCAATATTTTTAAATTGTAACCGAATAAACACTACAGCATTGTTATTAATACAGATGAATGCAATTTGACGAAAAATCGAATAATTAATGTCGGAATCGCTATGGATAGACGAATATCAGGCTATGCACATCAAACATTAATGTACTCAGTACACTGATTTCTTGGCGACTATAGTCACAATGGTGATAGTCTTTTCTGGAGACACCACGCGGATGAACTGAAGAAAAGTCCGACGGATGTTCCTGAAGTACACATATTTCAAAATAGTCATAGTTGGCTCATTGATTCTGCAATGATACAATGGAGGAAGCGAAACTTAGAAATGCTTTTTATAGGAAAAGCACAAGCATTCATTCTGCCGACAAAGTTAGAAATATAAAAAAGCAGTGGCAAAGATTCCCGAAAAGAGTTCTTCATCTTTTTTAAATACTACTGATTCTGCCAAATATTATTTTGATGCATGTAAATCATAAGAACCGCTCTTGTTAAGCTGGTGCGAGATTGGTAGCCGTTTCACATGCAGCATTTTTTGTTGCGGAAATATTTGGTTATAATGGAACAAATGAATGTTGAGCCTCAATCGCAGTGAAAGAACTTTTCATAGAGGTATTAGTAGTCATTTGAAAGCTTAACTCTCTGGCTACAGCCTTGCTTCAAAAGTTCTTCAAAACACTTCTATGTGACACTGCAAAATCCAAAATCACGTCTCACACGAGCATGCGTTTTTGTTCTTATCTCGCTTATACCTCTTTTATCGAGCGCTTTATATAGACCCGCTCAAAATGATATAATCTGGTAAGTTTTGAGCTATTAGGTCTAGTGCTATACAGCTACCTGTTTCGTCGTGTTGGGACTCATCAGTAGCACACGTCTTCGGTTTAGCTGATCCCTGAGGTTAAATAATGCTGATTAATAAAATAAATAAATAAATTATTAAATAAATAGCTAATTAGATAATTGATTAATTCATTAGATATTAGAAATAATCCTTGACTGCCGGTCACCACAATGTCAGATAACTCTATCATCTGACTTGAACTGATTTACTACTCGGCATCGATTTCTTTATAGAGGATCATTTTACCTCAGGGGATCGGCTGAACAGAGGGAGGGTGCTATTGATGAGTTCCAATAGAGCGAAACAGGTGCCTGTATAGCACTAAACCTAACAGACCGTAACATGTTATATCATTATCTCGCTTATATTTCGCTGGACAAAAAGCCTTCCTTAGATTGCTGATACCCTTTTTAGCACAAGTCTCGAGGAGCTCAAACATGTGTTCGCTTTTTGGGGAAGTTCCTTTCGAAGAGCTTTGGAAAAAAGAAATGATTTCGTTTGCACCTCGCCGGACAGAGCTTTTTCTGTAGACAATTAGTAACCGTTCAATAGCGTAATATGCAAGTTTTTCGTCACTATGCATATTTTCTGGAAAAAACAGTTTCTCTGCAGTGCAGCAAAGAAAAAAACGATCGAATTTCACATATTCGACGCTATATTACCGGCCAACTATGGATGGGGAAAGGAGGGGGCGGAGCGACCGATCGATGACCGGGCGGGTTAAACATGTGGGGTGCAACTTGTTATTTAATTCGGAATTTATTCTCCACTTTCAAAGTCCATATCAAATGATTGACTCAGATACTACGGGATTTTCTTAACATCTTCATTTGTTTTTCGTGCTTTCACCGAATTATACGCGTGATAAAAATGAAGGGGTATGAAACCTAACTTTATTTTAGATGTTACACGCTATGAAAGGTTGTTTTTGAAACCGACTAAGTATAGCTCTAGCTAGACATTTAAGCTTTCGAGTGAATACCAACACTCCCATGAAAAAATTCTTGTGCAGCGGATGAGGTCGAAATTCATTTGTTCCTTTATAACCAAAAAATACCGTTATTGTCGATAGGGGTACAGTGGAAAGATGGTTCGCAAAACTGTTAGGAATTTGATATAATCGCAATATATCATTTCATTATACAGATTCCAAAGTGTTGTTTACACTTTGTTCGAGAGCTTAGAAAGTTAGGAATCAAACTCAAATAACCATGTACATTTGAGAAAAATTCTGTGAGGGAAAAATAATTTCCGCAATTGCTCTCTTTTGTATAAAATCTTCTAATTGTTACAGTACAGAAAATATCGCCACAAGCCAATCTATGACGACCAACTCACCTCGAGCACACTAAGTATAAAAGCGGATTCAAACCGCAATACAGCATATAGTAAAGATTTATCGCAAATATCGTCCATATCGAATCGGGGAAGAAGGTTTTGTAATAATGCCAGAAAGCAATCAAGCTAGTCAACACCAGAAATAAAATTGCGGCATGAATAATCAAACGAAGTTCGACCTTTTGAATAGTATTGAATCCTTGTTTCATCTGAAAAAAATGAAAGGAGGATTGGAGCTTTTTTATTCTGCTCAGTGAAATGACAATCGCCTCCGGATGCGGTTTGGAAAAAATTTATCTTAACAACAAAAACCTTCTACAACAGCAGTAACAACAGCTATCTACCTGCTTCTCGCTTACGCTGAAACATGTGAATATCGTTAACTAATTAATATTTTAATGCCTGGCAGTCATTTTTTGAGCCCGCATGTCAATGGTCTATTAAAGAGGGCTGCTCATAGAGCTCGATACACGCATTTCGATCTTGCAATCTCGTCAGTCGGGCAGTTACCCTTTCTCGTCTTTTTCCAATCCTGTGTGGGTGCTCCAGCCCCACACTAAGAGTTAGCGACGACGAACGTCTTACGCTCTATGTCCAATGAAATTATCACCAAACTCAGAGTGTTGTGCACTCGATTGCTCGTGGCTAGTATATTCAATATATCATATCTTTCGCTTCGAGTGTTTTCTTAAGACCACAGCTCGAATCTCAGTATGCCTGGTAATCATTTTTTGAACCATTTATCATCATATTTTCAAGTTTTCTTAATATTTATAATCATATTATGTATATTAGCCAAGAACACTCGAGTGTACAACGCTCTGTGTTCGGTGATAATTTCACTGGACATAGAATGTAACACGTTCGTCGTCGCTAACTCTTAGTGTGGGGAGTGGAGCACCCGCGCAGGATTGGCAAAAGACGAGAAAGGGTAACTGCCCGACTGACGAGGTCGCAAGATCGAAACACATGTATCGGGCTCCATAAGTCAGCCTTCTCAAAGAGATCACTGACATGCGTGGGGTATAAAATGATTACCAGGCATGCTGAAATTTGAGCTGTGGCTTAAGAAAACACTCGAAGGGAAAGATATGATGAAATATTCTAATTGTACATAATTAAAAATGTCAGGCAATGAGTCATCGCGTCGGTTAGAGAGTTGGGCCGGCGGACGGATAGCTTTTGGCTTGCAGCTGGCATTTCGAACGGTTTTTAGACAAAGGACGGACAGAAAAAACTTGCGAGCGAATGTCAAAGGGCGCGCCTCTGATGACACTTTATTCGCCTCAAATTGCTTCGTGGTAGCCTACGTCCAAACCCTATTGCTTGCCTTCTTGTATAAGCTTAACCGTTCAATTAATTGAGTAGGCTCCTCTTATCCGTTTGAGAGTATGTACAATCTCTAAAACATTCCAATAACGCGCTCATGCATCTCAGGTCGCTGTCAACCTTCTTACCCTCATGTATGCTCAAGCACCCTTCCAATCATCATCATCCGAAAGGTCTTTTGCCCTAGATACCCTCTCCTTACAAAGGTCAGTAATCTAATCCAAAAAAAAGAAATGATTTAAGCTCAAAAAGGGGTTTGGTAAGCCCAGGGTTCTACACCGGTGTTTCGGAGGTTCGTCCTCCTCATCCAGTGACCCCCCGCCCCACATTCCAGCCCTGCATTGAAGCAAGGAGGTGCGTATGTGGGGTGATGTGCACAGTGTACTATGGACACTGTAACCCTCACCACCTCTCAGGGGGCGATAGATTTTTGCTGTTATATCAAAACTATATCAAAGAGATCGACTGTTTTGAAACCCCCCAAAAACATCAATATAATTCCAAAAAAAGAATGATTTAAGCTCAAAAAGGGGGTTGGTAAGCCAGTCATACACGGTGTTTCGAGGTTCGTCCTCCTCATCAGTGACCCCCGGCCCCACATTCACCCTGCTTGAAGCACGGAGGGTGGCGTATGTGTTGATGGCACAGTGTACTATGACACTGGTACCATCACCACCTCTCAGTCCGATAGATTTTTGCTGTTAGATCAAAACTATATCAAAGATCGACTGTTTTTGAAACCCCCAAAAACATTCAATATACTTCCAAAAAAAGAATGGATTAAGCTCAAAAAAAGGGTTTTTAGCGCCAGGGTATACACCGGTGTTTTCGGAGGTTCGTCCTCCTCATCAGTGACCCCCGCCCCACATTCAGCCCTTCATTGAAAGCAAGGATTGAAGTTTTTGGGGGTTTTCAAAACATCGATCGTTTTGATATAGTTTTGATCTAACAGCAAAATCCTATCACTGAGAGGTGGTGATGGTACAGGTCATAGTACACTGTGCCATCACCACATACGCCACCCTCCTTGCTTCAAGTGCAGGGCTGAATGTGGGCGGGGGTCACTGATGAAGGAGGCCGAACCTCCGAAACACCGGTGTATGACCCTGGGCTACCACCCTTTTTGAGCTTAAATCATTCTTTTTTTTGGATTATTGAATGTTTTTTGGGGTTTCAAAAACAGTCGATCTTTTTGATATCGTCAGTAATCTTGTCGTGCTCTTTCTCGGTCTGTGCTTCGATTCCTCATTAATGTCTCTTTAAAGTCGCCAGACATCCGGTCTCAGTGCTTGTCTTCTTAATTTATCTTGTCTGCTCGCCTCTATATTGATACGTCTGAACTAAAATCAAGCTAAGCGTCTTCAGTAAGTAGTCTAAATATAATCTACTGCTATACCACTCCATTTCTTAAGCACCGTGTTAGCTTTAATCGCATCGACATGTTCCCACTCATCCAAAAGACTGCAACTTACTCCATTTCCGATGAGGCCACCTCGAATGGCGAATACTACTCAATCAGCTTAGCGTAATCCCCAGTTAAGGTTGCATTTGATTCTGTTGTATCCGACATTGCACCCACACATCGCATCACTCCATTAGCTCTTGTCACCCTCATGACTAGTTGTTGCTTATTACGTATTACGCATGTAATCTCATAAGACTGCTCCTCGCACTTCATGTGTATCATCCGGGAGCTTGATTCTCATCATACTCTTAATCCCGTCATTGCGTATTAATCTGATCCCCAATTTAGGCTCCATTTCTCAGATCTTATGTAGTGTTATCGCTACAATCTAATTTCCGGACCATTTAAATACCCTTTTTTAGATGAATAGTTTACCTTATGCCTTTCTCGAAGCGTTTTTGGTGGTTACTCTGGACAACTCTTGAACCTTATTAGCATCCATCAGTTCTTGTTTATGCGCATATCACTTGTCATCCTTGCTACACTTTCAGTGAATATGGGATAGAAGCGACTTTTTTGGAGGTCTGAACTGTACACGTTGGCGATATTGCGTACTTCATATGTAATTTTTTGACGTTTTACTCACTGCTAGTGGATATCTCAATGTGGTTCAGCCATACACTAGTGCTTAGCTGCATAACGAATCAAACGGCCATTCTAAGTAGTGTCTAATCTGTCTAGTGATCGTAAAATTTTCCGAGTTCCAAAAATACCATTGCCGCACTTACTGTTCTGTTTAATTCGTTCTCCCTTAATCTCGTGGTCACAGTCATATTAGGGCGAATTAAATAAGTAGAATGCGTTACTTGCAATCACACAGCATCCGTCATATTTGTCTAGCGGTCACATTACTGCTTTTTAGGAATGTATTCTCTTCAAATTTACTTGCACTCCTATCCTCTTGACTCACTGTACTTCTTATGAACAATCCTCAGTGTCATTGGCGCATGCCGAAATTAAAAACGTGCAGTGAAGGTCTGATAATAATTTTGACTCATCATTATGATTTCTTAATATTTATTCGTTCAGAACCGACGACATATTTCTTGCGGCTTCCTGTACTTTATTCATTCGATTGGCTCTCTGATGTATTCATCGTTCTCTTGAATCTGTTATTCATTCGGTTAGCTCTCTTGAAATCTCTCATCTTTAAAGACCTTCAGACTTGAGTGACAGAGCCCTTCCTAGGCAAGTTCTGAGTACCGACTTCATTATGATTGAAGAATACATTAGTCAGGTGCGAGACTGAGCCCGTGGCGCTGAGCGTTATTTAATAGCACCTCTAGCCATTAACCTCTCCGCACTCGGAATCATTGAATATTATGGGAAAAACAAATAGGTGTCATATCACGTATAATCAAACAAACCCTGAATATAGTTGCGGCAATCGCTAAGTAGTTGAAAAAGGTGAATATAATAAATGGCATTGTGGCTATGAATACAAACTGCGAGAGAATATGGGAGCCTTCTCCACTCGTGTACGACCACACCCATCTTAAACATTTTGACGTGAACATTTTTATTTCCCTACTGTCTTGCTTGTCATTACCCTAAACAATTATTAATAGGTGACAAAGTTGGAAAAACGGATTAAAAGTTCGTGTTTTTGGAGAACCCTTCTTATTTATCTCGGAGTAAACTGGTAAGAAGTTGTTGACAGCAGGCTTTACTCACACAATGGTGCGCGACGTTTCAACAGTTTTGCCTTCCAGAAATTCGATTGATCTATTCGACCCGCAAATTACTCATACAAATACGTTCATAATCTTAGCAAAAAGTCTCACAGTATTTTTTTCAATCACTCACCGTCTTCATTCCTTAGTAAGTCTTTTAGCTGAAAGAAAAATTGAAACACAATTGACAAACGTCGTATGCTAGAAGAAAAGTGGCAGATAGTCCAATCACTACGCTACTCCACATGATACAGATCAATGTGAGAAAGCAGGAAAAAGCTGGACTGCGCATCAGTAGGATGAAAACTCAAATCATGAAAAGTCTAGGGTGCGTAGGCAAAAAATGCGGACTAGACAGTTCTATGATACGAAGATCTTTATGTGTACCTAACATTTTCAATGAATATGGCGAACAACGTGACGGAAGAATTGGATAGAAGAAGGACAGCAGCTTAGATCACATCCAGGCTTCTCGACAAACTAATAACCTTGAAACTACTTATCATCCTTTCGATTCAACAGCTCTCAAAGTTCTGTGTTATTCAGCAGAGACGTGGTCTAAAACATCAACCACCTCAAGAATATTGTGCATAGCCACGAAGTGCTTGAACGAAGTCCTCCATATTATAACCGCAGTTAGAACATCTAGTCGGAATCTAAGTGCAGTCCAGATCTAGAAACCTATCTCATACTCTAGATTCAAAGGAATTCACATCGACCTCGAAACAGGATGGGTATGTAATAAAAAGAACATATAACAGATGAACGAAAAGAACAACGCGCTGATCCTAATAGAATACAAGCGTCTCTTAAACGATTGTCCTAACAATGAGCAAACTGATTCGTTGTTAATGTCATCGGTCTGCATTGGCTGTCAGCAAAAACTTTAGAATCACAGAATGTGCTTTGCGTATACCATCATGTTCGAAGAGGAATGCCACCATTGATGACAACTGAGCGAGAGAGAAACGCATGAAAATCGTGCAGAAGCGCGCAAACTATTAATGTTAGATATATATTTAGAACTATGCTGTTGGTGATCTGATATGGCAAAAAAAATGATTACGAGAATATAAAAGTCCTCTGTAGACAACGTGTTATCGAACATCGCGAACAGTCGTATGCAACTATGACGTCTCCTCGTGAAATTTTGAAACCAAGAAACACTTTGTGAGAAGATTATGCTCACACATTAGCCACTTCATTCCTCCAGGACATCATACGAACATTAGAATGGACGACTTGGAATTGAAAATTGACGGTCGGCCATTAAACCACCTTTACTTCACTGATGATATCGTCCTTATAACATCGGGCGTCAGCCAGGTTGTACAAATGCTCACCAGTTTTAACATCGCCTGTAGAAGGATTGATGAGGAACGAATTGGTTCGAATGTCTCATTGATAGAATGAAAATCTCCAGCTGCTTCAGTTAAGTCTATCTAGTCAGGGAAGTCAGCGTGATGAGGAACCTATTCCCAGAGTCAAACAGGAGGAGGTAAGTGACTTGGCAAATGTTCAAGAGCATCGAAGATGTAATGAATAAGACGAAGAACATCCAAATCCGTGTTTACCTTTTCGACTCACAACTTACCTTTGCTTATCGTATGCATCAGAAATCTGGTCGCTACGTAAGCAGGGTAGAAAATCACTTGTAGTCATTAACCGAACAGTCGAAAAGTTGATGCTAGGAGCATTCCGTATCTCGCAATTGAAATAAAAGGTGGAAATATCGACCTACGTTAGCGACCGAAAATCAAACATGTCCTTATACACGTCACGCGATCAAGGATAAAGTGGGTCAGACTCATGATGAGTTTTGAATACAGCTAATGGATGGGAGCCGTTACCGATTGGACTCTTCGGGATGCCGAGCTCACTGCGGGATCATCACCGATCCAATGGTACAATTTCTTCACGAATAGCTCAAATAAGATATTGCGCTCAACGAATTTATAGAGCAAGGAGGATCCATTGGGTTACACGCTGTAGGGAAAAATTATTAGTGGTCCACGCTCTAGTCATTCGACGATCTACGAGATAACAGGTCATACAGGTGACACCAAATTGTGAGCTTTGACAAGCATCTACGAAAGAAGGCGTGTTGGTGATTCACTTTGAATTCGACGTAACTGATGATCTTGATACTTCTACGCGTTTCACTATTGGTTTCCTTTTCAGATGATGGGTGACGAAAGGAAGGGTCTTGACAAAATGAATGCTCAATTAAAAAGTGCGAGCCGCAAAAATTCTAATACGTTTAGTATTTAAAAGTATCACGATCGCAGTCCATGGTGATATTTTAAGATTGTGTCTACTATATGAACGATGATTTGTGTCTTGAGTTCGCCGACAATGTAAAAGTATTGGACTGAGCAGCACATTGGCGGGGCGCGCGGCCGAGTGGTTGTGATGGTCGTCACTGCGGGCGTGGAGCAGAGGTCCACCCCACCCCCCTAAACTCTCTCCGGCAGTCAACAACACAACAACACCGGCATCTTATGGGATGCCACAGCCAGGCTATCCTCGAGACTGCAAGGAGATTCGCTCAAACGACATTCTGCTACATTCAAGAAGAAGGCGAATAAAGATTCAAATGCTAAAAGCACTGGAATCCATACAGTGATTAAAGCACTGTGCAATCGGATCAATGAAGTAGAGTAAATGCAGATCACATGCCCAATTGATCTGAAGAAGGTGAAATCGTCGCAGAGTCGGCCAGTAATCTATTAAATGTTTAATTTCGTATCTGCACATCATATAAACACTGGACTTTATTTTAATAAAGAATGCCTAAGCATTTTTACCTGTTGGGATCGTAAAGGATTCCTGAGAAAGTCATTTGACATATCCAGAGCGCAAAACAGCACGCAACCGTCAGTAATATGCCACCCTAAAATTCTTTTACTGCATAATTGTTCTTTGACCTATTCCTATTTTTAAGCTTAGTGTTCTCTGGTCTATTCCATTACGTTCTCCGGAAAATTAGTGGCGAGCTTCAACTGGTATTTTCAAAGTGTCCTGTCGCATGTCATAACATCGATCAGGGTCCAAAAAAGTAGTGAAATTTGTATGTTTTTGTTGTAAATGAGTGCCGTTGTTGGCTTGAAACGATGATTTCTTGAGGTAGTGAAGTCGTCCAAGACACTTTCAGCCTCAGCTTGGTAAACATGGTGGGTCAGACAACGTTTCGTTGTCTAACTTCGCTTCCCGGAACTCAATTATTGTACCGCTGATAGCTCAATGCACCGCTGCTTGCTGCGAAGAATCAATCTTTTTTTGCAAACGATGTGAACAGCAGCCGTTCAGGATTTCCATAATATTCGCCGAGGTGTCAAGAGAACATCTCCCTGGTAATTACCCCATCCCCATCAAGGAGAGACGCTGTAATGGACTGAACCTGCTACTTTTATTACTTTGTAACTCACCATCGCATTCAATATGCGGACTTCAGTACTTCTAGTATTCGTCTGATTTCCTCGCATGCATCGCCCACATACATTTCGAGTATTTCTCGCGTTGTTTCGACTGCAGCGTGAGCATTTCATCTCAATAAATAGGTAGAATGCTGGTAGGGTCGGTTTCTTTACGATGTTGACGGTGCTACGAGCGATGGCGCTTCCACGTTGTTGCAAGAGAGCATTGGAGGTAGGGTCGAATCAGCACCGTGCTTCCTGATGGTACGTATCATTATGCGTTCCTCTATCCCTTCGCACCCAAACCACCTATGGAGTACCAATTTGAACGTTCTTGTTTAGATGTAATTTCATTTTTGGCAGATGTTGAGGAGCTTCGACGGTCTTGAAACACTAAGCTGATAATCGCAGGTTTCTTTGAGGATTCACTTCTCGCTAAAGGGCACAATACACTCGACAAACGAAATGTTCTGATTTGGCAGTTGAAGCCCAGACGATATCTCGGAGCAATCATTGGTACTTTTCTGTTATCCGGTAACAAATGAGGAAACGATTCTTTTCGTTGGACACGATCTCTTCATAAGAGTGGTAGTAATCATTCGAAAACTTATTACTCTGGCTAATGTGTTACGCGATCATTTTTCTAAAAGATCTTTTTATAACGCTGCAGCATCCAGAACATAATTATGTCTTACATCAGGCGCGTGCTTTTGCCAATATTCAGCTGGAAATACGAAAACCATATGATCGCATAGAGGAAACCTTGCAGTATCACAGTCATACTCCTTATCTAGAGTTTCTTTCAAAGCGGAAATAAATCACAGATTGAGTAGCAAAAAAACTGCACTCCACATATGGGTCCTACCACTACGATCGATCAATCGGTGTATCGAATCCATGGCAAACATACAACTCGCTCAGCGCACACATTATCCGACAAAAATGTGCCGCTTACGTGAAAGTCATTACTATTTTCCTTGCTACACGGCAGTGTCGAAACTTAAGCTATCGAACGGCTACTCATAATTCCAGGAAACAGTTCTGTCCTGCGAGAAATATGTGTGTGAAACACAAAAGTTTTCTTTTTCCTACGGCATTATAAAAAGGTTTCTAATAATGGTTACGTAGCACAGTAGTCAGGAATTTAAGCCTTCGAATGCATACCAACACTCTTCTGGAAATTTCTTGTCCAGTGAAATGGGTTGCTCCTTCTTTTTCTCGAATAACGGAAAAGAACTCAATGATTTATGTGTAGTTATTCAGAGCGAGCGGCACTATTTTGCCAAATTTCTTACATTTTGCGCATATATATTAATATATGGATGGACCAAGACAGCTTTAATGTTTAGAATGCTTGCAATGAGCTCTTCCACAAGTTCTCGAACAGTTGTGCATGTAGTTGCTGGTTAGAAAGCCTTATGATACCGTTTTCAAGCAAAGTACGTTGGTGATCGCTTGTACTATCAGTCGTGCATCAGAACGGAATTTTTGAAAACGACGTTGTGCTTCATGTTTCTTAACAGCTCGTTGGCTTCTGACATCATCACTAATTCAGGTCACTTGCCCTTATGACGCCTGCGTTCAAATTTTTCGAATAGATTGCTCAGAGTTACTGCTTTGATTTTTGATTTTCAGAGCTTACAGTTTGTTTTGGAACAAGATTTGCTTACTATATTTTCATTAATCGAGGCAAAAGTGTTCAAAACAAGCTTTGTAATACATAATAGCACAAAAATCGAAAAAAAGGTGCAAACCTAGAACAAATGCAATTGCTCAACAGATATTTATTTCCATAGATTTTTAGGCATTGTTGCACTACTACGAAGCGCAAAAGCGTTTTCATTCTCATAGTTAGTCGTAAAACTGAAGCTATCATTTTTCTTTGAATAGATAGATAACTGCTTAAGTTCAAGAGGATATCGTCTTAATACTTCCCTTTCAAGACTTCAGAAAAAACCTACACGTGGCTTTTGGAAACCGAGGTGAGAAAATCATAATACAAACTTCACCTTTTTTATACTCGACTCACCTTTACTACTTGTGGAAAATTTGACTTCGGATCGGCACGTTTTCGAATTATCAGTAGACGATATAGAGATACAGTAAATGACAAGGGAAAGAGGCCCACCCACGCCACGTTCGTAGTGGCGCCCATGATCTAAAAACGTTAATATTAACAAGAACAATCAACTTTTTCCACTTAGAAGACCTCCCTAAGCATTACGAGATAGTTAAGACTTATACAACCTAGCCAAAACTGTCAGTTGTAGATAGAAGTTATTGATGAGTCCCAATTGACTTGCGAAAGAGTTTGTCGAAGTGAGAAACAGCAAACCTATCTGCGATCCACGCCACTGGCTAGTGCATCTCGTCAATCCGTGGTGACGTCGCGCACAGGCTTCTAAGGGTTAAAAGAAAAAAAGCTGCTAGATTAATAACACGTCAATTATATTGGAAATCAGTTGATCTGCGCGATTTTTTGAACACTGCGTTGAACTAAAGAGTTAAACATTTTACAACAAAATTCCAAACCGGATTAAGATATGGAAGATGAATGTCCATAGATGGCCATATGGTGAGAATTCCACAATAAATGTTAGCGATCAATTGAATACAGTCGAGAATTCCGACATAAAACATTAACTCAAATGCTCGAATTTTGCAGAATTCACTGTTCGTGCGCAAAATCTGGAACGGTAAAGGTGCATAAGACTAATTTGTTAGGATTTTCAAAGAATCATAGAGTGCTGTAACAGTTGTTCCTAGCATATATTACGATAGGAAGTAAGAAAAAACAGCAAACGTAAACACTCACCAAATTGAAAATTAGGTAAACAATCAGTAATGGAAGTGGAAAAATAATATACACAACTCCAACGATTAGTGCACTATTCGTCTGTGGCGATATTTTCTCGACCATCGTTACGATGGCATTTGCAGACAAGTTCTGTGAGCATTAAGATGTATCTGCCTCATTTAAGAATTGCTTGAGAAAAATCTTGCGAATAACATACGAAAGAACTCAGCTCAACGAGGAAGCTTTGTCTGATATTTCACGATGTACATCTCATAAAGGCTCATTGCGATAATGTAGGGAGGAGGGATGGAAAGTCAATGAGGAGCTGGTCGCCCACATCAAAATTTGTCACAGTCGCTCAGAAACCCAGAAATAGAGTAAATAAAAATAGAAGATAACATTCTAATTGCATACATCGTGCAAAGAATGTCATTATACTGCACAATTTCATTATAGATTTGTTAAGGCTGTCAGTGGCTATTCAACAGCGTGATTACAACTGTTACAGATTTGTTTTTTATTTACCTTATTATGGTATATAGTTGCTTGAAAAGTTCAAAGAAAAAGTACTTTTAAGACATCTGTGCTCCACTGCGTTGAGAAGTGTACAGCACTCACGTAGAGATTAGTGATGTCGTGCAACATTATGCGTGGTTGCTGCTTCCAGCTTCAACCAAGACAGCAAGTATTTTCAACCCTTCGTAGGAGTAAAACCGACACTACACTTATCCGGACGAAAAAAAGAGACTTCATGGATCAGTAGGACTTCTTGAGTCTTTCTATAACCCAGATATAAAATTATGATCTTTCAATACTACGAAAGAGCGCATGTGGCGCAGTCATAAAAGGTGCTCTTCAGCGCACACAAGGTAGATGGTTCGATATAGTGCTCATAGCTCATCAAACCTTCCACCGCTCCAGGGTCGGTTTATCAGCTGTAAACATGTATGAGAGTATAAAAAACACTGACACAATCCATTGGCAGACCACTGCAAATGATTGCGAAGTCCAGATGTGCATCCAGTCATCTCAGGCAAAGCTAAAACTTGAAGACGAATGCATGGCGCATCCCTCAGGAATTGATCATCGTCAAGAGCTTAACCTTTATTCATCTCAATCACTACAAAAGGAGTTATATACAAGGTGTTTCTTCAATTGTTCAACATGAATAGAACGTCCTACTACGCTATCACGCGCCCACCAGCTAAGACTGATTCAATGGAATGATGCTCGTCAAAGCATGAAACTCCTTCATTGATAACAACCTCATTATGATATAATTGTTGAATGGCAATATGTACGTTCTTTGATGTCAAACAGTAGTTTGACGATTCTTTAATAGCAATTAGGGAAAAGTAGGGTGCTGGCACTGCAGTGGTTACCGAGGCAGTAAATCAGAGGCAGAGCAATGAGCATTGGTCCGATCCTCCCCCTTTACTCTCTTGCAATCGACCAAATGAACGCTCCAAAAACGTCTTAGCCTGACAAACCTCCTGGATTGCAAGGATAATCGCCTCAACCGGCATTCTGCTACAATCATGAAGAAGACGAAATTCTTAGCTAGCACCCAAAACAACACGTAAGATAGTCGTAGACCTTTGTGGAGGCCGTATGATAGAAAACGAATTAAGTGGAAGGAGCGTGGAATAGAGCAAATTGTAATACGGTCTCGAGAACATATATCAGGAAAGAGGATCAAGAAATCAAACTTCAAAGTTATAAGGAGTTTTCGACTCAAACAATCTAAAGGATTGAGGGACTTCGGAAATTGAGGGAGTTTTAGCAGTTTGGAAATGTAATTTTAAGGTTATCTTCAGAGCTCACACATCGCTTTTTTCAAGGCATCTCGGAGCCTGATTAGTCGCGAGGGCACTTGATGCGTCTTCAGGTGGTAGATAGGGGAATAAATCAGAAACGACCCCGGTGTTTCCCGAAGTCGTAAGTGGATTCAGGGAAAGAGATTTCTGTTTGTACAACGCCGACTTGACAGACTTTTATTACTACGAGTCAAATTGGCCAAAAGCCTGCAATCAGCGGTTGAGAAGTACATTGAGGGCGGGTAGGAGACACCTCCTGCAAATAAGCTCTTCCTGCTAATCCGGAAGAGACTGGCAGGCTACCCATGAGTATCCAGCTTCGACGTTCAGAGCCTGGCAAGCTATAAGTTAAGTATTAAAGCACAAAAAACGGTAATATAAATGTTTCTCGTTCCCGCGACCCCAAAGGAGCCCCCGTACGGCAGCGCCGCGTAAGACGAGTACAGAGAGGCAGCCAAAATCCCAGGATCAGACTAGACTGCCAAAATCGGAATGGACTGAAGTGACAATATGTCCCTTTGATACACGGACAAATCATACGAATCCACTGTTGAAGATCTACCAATTCAAGCAAGAAGCATTATGTACTACGTCACTGGCCTGGTTGAGACGAGAAAACGCCACAAATTTTACGCTGTTCATGGCACCAAGAAAGAAGCGTTCCTTGGAACATACCATTGCAGAGGAGTCGACGGCGTTAGCACTCTTGTCAAAACGAGTTTGACCATAAGCATCAAATTATTCAAACAACTAACATCTGGGATGGGACGACTGCACCTGAAACGAGCTCAATTGGCGCTATTGAACGCGTAGTGAAAAGTTCGGGCCGGGAGTACACCGTATCTCGCAGATGAAAGAAAAGATCCAAAGTTATGATTCACGTCATCGATCGAAAATCAAAGACACCGATCAACACTCTAGGCTACCGGATGTGGGCCTGATACGTGAAGCGCTTTAATGTCAGTCGATAAACGAGTGCCTTACCAACTACATTTCTTGGGATGTCAGGCTCCACAGCAAGACCCAACAGTCCGATTTCTTCACGAGAAGCCTAGAAAAAAGATATGATGCTAACGGATCCCTGGGATGAGGACAACCCACTGGGCTACTCTTTCACGCAAAAAGTTAAAATGGAGATGTGGACGGTGCCCACCCGAGTCATTCGACGGTCAACCGAGCGACAAATGATACAGGATTATGAAAGCTATAGGAAAGCAACCTTTCCTATCGGGCAGATATCACTACTTAAGAAGTAATATTGAGTCTTCTAAGATTCGAAGTATTAAACATTGAGAAAGTTGTTTGCTACTAGTTATAAGTTGAAAAAATAATCCTTAATGTAGGTGGTTAGGTACCGAACTACAAGCCATAGCCTTCAAATTGCCGTTCTCATGGCAACCTTATCAAGGAACGACAAGCCTCTTTCAGATCCAAAAAATTATAGCCTATCTGATTGCCAGTGTTTACTTCTCACAATGTGGCCAAGCTAGTTCACATCTTTAAAGGAAAAACATGTACGTGTCTCGCGATACAATCAGATTTATCACAAAAATCACACTTCATTGTCGAATTCAGGTTGGGGATATATCATAGTATCCACACAGGCATTAAAATTCTCGCATACGGATGTTTATTTATTCGACCTAAGCCTACTTATTAGAAATGCAGGGCAATACACGGACGATCGCACTACATTGATCGGCATGACATTATCAAAACCAGTCAAGCCTACTACTATGCCTCCTACGTGATGCGACGACTTTTACTGCGCCTAAGCTCGGATAGATTGCTCATGAATCGATCTCACCTGGCACAAATGTTTTTGCACATCAATCTTTACCATTGGGCCTTGAGATACGATTATCACATTATAACCACATTATCGTTGGAGCGCGCTGCCAGCCTCTTTTCGTAGCTGTCCGAACCGCTTGCCAGCCGCCGTCCACAAATAGTTAAATAGCATAACTCCTTTTTTGTTCCTGTATTGGATGTTTTCTCGTGGTTCATTCCACCATTATATGAGCAGTGTAAGAATGAGAGTCCAGTAACATGTATGCTTCCTACCATGGTCACGCGCCAATCGTTTTTTCATTTCGTCCTCATGACGTCCACCAGAGCGGACCTTGAACGCTGCGCTGATAACCGTAAAGCCTCAATGCACTGAGTACATAAGTCCACTATTCGGTGTTCACAACAAGTCTGATGATTGGTCTTCATCCTTCGATCGTGTCATGTTCATATGCATGATCGAAAACAACGTAACGATTGAGTGCAACACTGAGACAATATGTGATTGAGTACATGTCTCTGAAGTGTCAGTTTTTGACAACTTCTCGGTATCGAACATTCATGAACAATCGATCCGACCTTATGCGCAGTAAAAGTCGTCGTCTGTTGCGTGGGAGGCATAGTAGGTCTGATAGAAGAATAAGTATAGAATACTGAAAGAAATAAATAAAAGTATAGAAAAATTATTTGCATAATATTACATCTTTCCTACAAATTCAGACACTTCATAAACATCCGATAACTTTTCATCGTCCCAGTAAGAAAATTACAAATATCAAACGTTAGCTACCACCGAGAAAATCGTAACTAAGCGGATATTACGGCGTCACCATCGGTACTGTTGAATGTTAGTTGACAAGGCATGTGAAATGAAATCAGAACTTTTTACATATTAGGTATCAAATGATGCATCTAAAAGTTAAAAGTACTTAGCACATTGATATATTGACGGAAATCATCTTAAGGATGGTGGTTTGGTGGTTTGCGCTGGTGATGCCTCGCGAATGTACTGAAAGAACGACCGGCGGCTTTCCTATAACATACATAAATTATAGAATACTCACATTTGGCTCATCGCTTGTACAGCTTAAGCAATCACATGATGGACAAATCCTCTATCAGAAATGTTTTCGATAGAAATCTAAGAAAGTCGCTATGGCAGCAAAGAAATTTCTAAAATTATCAGCAAAGATTTTCTCCAAAACTTCGTTCGACTTCAATAGGACAACGCTTGTCAGTCGAGAGCCTGGCAATACCACTATCTATTATGTGATTTTACGCCTCGTTAAGAGTCGTCTTCGCCATGGATGAGGATTTATGAAAGTCATAAAGTGTGATAGAATAACTAAATACATTTTACAATTTCATGATCAAGGCTTAAATTTGTAATCTGCTGTGCTTCATCATGAATCTTTCAACTAATACCTTATCAAAAGCTTCACTGTTCGCCAATCTGTGACGTCAATCAACTCACCTCGAGCAAGCTAAGTATAAAAGCGGGTTCAAACCGGTGTACAGCACACTGTACAGTTTTATCGCAAACACCGTCCATATAGAATGAGGAAAAAAAGGTCGGAATAATGCGAGAAAGCAACCAAGCTTGTTAATGCGAGGAATAAAACTGTGGCGTAAGTGATCACGCGAAGTTCAACATTTATAGTATTTGTTCTCTGTTCCATCTGAAAAATTCAAAAAAAAGGAAGCAAATGCTTTATTTAGCCTGATCAATGACTTACGATAACCTACTGTTATTCTGCTCTTCTGACAAAGCCTGTAGCACTTTTATGACTCTAAATAATGATGAATTTGGTTTACCCAGAGAGGAACCAAGGACTAATTTGCATTATAGATACAGCTCTTACCACCTCGCTACACGTGGCGGAAACTTTCAATTGAAATGGTTCGGCAGACATTCATGACACAAACTTTGTTCAAGGATTCTGTTCCATCTGGTGTAAAGATGTGTCCAAGTATTCCAAACCTGTAATCAATTTGCGGCCGGGATCATTAGGTCTCCCCATGTTTTTCACTTTCAACACTTTTATCAGTTGAGTTGTTATCTATTGGATAAATCATTTATAAAAATCTAATTAATGTCATGATTACTGATGGAAACTATTTACTGGGCAAATAATGAATGATTTTCATTAAGCAGCATGAGGCTCACAATCAAAAAAGTCGTCAAGATCACATTTAAGCTGCTTATAGTGAGATTATTCTCCAGCAGATGATCATTTAGAGAGAAAAAAGGTAATAATCCGAGGAAGCAATATCAGAACTATGCGGTGGGTGTGGTGTAGCAGTTCAGCCTAATTTCTCAAAAGGTAGCGAGTCGACTTTGCATTGTGAGGTGGTCGGTCATGTATGAGGTGTCTATCGAGACATAACTTTGTGGTAGCCCGATTCCTTCAGATGACGAACGATGATGTCTACACCCATATCTAAATGTATACCCAAGCTACTAGAAGATCATCCGACATTGAAAACCTTTTGAGCAACAACCTGATCTTGAATAGAAAACAGTGATGTAAACAGTAGAGCGTAAGAAATTATGGGACAAGTACTTGTTGACCACTAGCTAATCTGACATTGAGCGTCATTGAAAGGCATCTCTAGCCATTGAGCTACCTAGACTTGAAATCATCAAATATAGAACTCAATCCGCGGATAGTTCTTGAAGTCTACTTTGTCTAAGCTTCCTAGATTAACTAAATACTAGAACCTTTGATCAAAATGTAATACAGTTTCAAGTGACCTTTCCTACAAGCTATTCCATTGCATTCCGATCACCTTTTGCCTGGCCGTTGTCATCGCTTTCACATGAACTTCAACTCCACAACCGTTTCCTTGATGTGATAGCATCGTCATCCCGTGCAAGACATTTTATTCCTTCCACACCGAAGCGTGCACTTGTAGTTTTTATGCTCTGAACTTTCTTCCCCATCGCTTGTACGGCTGAAATCCTTCGCGCTTTATCAGATTAAGCTTTCTGTCGTCCTTCCCTATACAAGCTTGATCCCGCCTTACACTGGAGGCAGCTCGATAGTTCCATGCCTCGTTCCAGTGTTCCACTGTTCCAGTTAGTCACCCACTTCGCTCGTGCTTATTTCCTCAACTACATATCGTCAAATTGCTTTTATTGTATTGTTATTATCGCTATAAACAGTTGTATCCCTAGCGTGAGTTATTTTCCGTGTTTACATGAAAAGACCCGTGTGGCGAATAAGTACAAAGTCGAGCATTCTATTTTGAGTTAGCAATTATTGTTGCTAAAGACTAACTCGAAACTCAACACTCCCCTGCAACAGCCAACACGTCAGATGTCATAATAAAGGCGTGAAGGCGTCAAATCAGTAATAATCAAACAAACTCTTAATACGGTTACAGCTATCACTATGTAGATAGCGAAGGGAGAATACTAAATGACATGGCAGCTATGAATTGGAACTTCGATACTATATAGGAACCTTCTCCCTTTGTGTATGACCGTATCCACCTAGACCGCTTCATGGACAATATTTTTACTTTCTTACTATTCCATTTGGCATTACACTAAACACTTGAATGGTAAATAAGCAGAAAGAAGGTAGTTAAAAGACTGCGTTTTTTATAAAGAATGACTAGGTTTTACCTTTTCGGATCGTGAAGAAATTCTGAAAAGGTCATCTGACATATCCAACGCGCAAACAACACATAAACGTTAGCAATATGCCACTTTAAAGTTGTTTCGTTGCAGAACATTTAGTATTTCTTTTTGTCCTCTCATTCAAGATTTCAAGGAAGTCAATCTGCAAATATTTTGCCCGGGGATTGATGGGAATATCCAGCAGTGATCATTAAAAAGGCATAACACGTCGCAAAGCAACCATTATCGGTAAAAGTGAAGCCTTCGAAAGCTACACGTTTTCGGTACGAAATAGCTTTTATTCAGTCCATTTGCTCAAGGATTTGCAGTACTTAAGACAGGGGAGTCATTGAAGACAGTTTCAGGTTCGACACGGTATCCCAAACACCTCTCGTAAAGAAAATTGTCGAGATTTTTGAGTTAATGGGAAGCAATAGAGGAATGGTTTGACGAGAGTATGTGGTGCACGGCATGGCAGAGTTTCCTGGCACGCTGTTCAGTTTCTGCATGATTCATAGAGTAACATAAAACTCTCTCTCTCTCTGTCTCTCTCTCTGTCTCTCTCTCTCTCTCTCTGTCTCTCTCTCGCGGCTCTAGAAAATTCCTGAAAGATGCGACATGCATTCTTCTACAGTTTTTAACCTTGTTTAAGGCGACTGAAAGCATATGTAGCCGTTACACTGACTTATGGTGTCTTATCGATGCATCAAATCATTGATGCTTATCCTTCTATACGAATTCGTTACCAATTACCGAATCTGGAGAGATGGAAAGTTTGGCGAGCCATTAGCATAAGATAGAACCATCGACCTTGTTGCGACTCAGAGCACCTCTAATTAGTGGCCACATACACTCTAGTGTAACATGATGAAGCACGTGAAAGCGCAGCAAATAATTGGTCTTTTTCTGCAAACCAATGTATGGTCTGCGGCTCCTCAGGTTTCGAGCGAATTTTGTTAAACTGCTAAAAGTACCTTTCCGCTGGCAAGAGTTGTTCTTGACTCCATGGTGCCTTGATAACTAGAATTAATTATAGAACACCAAATGGCTTAATTCCATCTTAGCGGAACCTTGTCTATAGAGAGAGGTGAGGATTTCAATCAGACTGCAGCTAATGAGCCGATTGTCGATAGTTACTCTGGAGGATCCACTTCTCGCCGAGCGTCACAATACGTTTAAACAACGAGCCGTTCTAGTAGTGCAGAACAGGCGCCTGCAATGTCTCAAGGCCTCATTTGCCAATCATTTTGTGAGTTCATCACTTCTCGAGCTTCCTTAACTTCAGTAATCTCTGGACAGCATAGCTTTCGTTGCTAATGTTTATTGAGACCACGCTCAAATTTCAATATGCCTGATAGTTACTTTTGAGCCATACTGATGGTCTATTATGGAGCACTTATACAGTGCAAGACACTTTTCCGGCCTTTCAGCTGTGTGATGCACGGTGCCTTTCGGTTTAGTCAGTTCCGCGAGGAGATATCCCTTATCTATGGAAATCGACGCCATAATACTTACAAGCTTTTTGAAGTGATAAAATCACCAAATGGTTAGTGCTGTGCACTCGCTTGCTCTTGGCTGGTAATCGTAAAAGATTATATATTCCGTTTCGAATGTTACTCTAGACAACGCCCAAATTTCAATATACGTGATAGCTATTTTTGAGCCATGCATGGACCGAAACGCACCGAGCAGCTGACAAAATCGTAAGGCTATAACACGTGACTTGCACTACATAAATACACATAACAGTCCACATGCATGACTTCAGAGTAACCATCAGGTATACTGAAATTTATGCATGGTTTTAAGAAACACTCGAAGCGAAAGGTATAATATTTCACGACTACCAATTATCATCCATGAGCAATCGAGTATTGAGCACTTGCCATCCACTTATTTTATCCCTTGACAGCGCGTGTAAGTATTACGGCATCGCATTATATAGACAAGAGATATCTCCCTTCGAAACTGAATAAACCAAAAGACACCGTGCAAACTATGAAACCAAGAGGCCGAAACACCTGTCTTGCCCTGTATAAGTGCCCATAGCACACCACATACATGGCTCAAAAATAACTATTAGGTTTATTAGAATCTCTAGATAATTCGAAAAATGTAGTAATTACAGTGCTTACACTGAGTTCTTTTTTATATTAATAAGCAATTCTGCACATAATGAGTTACTGGGATGCCTTGGATTTTTCGTCGTCCTGCTTAAGCAATGACTAAAACGCCCTAACCTTCTTACCAGAAAAATTCAGAAACTACACGCTCAAAAATTTCTTTCCGAAACACCAATGGGAAAGAGCAGGACAGTCCTTCTTTTCCTTATAATATGTCCCCCACCTTCATTGCTAGTGGAAATTCTGGCTGAGAACGAGCCATCTTGCAGATTATCATTAGGCGATATAAAGCCAAAATGAATGATGAGGGGAAAAGGAGCATCTATATTGCGTTTGAAATGGGGCCCATGAATTGAGATATTTTGAATTAGCATTAACAAGAACCACCTTTGTCACTGAGAATACTTTTCCAAGTACGATGAAACAGCGAAGACTTGTGGGACATGGTCGAAATTGCCAGGTGCTGAAAACCATTGGCAGGTCCTCCACTAGCGAAAAACTTTAAGGAAGTCGAAAGATGCAATCTGCACTTCGATCCACATCACTAGCAACTGCATCTAATTATGCCCTGGTGACGTCGTGCGGAGGTTTCCAGGGACCCAAAGGAAGAACGATATCCAAATCAGCATCATACCAGTTTTATCAAAAATGTTTGATTTCTGTGAATCTTTTCAAACACCACATTCCACCAAAGTGTCAAATATCAAACGATAAAATTTGATACCCGATCAAGATATGGAGAATGAGCGTTTATAATTTGGCTATATAGTGACAATTACACTATATGTATCACAGATCAATGAAACACACTCGAGAGTTCCAATATAAAACATAGGACGAAATGTTCAGAGTTTGCGAAATCCACTGTTTGTGTACAGAATCTGGAAAATAAAACCTATGTATTGACTTGCTATGGATTTGGAAAAAAAAGCAGAATCGACAAAAAGTAGTACGCAACACTGAAAATGAGCAAATAATGGATTTGTGGTGACATGTTCTCATCTGTAGATAAGCTATCATTTGCAGGCATCCCCTGCAAGCAAAATCTATTTGAGCACTCAAATATATCTACTTAAGTCGAAAACTTAGAGGAAACTCATCAAAGGGTGTACGAGAAGAACACAAGCTCAACGTGCAAGTTTGTGCGATATTTCACGAGGCGAATCCCATGCATAATCATTATTGTAGCCTAGGAGAGAAGGGATGGATTACCGACAAATGAGTAACCTTCCACACCAAAAATTTGTCACATTCAATGAGAACACCTAAAAAGAGCAATGAAGATGAAGGATAAAATTTTGCATTGTATTTGTGCAGAGGTACCGATTATACTCGATCCCATTCTAAGTTTGCGTTCACAATCAATGAAAATCCGGCGATGTGACGGCATACTAATAAGGTTCTTCTTATATTCATCTTTCGATGCTTATAAGCTGCTAGAAAGTTTAGTGAAAAAGTAATTCCACGAAAATCTGAAAAGTTCCAGGAGAGTCTCGTATTACGCTAAGAGAAAAGAATTCGAAGTTCTGGAGCATACGTCAACGAAAAAAAAATCAGAGAAGCCAATCTGCACACAGGCTTTTGAAGAGTAAGAGCGTGGGTAGCATACTTAATTTACACGACAACTAATAAACGGAAGTTACTACCGACGGAATTCCCCGAGACGTCAAACGCGCAGAAGGAAAGCCTCCGATCCGATGGCTGCTTTATTTACGAAGAATCTAGAAGAAAGATATATGCTTATCTGATCCCCAATGTGAGGAGGAACCCTAGGCCACTCGCGAACGCGATTAGAGAAAGTAAAAATCTTGCTATTCGATGAAGTGAGTCGACAATTTCGTGGTTCAGGTGATCCACGTAATGGAAATTTGCTATGCATCAGATTTGAAAGTTCAAAGTGCTCACATAGTGGTTGGAAGTTTGGCGTAACAATACACACGTGTTGGTGTTTCCTTTGCGAATCAGATTACGCAAACCTTCCACTCCTCTGTGGATGCTACATCAATGTGGCAGGAAGCAAACAGACCTAATGGATTAGCTGACCTTCTCTAGCCATTCTATTGCTCAAATAGGAAATTTGACATCTTCAGATGCAACGATGGAATTAGATGGTGGCGTTTTTTCAGGGAAATACTGAACATACGAAACTCTCTTTTATGTTGACACGCGCTCATAAGTAAGACCAGCGAAAGAATATGGAACTCGAGAAAACATAAACTCTTTCGCGTACGACAACTTCGTAATGGCAAATCAGTTAAAAGGCAATTCACTCGCTCATTAATGCTGAGTAGTAGTTTGGCCGCTTTCCAATAGCACTTGGAAATAAGAAGGTGAATGAACGAAGAAATCTTGAGAAGTTAAGGAGTATCAGGATTAAAGAAGTGGATTAAGGAGCTCTGAGCAATTGAGGAGTTTGGCATTTTGGATTTTTACGACCAAATAGCAATGTTTTCAAAAATGACACTGTTTTGGATATGTACACCGCCAGGGCAGACCACATAAATATCAAGCATTATGCATTGAACAAAGTTTGCTGGCAATGAACTATAACTCCAAATTTCTAGCATTTTTACGTATTTTTACTGCTTCTTTCGCAATGTTATGTTATTTCATATATATTTAAGAGATTGAGTGGTGAACAAAAATGCGACCTCAGACGAGAGTTCATTCCGCATTTCATCCATAACGGAGATGCATACTACCACTGCACCACCGAGTTACATTCACCGTCCCTGGCATGGATGAAACGCGGGTTCAACTCTCGTCTGAGGTCGTGTTTTTGTTCACCGTTCAATTCTCATAAGTATAAATGAGCTATAACTCAAGAAATAGCGCAGATAGTTGAGCACCGAACTACAATCCATGGCCTTCAAATTACCGTTCTCATAGCAACCCTGTTACGGAGAGACAAACTTCTCTCAAATCCAAAAGTATTTTACAGTAACCGGTTATCCGCTTCACCCACAATGTGACCAATCGATTAAACAACGTGGATCTATGGAAATATGCTTTTGTGGTAAGATGTGAGTAATTTCATCTGGGCAACTGTTCGTCTTTGCTGCATCAATTTGACATACACCAAACTATCTATACACACGTTTGAATTCGCGCATACGAGATTTTATTTGTTTTGTTCTTTTGGAAGCAAGACAGAAATATAATGAAAACAACATTGACTCCAACACATACACGCGGCCTAGACAAGCTACTAATGTATTAAGTATTATGCATTGAATGAAATTCGTTTCCAATGAACTTCAAATGCAAAAGTATCACGTAATATAGGATAGTAGGGTACAGAACTGCAGCCCATACATTTCAATTAGCGCCGTTCTTATAGCAATCCTGCGGCATTATGACAAACAGCTTTCAAATATTTAAGAATTTTTATTCTATCCAATCACCCGTAACCTTTCACGAGATGGCCAAGCGAGTATACAGCGTAGGAAAACGTAGTAAAGAGGAAACAAGGACTTGTCCCGAGGTGCGAGCAGATTCATCGGAACATTGTTCGTCTTTGCTGCATTACATTTATATAGAACATGTTAACCACATGCGCAATTGAAAAACGAATACGAGTGTTTGAATGAATAAATAAATAAATATATATTTATGCGCATGTGGCGCAGTGGTTAGAGGTGCCCTGCGTCGCACACGAGGTCACTGGTTCGATCTTGCGCTCATGGCTCACCAAGCCATCCATCCCTCCGGGATCGGTAAGTTGGTACCAGACAGGTCTTAGACTTGTCTGAGAGGATCAGCACTGACTCGGTTTAGCGGGAGGCCACCGCGCGTCATTGTAGAGGCCAGATGTGCATTCAATCACTTCAAACGAAGTTAAAAAATTTAAGTCGAATGCATGGCGCATCCTTCAGGGATTGATCAACGCCGAGAGCTTTATCCTTTATATATATATATATATATATATAATATATATATATATATATATATATGACTGAAACGTAGTTGTTAGAGATTCAGCGCAGTACATGCACTTACGATGTGACACTGTCAGGACCATAAACAAACCTGTTGTCTCTCCCGTATACGATCCGGTGCGAAGGCCGACGATTTCTGTCGATTATTTTCTCCACAACGATGGAATCTACTAAAATTGACTATTTTCGCATGTTCAATGCAATGCAGTACTTTATATACATCTTCTTAGTGCTGTTACACGAGGCACGCAAGTATCGGCACTGCGAATATCGTACTTCCGTAGCTAAACCTTTCAAAGATTGTAAACTAATGTAGCAAGTCATGATGCAATTGTTACGCAACAATGTACACATTGCAGTCGCTGAGACTTTGGACCGGATGCTCCGATCTCACATTCCTCTGTGCCGCAATTTTCTACTTGAAATCTCTGAGAAAGCTCAGTCCCGTTCACAAAAGCCAGTCAATGGCTATGATAAGATCTTTAAAAAGCCCTAGAGATTGTGGGAAAGTTATGCCAAGATACATCAAGAATCGATACCACTGGCATTCAGCGACACTTGTCAAGAAGAAAAATACCCTCAAGATTTATAGTTATACAAAGCGTGAAACCAAAAATCTTCTCAACTGTTGGATGCCAAGGCAGTAGACAGCATGAAAAAAGTTCTGAAAAAGATAGATATGTGTTATAAGCTTTAAATAAACTCATCCTCACATTCGTTTTAAGAATCTGCTCACTCCTTGCATTGAATTCTCTTCTTCGCTTCCATGCTCCGCAAAGGTCTCAAAAGATCTCGCGTGCTGCTTCTATTTCTGTTTGAGGATTCGATTTTTCAAAAGTGTAAGAATATTGGCCAAGTCGATTCTCTCTACAATCTCGGAATTAGCCGGACTAAGGCGTTCCAGTGCCAACTACCGGAGAGCCTTGCAAGAGAGGTGGGAGCCGAGTTCGTTCCTTGGTTTTAATGGAGTATCTCACAAGCCACTTCTACCATGGTTCTTCAAATGCTTTAATTTTACTAACTGATTGAGAATATTTAATGTCTCTTATTTTTTAATCTGATAAGGATATGACATATTTTGAGCCATAGGTCTAGTGCTATATAGGCGCCTATTTCGTCCTATTGGGACTCATCAGTAGCACCCTCCCTCGGTTCCGTCGATCCCTTGAGGTGAAATAATCCTCTAAAAGAACCGACGCCGAGTAAAATTAAACACCCAAAGTAGGATGATGGTATTACCTGACTTTGTGGTGACCGGCAGTCGAGCTTACGGCTTTTAAAATGAACTATACTTCTGCTGTCGACTGCTTTTTTACAGACCCGCTCAAAATGATTTAATCTGATAAGGATATGACATATTATGACAGCCGTAAGCTCGACTGCCGGTCACCACAAAGTCAGGTAATACCATCATCCTACTTTGGGTGTTTAATTTTACTCGGCGTCGGTAGCACTAGCGACGGAACGAGGGGGTGCACGAGGTCCAGCGAAAGGCCTAACTGACGGCTCAATAGCATCCATCATAACTTTTGGGTCGTGCTCGGCGGTTAGCATTTTAAGCCGTAGCTCGCTGCGGTCCCGTCAGGTTCTCTTACGGACGCGGGATTATTTCACCTCAAGGGATCGACGGAACCGAGGGAGGGTGCTACTGATGAGTCCCAATAGGACGAAATAGGCGCCTATATAGCACTAGACCTATGGCTCAAAATATGTCATATCCTTATCAGATTAAATCATTTTGAGCGGGTCTGTAAAAAAGCAGTCGACAGCAGAAGTATAGTTCATTTTAAAAGCCGCAAGCTCGACTGCCGGTCACCACAAAGTCAGGTAATACCATCATCCTACTTTGGGTGTTTAATTTTACTCGGCGTCGGTTTCTTTAGAGGATTATTTCACCTCAAGGGATTGACGGAACCGAGGGAGGGTGCTACTGATGAGTCCCAATAGGACGAAATAGGCGCCTATATAGCACTAGACCTATGGCTCAAAATATGTCTCTTATTTTTTTTTGTATAATGATCCAACTTATTCAGCATCCTTGCGACAGTATATCTTTTTGAATGACTCTTCTAGGTGCCCATTCCCTCAAAGTGATGGTTTCTAGATAGTCTGAGCAGTAGTAGAGCTCAAGTTGGATGTCTTTTTGAACAAGAAGATGATGTAAATTTCTCATCAGGAATACAATTCCTCTATATGATGAAGTGATTGAATGCATATGTGGCCTATGCAATGACTCGTGGTGGCCAACAGATGTGTCAAATAACCCTACCATCCGTTCAGACGAAATTTTTAATAGATGTAATGTTATCGCATCCAGCGATTAGTACCTGGTTTAGAAATTTCTAGTGTAGCTTTGAGATAAGACTGTAAGCGCTCCCAGTGACAATCAGAGTACACCTCTTTTGATATGACACTTGTTTGATGGGTACTGGGTTACTCTAAAGAGCTAAAGAGCATATCAATGATTATCAGCAAATTAGACTGAAAAGATGTTTTCGAGTGCCGAAGTACGTTGTCCAAGCAAAGACACTACTGTGTGATTTCACACACAACATTCTCTATGATATATACTCTGTTCAAAAGCGGCGGTCTCCGTCACAAATAGGATGGATTCGGCGAGAATGTTCTTGGAAATTAGTAAGCAAAGAGCAGCTTTCCACGATCTACATTGTACACAACATTAGTGAAGAACAAGTCATAGGTTACCAAGACAGAGAAAAAACAGCTGCACACTGTAAAAAACCGGTGGAAAAGAAGTGCATTGGATGCAATGCGGCCGTCCCACTTTGCCTTCCCTATGCATGTGGAAATTCCACTAAATTACGGACTTAGTGCGCTTATTATTTCGACTTTTACATCGTCCATGAGCGGTCAGTTGATTTTTTTTTCCTAATTTTGCTACTGATTTCGGCTTAACATCATCTCCAAATCAACAAGTAGGAAACCCGATCAAGGATCTATCGCCGAAAATCATTCCTTGGAAACAACATCATGAAGACCTCAAAAAGCCCTTTCAAGGTTACGTCAGGAAACCAAGGAATATCATATGCATGACCAGCAGTAACCATTTGAAATACGAGGTGGGGTCCGCACAGTCAGTGAAAACGGACCATCTAAGTGTTTAAGGTCTAAGTGCGCTTGTTTTAAGAAAATTTTTGAGTGAACATTAGCTCTAACGTATAACGAAAGATTTCTAACGATATTGCAAACGTATTCAATCACGCAAGCGGTGTCATCAGTAAAAATTACGGTCTTCAATATCTTTCGAAAATCAGCAAAGGCTTTTTTGTGTGCTAGAAAAAGAACCGGAACAAATTTCTGTCGTGTTGTGACAAACCGTATAAAGGTCTTCACAATAACACCATCATAGAACACGATTAGATCTGCTAGTACTGGGCTAGTCCCATGTTCGCAGGGGACCACGGATGCTCGAGACGCGAGAGCTATTTTGTTAAGTTGAGAAAAACGTTCTATAGCACCCGCTGGAAATTCAAAGTTTATATATGAATTCAACTGAAAACAACAATAATTATTCTTCGCATAAAGACCATCATTATACACGCCACGAATTTCTTCTAACGATGTGCAAGCTTGCAGATCTGCTCAAAACCATTTTTTGAGCTTTGAATAAAAAAAAACTCCTGACATGTCTCTTTAACTTGATTACATGTCTCGAATCGGCGTCCAAGCAGAAAATACTTTATTTAAAAGGATTGGTCTCCGAATCTGAGATCACCACTTTCAAATCGCTTGTACCACTTTTAAACTGTACCACTGTACCACTGTCTTCCTCTTCGGCACCACAGAGCTCTTTTCTTTTTCACATAGCTGTGTTATTTGCATGCATCACCAAGATAAAATATCACTGAACTGGCAATGTTGTACACTTGATTGCTCTTGGTTGGCAATTGTGAAATATCATACCGTTCGTTTCGAGTGTTTCTTAAGACTACGCTCAAATTTCAAAATGCCTGATAATTATTTTGAGACTACCAGCCAAGAGCAATCGAGAGTACAACACTGCCCGTTCAATGATTTTTCACTTGATGGTACGTGTACTTCAGTGCCATGGACCACATCCATACGATAACAAGACTTACTGAAGTTTCACGAGAGTACAAACAACCACTCTGTCTCATTTTCATCGATTTGAAAGAAGTTTTTGATTCAGTGTAAACAGAAGCGGTTATAGAGGCTCTGGATAACCAGGGCGTCCCTATTCGGTACATAATTATTTCTCGTGAGCTTTATAAAGGTTTCACTACTAAAATATCTCCATTATGTGGAGTACTGTGCAAAAACGTTTGCGTCAGCCGGGATTCGAACCCAGATCTCACTCTTTCCGGGAGCGTATGCTAACCCTTGCACTACCGACGCGTTTTTGCACAGTACTCCACATATTGGGTATACTATAAGATCATACCACTGCAAGTGGCAGTCAACATGGAAAGAATTTAGACTGAATATCTCCATTCTTCAATAATATCACCATTGACGTAAGAAGAGGGTTTCGACAAGGCGATACAATTTCGCCCAAACTATTCATTGCCAACCTACAAAACGTCATGCGAACATTAGAATGGGACGATATGTGAGTGAAAATTGACTGTTGAAATTGAACTATCTTCGCTTTGCTGACGATATCGTTCTCATAACACCAAACATCAGCCAAGCGGAACGAATGTTGACCGATTTCGATAACGCCTGTGGAAAGAATGGTCTTCAACTAAATTTAACGAAAACGATGTTTATGAGGAACGGATAGATTTTGAATGCTCCATTCATGCTCAATGAAACGACAATCTCCGAATGCTCCAGTTAGATCTATCTACGTCGTGAAAACAACATGATAAACGACCTCGTTCCAGAGTTGAGCAGGAGAAAACAAGCGGCTTGGGGAACGTTTAAGAGCATCGAAGATGTAGTGGAGAGGACAAAAGACATTCGACTCCGTGCTCACCTTTTCAACTCGACAATTATCCCTGCCCTAACCATATGCAGTAAAAACCTGATCGCTATGTAGGCAGGATGAAAGATCACTTGGCGTTGTCGAACGCGCAGTCGAAAGGTTGTTGCTAGGAGTATCCCGTATCTCGCAAATGAGAGAAAGGATCCGAAGTTCCGACATACGTCAACGATCGAAAAGAGACGCCGTTCTACATAGCAGGATATCGAAAATAAGGTGGGTTGGATACGTGATGCGCTTGAACGACAATGATGGGCGAGAGCCGTTACAGACTGGATTTCTCGGGACATCAAGCGCTCTACAGGAAGTCCACCGACCCGTTGGTCCGATTTCTTCACAAAAGCTATAGAAAAAAATATGATGCTCAGCGAATCTCTAGAGCGAGGAGGACCCAGTGCGCTACTCCTGCATGCGATAGGGTAAAATGAAAGTGTTGCTGGCACTCGCTCGAGTCACTCGACGATCACCGGGACGGCAGGTGATACAGGCGACAGGTACGTGTGAAAGATACTGCGTTGCATTTTTCTAACAGGAGTTACTCTCCGTTAGTAGTTAGAATTGGCTGAACCCTAAGGAACCGTGCAACCGACGAGACTTAAAGGCCGAAGCACGTGCACTGCATTGTGCAAACGTCTATAACGGGTCACATGCATGGCTCAAAATTAAATATAAGGAATACTGAAATTTGGGCGTGGTCTCAAAAACATTTGAAACGAATGATATGTTCAGCATTACTCATTATCTTGCTTACACTTAGGCTTACGAATTCTTAGATTGGTATTATAGAATGCTGCTAGAACACATTTCTCTCCATGTATCGCTTCCAAGTGGTATACCACTTTATCGCACAGTAACACGCATTACTTACAATGCTCACGTACCCAGCAATTCTTGTTTAGGAGCAGCTTTTTCAAGGTAACATCACTTTCTACAAAAATCACTAAATTATCAACATTGGTTAATTCTAACTTTAAATGATTATCTATGATCCGAGTGAATTTCATTTAGTGCAAAAATTGCTGAAATAAGAGAATCTTCGCCTGCAAGATGTTTTTTTTTGCTGTCGTGACGAGGTGCTGATTTTTTAAACACTCGACTAATATAACTCTAGTTTCCTGCATTTTAGATCTTATCTCGAACACGAGGACAAGCCAGCGAACGAAATTTTGTGCGGCTTATCAAGGTGCCTTTTTAGTTCCAAACTGATGCCCTGCGCTGAAACATCAAAAATTACTAAGCTCTTTGCAAATTTCTTAAAACCTTGAACGTGAACATATTTAACATTGAAAAAGTTATTCACTATGTTTGTTGCCCTTACACGGCTACAAATGAAGGAACGATCCTTTTTGCTAAACAAAGATTTCCCACTGCACTTTCAGAAATCATTCGAAAGTTTAACTCTCTGGCTACAGCGTTACATGGCATTTTTGGAAAAGTCTTTTCATAACGCTTCAGCGAAGGCATTTCTGTTTTGCACGTGCATATTTTCCGCATGATAAAGTTCTTCCTTTAGAATGTTAGCAGTCTTTCGATAGTGTAAGATAAAACAATTTCAGCGTTTCGCGTATTTCCTGGAAAGACAGTTTCACTACAATGCAATAGGTGAAATAACATTGAGTATCATATAATCGGCGTTCTTGTTTACGGACAATCTACGTTCGCGATCTGGCAGGTTCAGATTTGATGCGGCAGGTCCGCCATCAATCGATCGATGGAGCTTCAGCGGGTCACATGTGAACAGCTGCTTTTGTCATTTGATTAAGAGCTTTTTCTTCGTTTCGAAAAAAACCTCAGATAAATCGCATGACTCTGATACTGCGAGATTTTCTCTGCGCGTTCAAGCCCATATCATGACCCAGCGAAGTAGTAGTAAATTTACGCGACTGATGCAAAATGTAATTTCATTTGAAGGTTTACAGCGGCATAAAAGCGTGTTTTAGAGGAAAAACGGCCGCGTTGCGCAGTAGTTAGAAATTTAAGCTTTTGAATGATTACGAATTTCTTATGAAAAGCTCTTTCCAAAAAAAAAGGATTGCTGATTTATTTGCCGCCGTCTACTGAGAAAAAAACTTTTACTATTTTATCATTACTTCCTCACGCGGACTTTATCTTCCATCTTTTTTCTTCGGTCAACAATTACTCTTATTTAATTACGGTCGATAACTTGGATTTTTTTTAGTTCTCTTTCCACAGAATTATTAACCGCCTTTAGCGTTGGAATGTTGTTACTATAAGCTCAGTAATGAAGAGTGATGTGCAAAAAAGTTTCTTCACATCACTTTGCTTACACAATTTTGAGATAGCTAGGTAAGTCTTTGGTAGAGTTTGGTCTTTCTATAATTTCGAAGCTGTGACCGCAACGAAGGTTGAGAATTGTAAAGATATGTACGTTGAGAAGCTCTCGTAGCCTGTTATCCAACATCCAGTTATGATGGAAAGGAGATCAGGAGACCTACTTGGAATTATAGTAACTTCCAACCATAAGTCTGCGCCTTCGGAAATTTCATCGTAAGTAGTGTAGTATCAAGGAAAAGTTGGTCGGAGAGGTATGCTTAGAGAGCTTTACAATCGCATTCGAATGCCGGAATGAAATGATAGCTAAGAGCTGTATAAGAGTATTATGACAATCTAGACCACTCATTGTAGCTCACGATATCTAAGTCCCTATTTTCATTATTGCTTATATGGATACTTAACGGCCTTACTTCACAAGTAGTGCGAGCCTCAGCATAGTCTCCATTAGTTTCTCTCTCAAGTAACTGTCTTTCCATACGGTAGTCTATTTCGAGCATGATGACACAGACGAGGCCCATTCCCTGATCAAAACTCGTTACCATGAGCGGATGCAAATGGTTGACATTGGCCATATGGTCGTCCAAGAGGACTTTCGCATTCTCCTGGAGTCCACTCCACTATACTTTCCGTCCATCTGCCATCTGTTCTTCTTATCATGTGACCGGCCCACGTGTTTTTCAATAGCGGTGCAAATATTTCTGGATCACGAAGGTGGGAAAGATTTCAGTGTACTGAAGTGCTCTAGCCGGCTAGACGTTGTCAGTGCCTACTGAATTTGAGCGAATATTGTTCGAGCTCCTAGTGAGCGGTACGTAAATTTCCTGGTGTGGTTGTGGTATCAGCCCACGTGTGTGCTGCATAATTGCAGAGCAGAGCGATGGGAAGATTGTTAAATACGCTAGGTGTGCGAAGAGTTCGAGCCCGTTATCTTGGGCTTCATGTTCATTGAACATCGGAAATATATCTAAGAGATGTGGTATCCGGAAAGCCAGTTGTGGCACAGAATAACCTGGTCTAGAGTGGTTAGGCCAGGTTATTAGAGCACAGAATAGCCTAGAGTGGGATTCTCTATTATACTCAAATTCTTAAACGTAACTTCTTAACGTCATTATATAGCACAATCTCAGTATGAGTTACTGTGCCTGTTCAGTTGATAATATCGCTTCATAAGTTTGGCATTGGAGCAAGAAACAACAGATTTATCAGTCTGAAGTGATTGGAATGCATGATTGGTAACTTCGATGGCCATGCTTCGATATGAAGCTGTAGTGGGAACAAATTCACTTGATACTCATGCAGAAGTGGCGCACAGGGACTTTATGCTAGCGAAAATGAAACGGCGAAAATAAATGGTTCATCTTGTAGACGATTTTGAAGCGATTGATCCTCCAGGCTATTTTCTCCAGCTTTGAAATTCGCAATTCACTTCCTAGCCGTCTATTCTGCAACGTACCTTCGCTTCAAGCTCCATTAATTAATCTTGGGCCATTTCACTAGCATCTTACCCTACGCGCCTGCATGATTAGAAAGGAATTTGTTTCCAGACAACTCCGTATACACAAATTGCACATAAAATTGTTGGCGAGAAAATGCGCAACTGAACGATGCCAAAATCATGCAATCTTAATCACATCTGGTCAATGAATTTGATGTTTGTTCTCTAGTGCCAAAACTTATGGGACAACTCAAAAGTAATAGTAATAGTAGTAGTAACGGTTGTGATAATAATATATAAATAATAATAATGCAGCAAGGCAATTAGAATATTGAAAAGATGCAAGCGACAATATGGTAAACAGGGTCAGTCAGTGAGAATGAGATGATAAGTAGGTGGTCACCTAAGGGAGAAGGGAGCACCTCTGCTATGGTGCTGCTGGTGGCGTATTTTTGGGTGTACAAACATGACTCCGCCGTATCTTGTTTTTTGCTGTAATAATGGTAAGAAAAAAAGTGCAAATTCTTCTTTTCGTTTAAAGGTGCGTTAAAAATTTATTTACTTAAATGCTTCTTACATGCAAATTATTTAACATGATGGTTTTTATAAGACTTTGAAGATGATGACTTTTGTACTCGAAAAACGTCATTTGTGGAAACATTACTATGCAGATTTATTAGCCAGAAGTGATTAGACGTGCTCGATGTTGCAATCGTGCACTTTCTTGCAAGCATTTTGTTAGAAAACTTGTCTAAACTTGCTCTAGGATGGAGTTACCGTGGGAACAAATTCGCTTGCAAGTCATGCGCGAATGGCGTGTAGGAGAAATGCTAGTGAAGTGGCATGCAAAATTATTGGAGATTCCTTCCTTCGGGCAGTTCTGTTCAGCTCTAAACATCGCAAACCACTTTTTAGCCGTCCTTTCTGCAGCCGTTTCATCGCCTAAGCTCCACTAGTCATGCATACTTTCAATTTGGTGCATAACAGTGTTCGGTCTTTTGTTGCAGGCCGATCGAAAACGTCATAAATGAGCTGAGGTGGGAGAATAAGAAAAGATTTTACTTTATTTGCCATACTCTCGCGATATTTTATCATCAAATCACCAGTTGAAATCAACAAATTCATATCACTAATTACCATATTTAATAAGTGGGGTTTTCTGGGTACAAAAGTTGTCATCTTCGAAGTCCCATGAAAACTGTGATATAAAATATTTTGTTTATGAAAAACATGTAAACGAGTAGCGTTTTAAACCATTTTCAAGTAAGAAAAGAATTTGCATATCTTCATTTTTTACTGCTGTTACAGCAAATAAAAAGGCGGAGCAAGATTTGTAAACCTAATATGATGCGCACGGGTGTCATAGAAAAAAATGCGATTTAGGACGTGGGCATTTCATGCAATACGTGCGAGATTATAAACAGTAATGCGATGATGAAAAAGACTTTGCAGATTGTCGATATATCAAAAAATAAATCGCGCAGCACAAATGCATCATAAAGTATGGATAAATGTGGGATAGCAGAATTATAAGGTGATAAAACAAAAAGGCAATAAAAAGCTTTAGAGGTATTTGCTGAGAGCGCGAGAGCTCGCAACAATCATTTTAATGCGTTAATGATGCAAGAGTATTGCATTTAACCAACGCCACTCTATTCTATACTGGTTGGTGGAGTGTTGAACGGATTAGATCGAACGAGATAGCAAAATGATATAAGAATAATGTCAACCTCTGCAGGTCGTTCAGAGGTAGAATACACTACTACGCACGTCACTCCTCCATTCAAATAATTGCACAATTAAGTTATAGCGATAACTTATGCATGTGCACCTCATCTAGCGTACACTGCATTTGTAACCTGGAAGAGCTTACAAGCCAAGTTCACGCCAAATGAGATGCATATGCATAAGCCACTGTTATAACTCACTGACTGCGTAAATATTTGAATAGAGGCGAGTGTACGCAGACATATGGAACAGCACAAATATTAACCTTTTCGGGACGAAGCCTTTTCGCTTTTTGTGGACCTTAAGTAGTCATTCTATAGCTTGGATTTCGGTGATCCGATGTGGCACTTAAATTTTTAAATCGCTGCTACAGGAGGAAAATAAAATTACTTTCCATCTTCATCGTGCATTTTCCGCTTCGTTGAAATCCTTGATAACTTTTCAACAGACTTTTAGCAATCACTTATTTTCAAAATCGTTTGGTTCTCAGAGCTCATATTGCGCTGTAGTAAGGTGAGAAATTCTACGTTTACTCAAGGTATCTATGAATCAAAGCATTTAATCATATGAAAGAGTTGTGATGTATCAGAATAGCAAGAGAAAATTTAAATTTTCTACGAAGAAGAAAAAGGATTCCCAATTAAATAACGAAAATCGCTCTAGGCTCAGCAGATTTGACTGCCGCGTCGAAAAGGCTTGCAGCTTTCAATATTTGTTCAGTAAATTCTCCCCGTCCTAAAGAAATTTCTGAATTCTGTGTATGACAGCTATGAAAGAGCTCGTTTTATCATCCAATTTGCCTGGCCAATGGGCGTCTCTCATTCCTAATTTAGGATGCGGGTCTTCTTCCTTAGACGTGGGCAAACGAATATTCGATGCGTTCGTTGAGCAAGAAAATTTCATAAGAGTGTTAGTAGCATTCGAAAACTCAAATATCTGGGTAGCGCGGTACATCGCCATTTTTCGAAAAGACCCTTCTATAACGCTCTAATATTAGAGAACAAATTACGTTTTACGCCCGCCGCGTGTATTCATTTCATTCAAGCGTGTGATTCAACCAAGCCTCTTGTTATCAGTTGATGGCTGATAGCTATGACAGTGAGATATCGAAGAATGAGTGATGGGTAAGCGGTGGTCTCGGTGTAGTAGTGGTAGCACTCGCTCACGGTATGAGTGGAACACGGATTCAACTCCCGTCGGAGGTCACGTTTTTGCTCATCACTCAATTCTGTTAGGCATATTTGAAACATTTTAATACTGAAAATTGAAGCATGAAGAATCTTGAATAATCTCTAAATCAATGTGAGATTTTCTGATCTCTTTCCAATCAAAATTGATGTTGGAGAGCAGGATATGAGAGCTTTCTTAATGTACTCATTTTTTCAAACCTTTCCTTCCCTTTTTTCTGATAGATTTAAATTATAAAAGAGATAGTCTACCAATTACTAACCTAATTACCTCAAAACTTTAGAAATAGAATGATAAAAAGTGCCAAAATACTGCCCATAATCAAATATTGTTGATCAACTAAAAAGAGAAAAAGGAAAAAGGTAAAATTCAAATCAAATCAATCAAGTAAATGAATAAATAGCCGAATAGTCAATCAAATTATCATGTACTGCTTCTGAAATAATGAATTACAATACAAATCCTTAGTCTTCATATATATTCTCAATCCATATAATATCCGAAAGTCATTGATGCCACTGAAATACATTACGAAACCATGTAATGTCTGCCCCGTGGTTTCCACTTAAAAAACTGAGTGGAAGACTTATGAAAAGCGGCGAGTATATTGACATAAGATTTTGTGCTTGGTGCGATTGAAATCTGAATCTGATAATTTTTTCGAGATAGTTTTGGAGGTATTTAATTGATTGTGGGTGACCTGATCTTTCCAGGCTCTGAAGAGGCCGAGACTACAGTTTCGGTCAGCTGCTTGAATGAATATTGTTATAAAATTTAGTGCCTCGCTTAAGGAGAAAATAAAGAATTACTGAAGCAAGCTTAGTTTGATAGTTAGCTGGTCTTGTGAATAGTCATCAATGTAATTGAATAATAGGAAATAATTAATGGTTTTCAAAAATGGAACTGTTTATTGCATGAGATCCCATTGTATCGATAAGTCCTAATAATTTCTCAATCATTAGCGCACAGTGCATCAATGGAAGCCTTTCTTATTAAGATATGTTTATTGAATTCTTTTCCATGATACTTTAAATCTTTAGCGATACTGTTTTCTAAGCAGCTGGTGTCTAAAACCAAAGTTATACTATTTAATAACGAGAAAATTAAATATGCCAAAATGACTCCGCAGCTTTTTGCTGTGATAATAGTAAAATAAAGATATGTAAATTCTTTTCCGCGTTTGAAAAAGTGTTAAAAGCATTCATTCATAATTCTCATATATACAAAATATTTTATGTCATGGTTTTGAAGAACTTTGAAGGTGACAACTATTGCACCCGAAAAGCATTTTTTCAGTTTGCTAATTTGCAGCTTGAATTTGGTGAATTTCAAGTAATAATTTGACGGCGCAATGTCAGGAAAGTAATGCTGGTAAGTAAAATCTCCTTGTAGCCTTCCACCTCAGCTCATTTATGACGTTTTCGATCGGTTTCGAGCAACGTGAGGTTGAGCGTTATCATACAACTAATTTGCAAATTTTGCATGATTAGTGGAGCTTAGATGGCGACACGATTGCAGAAGGAACGTCTAAGAAGTGGATCGCGAAGTTCAAAACTGGAGAGACAGCATGGAGGAATTTCAAGAATCAGTCACTCTCGTGCCGTCCATAGGGAGCTCCACTAATTATGCGCTTCGCCTCACTAGCCTCCTGCCCTAAGTGCCATTCGCGCATGAGTTGCAAGCGAATTTATTTTTACAGCAGCTCCACCTTATCCCCTTGAAAACCACAGTTACTGTTCTCGGTACATACCGTTCGACGCGCTCGCGGCAGGCCGGCAGCAGGTTCGTATCAACACGCTTCTATGGAGATGGAAATTTATTTTTTGTTGCGAGTGTTTCCTTAAGACCTCGTTCAAATTCTGATATATTTGATAATTCTTTTTGAGCCATGCATGTGGTCTGTTATGGACACTTGTACGGCCTAATACACGTGCTTCGGCCTTAGCAGCCTCGGCAGTTGGTCAGGATCTTCATCTTTAGCCAGGAACAATCGAGTGGACCGCTGATCTAAAGAAAATGCTTTACAGAAAAAGTGCTTGAGGGTGAGACATATTTTATATTTAACTTATTATAGCGTAGTAAAAGGCCATTTTAAAGTAGAAAACTTTGCTGAAATTCTCGAGATTCAAGTTGTCGAACAGTTACAGAGATTGTGAAAAATAACAGAAAATCGTATTTTCCAAGCGCCTGAAAATGGGTGCGAATAGGCGAAAAAATTCAAAAAAATCTTTTCTGGCACACAATATCAGAGGTCCAGTGCATGTTCTTCATGCATGGAAATGGCAAAATGGATCGAGTGAACTGCATTCTACACGTTTATTTTTTGGAAATATTTTATATTGCACAGTTGTTTTTGCCCCATTTTAGACAATATGCACTTAAACTTAGACACTTAGATAGTCCGTATTCACTAGTTGTGCTTAGCCCAACACATAATCCAAATGGTATATTGTTGATCGCGCATGTGATTTTCTTTGGTTTCCTTACCTAACCTTGTAAGAATGTTTTCAGGTCTTCACGATGTTCCCAAGGAATGGATCTCGGCCAAGGATCGTTGGTCGGGCTTTCAACTTGTTGATTCGGGGATGATGTTACCCGAAATCAAAAGCAGAAGTAGGTAAGAAATTCAACCAACCGCTCACGATTGATGTAAAAGCCGATAAATCCAATAAATTAGACAATGTATCCGTGTTCTTTTTCAACACTGATGTTATGCTAAACGCGGTTTAGAAGACGCTATTTTTTACTTCATAATTTGCAAGAAGCCTGTCTTGGACACATCGAATCTGCGTCAGGGAAGCATTGCTTTCAGATTATGCACCAAAGAGGTCGTAGATTAAAGTAACATAGGAGTACATTTGCTTGAACTTTGATACTAGAAACGTTCTTCCAAATCTTTCACTTAAACTGTACAAGTTAAAGAAAATATATTATCGAATTTTCTCAGAGTGACAGCATTGTGTCATGTTGAAAAAATTGCATTTGAATCGCCACCAGGATTGATGAGCACAATCCTACTGGTGTTCAGTCAAAATTTCGAAAAGTTTGAAAACTGTTGAAAACCGTTGAAAAATAATCATGTGTGATATAGAACATTTAAGTGAAAGAATTTAGAAGCGAGCGAAGCCAAGTCCGGATGTTGCAAAAATTGACATAAATCTTTCAACCAGAAGTGATTATCATAATATCTTCCTGGGAGCCCTGCATGGCAGGATAGCAAAGCCGACTTTATTTATCGGTTGCCAACCGTAATTTTTTGTATAAGCGACGCATTCGATCACCGTTGACTGTGGAGTAAAATTATAAGATGTGCAATCAACTTAGCTGATAAAAAGTCCTACATCATCTCCTTACTATGATCAGAGCTCTCACTGCAGCATTATCACTTCTTAGACAATTTGAATAAAAGTCCATCCAAGAGGTCGTTTACCTATTAAGAGTTATTCGAAAAAAAAAATAAGCAGGGAAGATACAGAGAAACGAGCAAACCACGAAGCGCTTAGTGAGCTCCAAGCCCGCACCAACTTCTTCTACGGCTCACAAGCTAGTCACTGCATTAGGAAAAACTAAGCAGTATATAAACGCTAAGAAATCTAGAAGAAACATTCAGTGCCACATTTAATTCTAGGTCTAAGAAAGATGAAATATTCAAAATCTGCAATGTAAAATGAAGTAACTATTAAAGGATGGTGGCAAAGTGGTTAGCGATGGAGTCTATCAGGAACAAAGTATCAACTCAATCCTCTTCCTCTCCAAGGTTCTCATGCGGCTTAATTTGCAGCGCCATTTCACTGTTTCGCAGACTGCACACTCAATTTAACCGGCATTCTACGACATTCTTAGAAAGGCAGAATTTTTGAATAAGAGCAGAAACAACCCGCTAAATGCTCGAAGACCATCTGTGCAGCATGAAAGTAAGGGAAAGAACTATTTGCTAAAATGGTAAAATTCACCCAACAATTGTAAGAAGGGGTCGCACGGAAGCAAGAAGAAGTCATTTCCATTTTTTTTTTTCTCATTGTCGTCTTGTCAAGGACAATCCTTATACCTCTCGTCGACATGCGAGCGCTGTAATATTGTTTTTTCAGGGATCTGCGGCGAACCAACTTGACCAGATCGAGCAAAACTTATAGGGAAGGCGACAACCTTCGAGTTCCCACGAAGTCCAGACGCATGTTTCGAAAGCTTTCGTGGGGGTTGAATGTAAAGAAAGATCGAATTTAAGGAATACTGGGATCTTCATATAGGATATCGATCATATAATTGAAGTATAGAAAGTTACTTGTATAATATTAATAATGTTCTTAAATCTTTGCTAGAAAATCAGACACTTCGAAAACATCTCGATAATGTTTTACTGTCTTAGTAGAAAATTTACAGAAAAAGAAGCGAACATTAGCTGCCACCGAGAAAATCGTTGCCACGTAAATATAACGGCGTCGCCATTGATACAGTTAAATGTGATTTCACCAAGGCATGTAAAATTGAAATCAGAATTGCTATGGATATTCGAATACCAGATGATGCGTTTCAAATCTAAAAGTACTTAGTACATTGATTTCTTGACGGATACCATCTTAACGATGGCGGTATGCTGTGGCGATGCCAGGTGAATGAATTGAAGGAACGACCGGCGGATGTTCCTATAAAATACATACATTGTAGAATGCTCTCATTCGACTCATCACTTGCACAGCTCAAGGAATAACATGATGGAGAAAAGCTCACTTGAAGATACCTTGGACAGAAAAGTAAAAAAGCCACTATGGTAACAAAGAAATTCTTAGAACTATGACTAAGGTTTTCTCGAATTTTTCGTTCTACTTCAAAATGAACAGATTTGTCAATGGAGAGCTTGGTGATTTTAGCAGCTATCATGTGATTTTACGCCTCGTTAAGTGTTGTTTTCACCATAGACAAAGATTTATGAAAATCATGACGTAAAATGTGATAAATACATTTAGTAGTAAATTTAGTAATCAAGATTCAAATCTGTAGATTTTTTTACTTCACCTTAAATTTTTCAATTATTACATATTAAAAACTTCACCGTTCGCCAATATGAGACGTCAACTAACTCACCTCGAGCAAGCTAAGTATAAAAGCGGGTTTAAACCGGAGTACAGCATACTGTACAGATTTATCGCAAACACCGTCCACATCGAATCCGGAAAGAAAAAGTTGGAATAGTGCCAGAAAGCAACCAAGCTAGTCAACACGAGAAATAAAACTGCGGCGTGAGTGATCAAACGAAGTTCGACCCTTTGGATAGTATTCATTCCTTGTTTCATCTAAAAAACGTAAAAAGAGAACTTGCTTTTTTTAGCCTAATCAGTAGCTTGAGATGGTCCTACTAATAATTTGTGCCTTTTGGCAGAGCTGGTAGCATTTTCATACAGATGTGGAGCTTGGTTTGTCCAGAGCAGAAATTTGCATTGTAAGTGCACCTTTTACCACCTCGGTGCACATTCCGGAGAGTTATAATAGGAATGGTCCGTCGCACACTTATAATAAAACTTCGTCTGAGGGGTGTTTATTTAGGTGTGAGGACGTGCTCAACTATTCCTGAGCAATAAACAATTTGCGACAACAAATATTAGGTTACCCCTTACCTTCTTTCACATTTCGGCACTTTTATCACTTTACCTGTGATTTATTTGATAAAAGCATCAATCAGCAATATAATCACTATCATGATCATCGATATGCAAACATTCGCTAATAAAATAATCTCTGCTTTTTTATAGAAAAAATGAGGCTGGCGATTATAGAAGTCGGCGAGATCGTTTCTGATCTGGTTGTAGTCTCACTATTCTCGCGCAGATGCTCATTGAAAAAGCAAAAGAGGCGATAATTTGATGAAGCAATATCAGGGCTCGACACTAAATATACTGCCGTTCTTCAGCCCAGCTTCTCAAAAATGTGGCCGGTCGACTATGCAATGCAAGGTGGTCGGTCAATGTATGAGGTTTCAATATGAGATCACTTTGCGGTAGCTGACTTCATTTAGATGGGAAGTAATGGCGCTGTGTCTGGCTGAAGCTACTGAAGCATTTTCCGGCACATCACAGCCTTTTGGTAGCGACCCTATTCAAAATGCAAGAAATTGAATAAAGTATGAGTGTAAAAGGGGAGGCGTGGCCAAGTGCTTGTGATGCGCGTCTCGGCGCTCGTTTAGCCGGGCTCCACCCCCCAACACTCTCCTGCAATCAACAAGAACGCCCATGAAATGCCACAAGCAGGCTGTTCACGAGATTCTAAAGAGGCATGCTCGATCAGTGCTCTGTCTTCCAAAAAGAAGACGAAAAACGAATTGAATGTGAGAAGTACTGGAATCCGCACTATAAAAATTGTGATGACAGGTCGTGTAAGTAAAATAAATAAAAATGATAATATAGTTTAGAAGAGATCATTTAATAATTCAATATAACATTGATGTGAATCGCTATCAGCTAGTCATGTTTTTGGTTATTCTAGGCAACGCCTAAACTTTTCGGAATTTTACGACAAAGGTTCACATGGTGCAGTGAAGGCTTGACAGTAATTCTAACTCATTCTAATATTTTTCAATTAGGTCGATTTATAAGTTTTGACAGGACAGAAAAAAAACGTAAAATTGCATGATTTTGATATCGTTCAACTAGGCATTTTCCTGCAGACATGTTTGTATACAATTTTCCTGTACTTGCTTTAAGGTGGAGCTGACGTGGGAGCTAAGTTGCTTCCTACTTATACACGAGTGCGCTTTGGGGAAAATGCTGATAAAGCGGTGCTCAAGATTAATGGAACTCGGGAGGAAGTTGCGGTTGCAGAAGGAACGATTAGGAAGTTGTTCGCGATGTTCGAAGATGGAGAGAACAGTTTGGAGGAATCCGAAGGATCGGTCGCTCTCGGGTGTTTCACTAGAATTTTCCCTTACGCGCCAATGAGCACGAGTAGCAAGAGAATTTGTTTCCACGACAGCTTCACCTTAAATCAAGTATAGACAAGTTATATACCAAAATGTTCTCAAAAAAATGCGCAGTTGAACGATACCTAAATAATGCAGTTTGAGTTATTTCTCGTCAATAAATTTGGTGCCCAATGCTTGGTGCCAGAACTTATGGAACCCCCTAATATTACTTATTCGCATAAAATGACATTACATTTTGTGGAAATTCTTGTATTTTGTGCACTCTATTCACTCTTTGCAATTCGTCATCTACAAACGCCTCTAGATTTTAATGACGAGGCCTCTACTATTCAAGCTGTAGCATTGATCGCGGTAAGATAGAAGAATTTTTTGGACAGAAGAGAGTCCGAAATTGAGTGTTAGTGAGAAATACATTTAGCCATTGAAGTCTCTACAATTGATACCATTAAGTGTTATGAAAATGGCATGAAAGCGTGAAATTACTGATAATCAAACAAACTCTGAATACAGTTACAGCTATCATTATGTAGATAGCGAAGGTGGATATAATAAATGACATGGCAGCTATAAATTCAAATTTTGATACTATATAAGAGCCTTTTCCATTCGTGTACGACCATATCCACCTAAAACTTTTATGGATAATTTTTTTACTTTCTCACTGCTTCATCTCGCGTTACACTACATACTTAGAAGTGAAAAAGCCGATAGGAGATAGTGAAAAACTTCGTTTTATAGAGAACGACTAAGTTTTACCTGTTCGGATCATAAAGGACTTCTGAAAAAGTCATCTGACATATCCAAAGCGCAAAACAGCACATAAACGACAGTAATATGCCACTCTAGAGATGTTTCGTTACATAACACCTATTATTCACTTTTTACCTTTCATCAATGTTTTTGAGGCAATTACACTTGATTACATCACTCGAAAATTAATGGGGCTTTTCGATAACCGCCTGCACGTTTTTGGCAACGATAAAGCGTTTATTTAATCCGCTTACTTACATCGTTGCAATTCTTGAGGCAGTAGAGTTGTTAAGGACAGTCTCAGTTCTACCATATTTTCTCAAACAACTATAGAATACCAGTGGCGTGGTCACATCTTACTTCAACATCGCCTTTAGGGAACACTGCGAAGCTCAACCAAATTTCAATCACTAAGCCAATTGCGGTCATGTGTTTTGCAGGATCCGCTTCTTGCCAAGGGTCACGAAACGCTTCAAAAACGAGTTATTCCAGTCCCACAGAAGGCCCAGCTGTGATGTCTCGAGGCGAAGATTTTGTTGATTTTCATGCATTTGGTGAGTCTTTCACTTGTCTAGCTCTCTCAGTTTTCCAATAATTTTGAGATAATCCGAGATATGTGCGCGGAGCGCACGTGGAGCAGTGGTTAGAGGTGCTCTGCGTGGCACCCAAGGTCGATGGTTCGATCTCGCCTCAGGGAACACCAAGCCGTTCATCCCTCGGGGTCGGTAAATTGGTAACAGACTGGTCTCAGACTTGTCTGGAAGGATAAGCAGCACTGACTCGGTTCAGCGGGAGGCCACCGCGAGTCATTGTAAAAGCCACATATGCATTCAATCACCTCAAACGAAGTTAGAAATTGAATACGAATGCATGGCGCATCCCTCAGGGATTGATAAACGCCGAGAGCTTTATCCTTTCAATCTGAGACACGTGTTATGCTTATGGTACTTACACTTTCTTTTTCATTTTCTCAGGCAGTCTTGCGCCCAACTGCTTGCTCATTGGTCAACCTTCAATCTCTCGTTGTCAGTACTACAAGGACATCAGCTACCTTCGTCATCTTCAATGCTAAACTCGCCATGACGAAATTTTAAAATAAGTGTTGAACTGTGCCTTCATTAACAGCTTCTAGAATTTATGTCTCATCCAAGTCTCCAACCTTGGCCTTCATCAAGTCCGAGTTTGAATTTACAGAGACGTATTTGTTGGAACTGATGTTCCAGCTGCCGCTTTCCTGACCTCTGAGATCCGTTCCAAAGCACAATTTATAGTTATTCATAGCAAAAACAAACTCAACCAGCGACGATTAGCTCAATGATTAAGCTTCGCTGAAGCTACGCGACAATGCACTAACGTAAAGTTGCACCGGAATGCAATCAAGTTATTTGCAGTGCATAGCCGATCTGATCACAGAATTTTCCTGAAGTCGTCTAGAACGTTTACGGTAGAAAAGCACGTTAATCAACTTGACGAGATTTATGTGAAGTCTAGCATGCTGCGCCCTGTGTTTTTCTATTTTGATGTTACATGATCCATCATGACATTTCAAAGTGAGGAATCCACCATTACTGTCATTTGATTTGTTTCCTCGTATTCATTATCCATAAAGATATTCGAACATTCGTATACTGCTTCGACTGGTACTTGCTCTTCCGTCTTGTTCGGAGTTCGTGTTCTTCATGGATGTCATAATTTATTGGTCGAGTCGAATTACTTTGTAACCCTGAAGTTAGCTGAGCTAATGCGTTCTCACTTAACTGGATTAGAGCTGACATAATAGGTTTATCTGGCGCCTTGCTCTTTATAGCACCCATCACTAATCACTCGGTAATCCCCTTGCGTTGTAATATATTTTGTGATGAAATTAGAAATAAAGTAGAGCATGCACTAAAAGAAATTCTTTCCAAGTCTAACTTTTCCCTTTGTTTCGCAGAGGTAGACAACTACTTTAGACAATAAGTAGAACGTCCTGACACTTATCTCAAATGTTCAGAAATTGCACGCTCAAGAATTCTGAAATCCCAATGGGAGAGAACACGACAGTCCCTACTTCTCCTTATATTGTGTACACTACCTTCATGGCCATTGGGAATCCTAACTGTGAATCGAACATTTTGCGGATTATCACTAGGCGATATAAAGACACAGTGAATGATAAGGGAAAGAGGAACATCCATATTGCGTTTGAAGTGGCGCCCATGACCTGAATTATTCAAAATATCATTAACAACAACCACCTTTATCACTGAGAACACTTTTCCAGAAACGATGAAGTAGCAAAGACTTGTGAAATGTCGTCGAAATTGCCAGCAGCTGAAGACCACTGGCAGGTTCTCCACTGGCGTAAGGTTTCAGAGAAGTCGAAAAGTCACAAACTTCACTCCGATCCACATCATTTGCGACTGCATCTGATTATGCCACGGCTACGCCGCACACAAATTTCTAGGGAATCCAGGGAGGAACGTTTTATAAATCAGCAGTATATCATCTATATCAAAAGTATGGTTTGTGCGAATTTTTTAAACACCACATGTCGCCAAAGAGTCAAACAGTAAACAAGAAAATTTCAAACTCGATTGAAATATGGAAAATTAGTGTTAATAATTGGCCATATAGTGACAATTCCACTGTAAATGTTAGAGATCAATAAAGCACAGTCGAGAATTCCAATATAAAACATCAGCCGAAATGTTTGGAGTTTACAAAACTCGCTGTTTGTGTACAAAACCTGAAAAATAAAGCTACATATATAATGAATTTTCAAGGATTTGGAAAAGGTATGAACTGTTGTCAGAACCTATCATATGCAGTAGCTTTGAAAAAGTCAAAATTTGCTTCCACAATCTCTCTTGTCGTTGACTATGACAGCGAATAAAAAAGCAAACAGAAGCACCTACCACGTTAAAAATAAGATAAATAAATAGCAGTATAAGTGGAAAAATAGTGTACACAATACCGACAATGAGCGAGTAATGCATTTGTGGCGGCACTATCTCGATTGTAAATAAGCTCTCATTTGCAGACATTCTCTGCAAGCAGTCAGAGCCTATTTGGGCACTTGAAGATATCTACCTGGATTGAGAGTTTACTTGAAAAATTACAAAAAAGTGCGCGCGAAAATACAAGCATAACGAACAAGTTTGTTCGATACTTCACGAGGCGAATAACATACAGAAGAATCGTTATTGTAGTGTAAGGGAGGAACGATGGAGAGCCGACAAAGGGATGACCTTCCACAACAAACATCTCCCGCATTTGCTGAGAAAAAGAAGCGATAAAGACGAAGAGTAACATATTGCATCACATTCACGCAGAGGTACTGATATATTGCATTTCATTTTTAGTCTGCGTTCACATGTATGCAAATTTGGCGATGTGACGGCAACTAATAGGCAGCTCCATAAATTTTTCCACTAAAGCAATAAACACCAAATTTATAAATCAGCAGCAATCAAAATTGCATCGCTTTGTTATCCCTCGATTGTGCATTTTCTCTCAAACACTTTGGTATGCAATTTGCCTCTACTCGCTTTGAGGCGGAGCTGCTTCGGGAGCAAATTCGTTTGCTACTCATGCACGAATGGCGCGTAGGGGAAATTGCTGGTGAAGCAACGCATAAGATTAATGGCCCCTGAGGCGATTATACGGCTGCAGAAAGGACGGCTAGAAGGTGGTTAGTGGAGCTCAAAACTGAAAAGAGCAGCTTAGAGAATCAGTCGAGCTCAGGCTGCCTCCATTAATCTTGGGCACTGCTTCACTAGCATTTTCTATGCTCCATTCGTGCATGAATAGCAAGCAAATTTTCTTCCACGATAGCTCCATCTTAGGGTAAGTATAGGCAAATTCTATACCAAATTGTCCAAAAGAAAATGCGCAGTTGAATAGCGTCAAAATCATGGAGATTTATTTACTTCTGGTCAATAATTTTGATGTTCATTGCTCTAGTGCCAAACCTTATGGAACAACCTAATATGAACAATTTTCTTCTTATACTCATCTTTCGATGCTCTGTGAATCGCTTAAAAAGTTTGATAGTGAAGTGACTTCCATGAAACTCTGGGAAATTCTTGAAGCACGTATTTTGCAAATGAGATAAAAGAGACGCCATTCTACGTATCAGGAATTCGAACAGCAAGAGGATGAGTAGCATAGTTGATTTATACGTCAACCAATGAATGAAAGCTGCTACCGACTGAGTTCTTTGGGATATCAAACGCACAGCAAGAGGTCCAGCAATCCGATGATCTGCTTCACTCACGAAGGACGATGCAAATGGTCCTCAAACGAAGAGAAACTATTAGGCTACTCATGAATGTCGTAAGAAAAAGCGAAGTTCAACTATACCGTTTGTCTCGAGTGTTTTCTTAAAACCACCCTCAAACTTCAATATATCTCGTAGTTGATATCTGAGCCAACTTGTCATGTGATCTGAGGATGAGCTCTTGTACAGCCAGATGCATGTGTTGCGATCTTGACAGTCTCGTCAGTCGGGCAGGAGCACTCGTCTTTTAGCAAATCCTCAAAATTTGAGCGTGATCCCTAGAAAACACCGGAAACAAGCGGTACAATATATTTCAAAATACCAGTCAAAAGCACTCGTGTGTACAAAACCGCCGATCTTGTTAAATTCACTTGACGGCAGTGTAGTGTAAATCGCTTGTCGCCGCCTACTCTTAGTGTAGGGACAGGAGCACCCACAGAAGACTGGCTCAAAGACGAAGGACCCTGCCCGACTGACGAGACTGTCGAGGTCGAAATACGTGTATCGCGCTGTACAAAAGCCCATTAACAGATCACATGACATGTTGGCTCAGATAACAATTACGGAAAGTTTCATTGTCTCTGATGAGGAAAGTCGACGATCAAAGCGACTTGGCGTGATACACGTAATGATAATCTACGTTGCATTAGATTGAAAAGGCTAAAGTGCTTACGTAGCGATTAGAGATCTTACGCAACAATTTACACGTGGTTAGTGGTACCTCTCAAATCAGATCAATCAAACTTTTCAGTCCTCTGTAGACGCTACATCAATGCAGCAGAAAACACCTATTGCCTTGATTATTTAGCAGACCTCTTTAGTCATTCTGTTGCTTTAACATGAAATTTAATTACCTATGAATACCACCAATGGAGCTAAGTGAGTGACAATTCTTCATCAGTACTGAGCATAAAAGAGTCCCCTTCCACGTTAACACGCGCTCACTAAGCAAGAATAGGCAAAAAAAAAATAGAGCTCAGGAAGCATGAACCTTTTTCCATATGAGATCTTTGTTATAACATATTATTTGAAGACAATTCGCACTTTCGCTGATATTGATTAGTGGTGTGAACCGATTTTCCAATAACAGTTATAAATAAGAAGGTCGAAAGTAAGGGAATTTTCAGTTTTTAGGGAGTTGTGTGATCAAGGAATTTTATCAAAGGAATTTCGAATAATTTGAAAGCTTTCATGGTTTAGAATGGTTTTTGTGGGCTATTTCAAAGAATTTAGCGAAACAACCTTTCCCAAGAGACAAAATATCAATGTTTTGGAAATATCACTGTCTTGGATATGTATATCGCTAAAGCAGAGCACACAGACACCAAGCAGTATGTACTGAACAAATTTTGCATGTAGTGAGCTATAGCCCAAGAAATACTCCGTAGCGTAGATAGTTAAGTACCGAATTATAAGCTATGGCCTACAAATCACCGTTCTCATAGCAACCTTGTTACAGAATGACAAACATCTCTCAAATCCGAAAAAATTGTACCATATCCAATTATCCGTTTTCACTCACGGGGTGATTAGTGGGGTAAACAACGTGGATCTATGGAATGTCTGCTCTTGTGCTGAGATGTAAGCAGTTTCTTCTGAAGACTGTTCGTCTCTGCTGCATCCGATTGACGTACACCATAATATCCAAGCGCACGTTTAAATCCGCGCACACAAAGACTTATTCACTTCGTTTTCTTTTTCTAGGAAGCAGAATATCATTGTGATAGAAGCAGGACGGAGCTTTTCACATACACGCAGCCAAGACAGACCACTATAATATCAAGTATCATGCATTGAACAAAAGTTGCTTGCAAAGAGCTGTAAATGTAGAGAATATTAAGCATTATAACTAGTTAGGTACCAAATTACAGATTATGGCCTTCCATTATCGCCGTTCTCATAGCAACCCTGTCACAAGTTGACAAACATCTTTCGAATGTTCGAGTTCGATCCAACGAATTCTAAAAAGTTGTATCCTATCGGACTGCTCATATTCACCTTTCACGGGGTGGCCGAGTATGCAACGTACGCCAAGGAGTTCCATGTTGTTCTTATATGCGAGCAGATTTATCGAAGCAACTGCTCGCATTGTTGCTTCAAATTAACATATATTACACCATATTGTCCACATGTGCACTTAAATTCACGAAATCTAGTGCTTACATCTTTGAGCAAAGCCTACCTGTTAGAGATTTCAGAGCAATCCGGACACTCACAATGTGACAGTGTCAAGGCCACAACCATGAACTCTGTTTCTCCTGTGTCACGGTCCAGTGGTATGATTGTCGATTTTTGTAGAATAATTTCCTCACAACGATACCGTTTTCTAAAATCGGCCACTTTCGGGCGTTCGTTGCGATGCAGTAGTTTGTATAGATGTCTCTTGGTACTACTGCACGAGACACACAAGTACCAGCACGAGGCAACTCATTACGTTCGTAGCTAAACCTTGTCAAAGATGGTAAGCAAATGTAGAAATCCATATAGCAAGTGTTACGCAATAATGTATATATAGCAGTTGGTTCGTAAGATCTCGGTCTGGGTACCCAGGTCTCCTATCCCTCTGCGTCGCAGTTTTTCACTTGACTTCTCTGAAAAAATCAGCCGCATTCACAAAGGGCAGCAAATGGTATGGTAAAAATGATGAATTCCCAAGGGTTTTTATAAAAGTCATGTCGAGATTCATCAAGAACTGATACGGCAGACATTCAACATTTGTCAGGAAGTAGAAACCCTCAAGATTTAGAGGATATTGAGATTATATTTCAAATCATTCGAGGATGATGGATGTAGGGTAACAAAGCGAATGAAAGAAATTTAGAAAAATATAGATATGTGCTTATAGTTATGACTAACTAAGCCCATCATCACATTTGTTGCGCAAATCTGCACTTTTTCCATTGAATCGATTTCTTCGCTCCTCATCCTCCACAAATGCCTTGGAACATTTCGCTTGCTCCGCCTGCATCTGCTTAAAGATTCCATCATTCAAGAAAATTCGTAGATTACTGATCAAGTGGACTGTAACAATATTCTCGGAAATGCCCGAACTAAGGAGTTCCAGCGTCAACTGCTTGGGAGCATCGAAGGAGGAGAGTCGAGTTAGTACCTTGTTCTTGATGGATTACATCACTAACCACTTTTCCATCACCCTTTAATAGTGCCCAAGCAAGGACGCGATTGTGCCATTCCACGATACTTTGTTCAAAACCAATGGTCTCCTGATAATATGATAATGTATGATAACAATATGATAACATGTTAAGCCTGTTATGAGGTCTGACACGGCACTTATACAGTACTAAACAGCTGCTGTTTCTCCTTTCCAGGCTCATCAGTAGCACAATGCTTTTTGGTTAGCTGACCCCTTGGAAACAAACCCCTGCATATAAAAAAATCGACGACGAAACCAGATCACCGCAAGTCAGGTGACAAAATCCCGCGCCATTACGGGGACCACAGTCGAGCGCAGTAAGCACTTCAATGTGGAGCTGCTCTAATTCTCTTTGTCCTTCTATCAATCTAATTTTTTCTCGCTCTTCGTCTTCTCTTTCTTTATCTCTAAATATATACAGCAACGCAAGTTGGAAAATTGCTTCATCAAAAGCGCCTTCTCTTTCAGCAAAACAATGCCAAAGCTCACACCGTAAAGAAGACTAAGTAAAAGCTTGATGAATGGGAAGGAGTCGAAGTCTTGCCTTACCCAGTCTAGACGCTGTGCCGACCGATTATGATCTTCGCGCTCAAGAGAGCATTTCCTGCTTAGGCACCTATAAGAGATATCCGATCAAGTTGAAGACGCATGTCAAGAGTTCTTCGATCCAAAGACCAAAGAATGGTATTTTGAGCAAGTTCGGAAGCTTGCAGATCGTTGAGATAGTGGATAATAATGAAGTTTATTTTGAGGAGTAATTATTGTTGTTTTTGATTGTATCTGTGCGTAAACTTTGAAAATTCAGTGGAAGTTAAAAAAAGTTTCATCAACCAAATATATATATATATATATATAAATATATATATATATACAAGCTGGGATTCCTCGGGACATCAAGCGCTCCACAGGAAGACCACCGAACCTTTGGTCTGATTTCCTTACGAAAGCTATAAAAGAAAGATATGATGTTCAGCGAATTTCTAAAGCGAGGAGGACCCACTAGGCTACTCTTGCACGCGATAGGGAAAAATGGAAGTGTTACTGATACCCGCCCGAGTCACTCGACGATCAACGGGACGACAGGTGATATAAAGGCCGAAATATTCTATACTATTCAAAACTACTGTGCATATCCTAGCATTTCTTGCATTCGATCCGTTTCTTAACATAAACTGTCCATAGAAATCTTTAATCATTTTATATGTGGTGTTGACTGTCGCTTGACGTTTCAACCTTTGTCACGAATGCCGGTGAATGATGATCGAACTTATTACTCTGAATTACGGACACAGTCGGCAAGACGGTGTATTGTGATTAAGAGCGCGTTTCGTTGGCAAGTACGGTACTAGTCTTCCGACCCCAGAGCGATGAAAAGCTTCGCGGGTTGAGAGTAATGCTGAATTAGCATCTTGCGTACAAGTAAATGTCTCGCAGTCACAACGCTACCAGTACTCTTTGAATATTCTCTATTCGACTTATCACTCTTTCTCACTGTGCTCTATAAAAACAGATTATTAATGAGTGTTCGCTTCCTTCTAGAAATGCACTATAGCGACCTGCCTCAACAGAATGTTTGTACAGCGTATACAATCGCGCGATAATCGCGTTTTTTCGACAGTTTTCTGAATTTAATATTTTGTTCAGCATTATGCATGATTAATCTTTTTGAGCCATGTTTGTGGTGTGTTATGGGTACTTATACACTGCAAAACAGCTTTCCAGCCTCGTCAGTTGCACGGTGCCTTACGATTTAATCAGTCCGGTTGGGAGATATCCCCTGCTAAAAGAAATTAGCGCCGTATTACACGCTCCATCAAGTGAAAAAGTCACTGAATGGACAGTGTTGGACACTTGATCTCCACTTCACTATCGACGGCCGTTTTGTAGTGTAACGATTCAGCACGCGCCTCCGGATAGGGTAAAATCTGGGTTCGAACCCTAGCTGACGCATTTGTTTTTGCACATCCCTCTTTATCATTGGGTATATTATAACATCTTACCACCGTTAAAGGCAGTCAGAAGAAATGAAGCGTTGGTTCCTTTTAGCAGGAAATATCTCAGCGCAGAACTAACTGGGTCGTAAGGCACCGTGCAACCAACGAAGCTGGAAGACCGAAACACGTGTACTGCACTGTATAAGTGCTCATAACAGACCATTTGCATGGCTCAAAAATAATTCAGGCATACTGAAATTTGAGCGCGGTCTCAAGAAACACTGAAGACGAATGGTATGTTCAGTATTACTTATTGTCTTGCTTACACTTAGGCCTACAATTTCCCACAGTAGCACTACTGAATGCTGTCTAGAACACATATCTCTCCATGTATCGCTTCCAGATAGCATGCACATATTAACGCACCTTATCACGGATTCTTATAATGCTCACGTACCTAGGAGTTCGTTGTTCAAAAGTCACTTTTTCGAGACAGCACTGTCTCCCAAAAAAATCACTTAATCAACAACGAAATCATTTCTATATTTGAATTCTCTGCACATAGTGGATTTCATTTACTTTAAAAAATGTATTGAAATTCGCAAATTTTTGCCTACAAGATGTTTTCTTTTTCTGTCACGACAAGGTGCTGATTTTTGTAGTACTCGATTAGCATCTTTGCCAGTTTCCTGCCTTATGGATCCTATTTCGAACACGAGAATGGGTGAGAGTACGGAGTTTTGCCTATTAAGATAAGACTTATCGATATATCTTTCAAGTTTCAAACTGTTGCTCTGCATTGGGAAATCGAAAAGTATTTAGCTCACTTTCAATTCTCTAAAAATCTTGACTATAAGCATATTTAATATCGAAAAAGTTTCACTATGGTCGTCTTTCCTTAAATGGAGATAAATGAGAAACTATCCCTTTTGCTGGGCAAAAATTTTCCAGTGCACTTTCAGTAGTTATTCGAACGCCTGGCCACTGCGCTACCCGGCCGTTTCTCAAAAAGCCTTCTTACAACGCTTCAGCGAAAGGAAAGCATTTTTGTTTCACACGCGCATATTTCTCACAAGACAGACCTTTTCCTTGAAACTTTAGTAAACATTCGATAGCGTAAGATTCAATGATTCCAAAGCTATGCTTATTTTTTGAGAAAACCGTTCCACTGTAATGTAGCAGAGGAAATAATATCGAGCATCACATATTCGCCTCGCTTGTTTAATGGCAAATCTACGGTCAGGGGTCTGGTGGTTGCCAGGTTTGATGCAGCGAGCCCACCATTAATCAATCGGTGAAATTTTGGCGGGTCATGTGAAGTGCGACTTTTGTTATTCGATTAGAAACTTCTTTTTCATTTTGAAGTCGTCGTCTTTGGTATCCTATAAAAGCCATCATATAAAATATTTTGTCCATAAGAACATATAAATAATCACCGTTCTGAGCGCACTTCAAACAAAAAAAATTTACTTATCTTAATCTTTACTATTACTATAGCAAAGAAAAACGGCGGAGTCATATTAGTACACTTACTCTGATGAGCATGCTTGGTCTAGCAAAAGTGCGATTTAGGGGGTGGACATTTTATGCCATATGTGCGAGATTATAATAGCAATTCGATGAGGAAAATGACTTTACAATTGACAATATATTGAAGGATAAATTGCGTGGCGCAAATACGTTATAAAAGATGGATAAATGTGGCAGCAGCATAATTATAAGGTAATAAAACCGTGTGGCAATAAAAAGCAATTGTTGAGCGAGCGCGAGAGCTCGTAACAATTACTATCATACGTTAAAGATGTAATCGTGTTAGATTCAACACTACTCTAGTCTAACTGGTTGGAGGAATGGTGAACAGATAAGATCAAACGAGAAAGCAAGCTGATAATGAAAGAAAATGGCGACCTCTGTAGGTCGTTTGAAGGTAGATGGCACTGTTACGCACGTGACTAATCCCAGTTAAACTGCATTTGCAAGCTTTTGAAGGGATTGCAAGGGTAGTAATTAACAAATGAGATGCCATACAGAAGTCACCTGATATAAGTCACTGACTGCTGCAGCGTTTCGCAAGCTCGGACGTGAGGGTTTGGTTGACTGTAGATCGTGCCATTCCACGCTGACGTATCAGCTCGAGTGTCTGCGGAGACAAGCGTCTCTTCGTCGCTTTAAGACTCTCGGCTTTCATAGCGCTAACGTGAAGATATTCTACGAGCCGGTCGTATTCTTGTCAATGTTGTCGACAACGGTATCTTCCCGAGAGCCGACTAATGATTTGAATACATCCCAATTTACGGTAGTTCTAGTTCTTCGTTGTTTGAATTTAGCTGCTTACTCTCCTTTCGGCGAAAAACGGAATGTTGCTCGAAGGAGGCAATGGTCTGATCCCGTTTAGAATTTAGGAACAACAGCGACATCGGTCAAGCAAAACCTTCGATTTTTCAAGATGTGGGATATTTCGTTAAGGTACTCTCCATTGGGTGTCTCCCATCTCCATCGTTGAGAAAGAGGCTTCTGGAATTGTGAGTTACCATGGATGGTTTGTGTCGCCATGATAAACTCACATAGCCTCTCACCCTGTTCATTCCATTCCAGTCCGTGGGTCCCAATGTGACGTTCCATAAGAGTTCTTCTAGGTCCAATTTTCGCGTTGAAATCTCTGACAATAACCTTGAAGAATGTACGGTCTTCTTCGAAGAGCTTTTCGAGGTCCATTCAAATTCTTCGACGTCGTCTTCGTCATAGCTTGATGATGTTGCGTAAGCAAGAAGATGTTCAAAGCCAACATTGAACCACATCGTTCCAACCGTAATCGTCCGATACGGGGTGCTAGTTGTTCATATTTTTTGATATTTACGGTCAAACTCGTTTTGACGAGGACGCCAACGCCGCCGACACTTCTGCTATCGCATGTTCCAAGAAACACTTCATCTCCGCTGTCATAAACAGCGTGAAAAGAATGCCGTTTTCTCGTCTCAGCCAGGCTAATGACGTCGACCTATTTATTCGTGTTTGAACCAATAGATCTTCTACAGCGCATGTGAGCAAGTGTTCGTGAATCATAAGTACAAATCGTCATTTTCGTCCTTTTCGATCTTGGCAGCCTAGTTTAACTCTGAGATTTTAGCAGCCTCTCCTTGCTCGTTCATTCTGATGCTGCCGTCCCAGGGGCTCTCTCGTGGCCAAGGGAATGAGGCCCATATTTGTTGTTGCTTCTAGTACTTTTGATACGCAACGTATGGCTTACCAGGCTCTAAACGTGGGGGTTGGGTACTCACGAGTAGGTGGCCAGTCTCCCTCGGAGGAGCGGGAGGAGCTCATTTGTTGGAGGTGACTCCTGACCGCCTCCCATGTCTTCCTTTCTGCTCAATTGCAGACTTTTGGCCGAGTTGACTGTAGAAATAGAGTTTTGTCAAATTGGCGCTGCAGAAGCAGGGAGCTCGTCCTCTGAATTCACCTCCGTCTTTGGGAAGCTCACAGTCGTTTCTGGTTCGCGTTTTTTCCCCTGTCCACCACCTGGGGACGGGTCACCTGCCCTAACGACTAACCGGGCGGGATCTCTCCAGCAGAGAGATACATGATACTTCGGCTATGTATGCATCAAATACATCGTATGGAAGAAATCGTTACGTATCAGAATACCAGAAAATATTTCATATTCTCTTCACAGAAAGGGTCTCTAGATTAACAACTAGAATCACACTACGCGCAGCGATTTTGACTGCCACGTTGAAAAGGGACATGATTTTCGATATTTGCTCAGAAATTTTTTACCCTTTCTCAAGAGATTTTTTAAGCTCCCTATGTTACAATTATGAAAGAGACTTTGTTCTGTCGCTCAATGGATATTAGCCTTTCATTATCATTTTATAATGTCAAATAAGATCGCTATAAATTTTTAGGCAATAGGCTGACTACTTTCAGTGCGAAACGTCTTTTTTGCTCTTACTGCGCGAGAGAAAGGCTCTCTCAGAAAATGAAATATGGTTTCAAAATTGTGAATCTCGTCTGTCAAAAGATTACTAGAATTTTGGTAAAAAGCCATTTACAAATACAAATCACCGTATGTTAGGTGATAAAATCTTCTGACATTGCAGTGACCAACAGTCGAACACTCATGCCTGCTAAAATAACATCATACCGACTCGTTCTCATTCTGCAGTCACTAATTGAAGATCACGTTCAGTCGAGAGGTAAGCTCAATCAGATCAATACCGAGGTGTGCGATAAGAACGATGAAGAGATGAACTTGATCTTGCAATAAATTTTATTCAGTACGCATCGGGCTAGATCAGTAACCTTTCAAACTAGCTGATATAAAAAAAATTGTTTTTGTAAGCTTCTCCCTTCATAAGCATGAACTGGTATCACAGAAATTTAGACGATACTACATGCACATTCGGTCATTGCGAACACTTTGATGTCGTTGGTAGGAAAAACCTTCTTAGTGAATTGACACTGCGAGAACTGTACAGTTTTTGTTTGTGTACCTCCGATTGACTTGAAGAGCCTGAAAACACTCACAGAGAAATTAAGCTCCCGATTAAGTTATCAATTTCCGAACTTCAGAAATATTAAATTCAACAGATATTTCGGTTTTCAGTGTTAGTTAAAAGCATTGTTTATGTGTAGGTAAAAATGACTATATTCACTCGATCAAAATTCGGCATACAAATTCGACAAAAAGTGAAAATAAATGTACCTGGTTGCGTCCTCGTTTACAGCGGGATAAAGAGCAGTGAGCATTTTGTATTTTTTTAGGTCCGGAATCATTGACAGAATTCCACCCAGAAGCGACTTCGCAATCGTCTAAAACGTTCGCAGAATTTCTCTAGGTAAAATCACACAAACTGAGATTTCTTAAGTGTTTCTGAGAAAAAAATTCGGTCTAATCTTGATCACGTACATATTCTTCTTCACTGAAGAGTTTGACATTTATACTTGGGTAATGATTAATAGTTATAAAACAGCGATCAGGATTTTATCTTACACAGAAGGACAGGAGAAGGTGCATGATAACTATTTCCTAAAAGAGTTAAAAACACTGGAATCCTTTTTAGATTCCTTCCGCCAACAGAGTCAATCGAAGTCATTATGACGGTCATTGTGACCCTCCGCTGGGCGCCCCGTTTGGATGGTTACGAAAATTGGCGCATGTTCAAATAGAAATTAAGGTTGTATAGATTCTCAGAAGAATATTATCATTGAAACATGATAAAATATCGCTGGTGAGATTACCACATAAATAATTTCGGCAAAATTACCACTGATACTACCCAGAATTTTTCCTTTTTTAGAGGAAAAAACCATATTGCAGCGAAGAGGGATGTATTTTCAACAGTTACTGAACATTTCCTCTTATCTTGCTGATGTTTCTCGTGAGCTAACATAAGTATAAGTCCTGCCGGTCAATCGATAGTTTTCGATTTTGATAGTTAGCTTGTTATGTGAAAAGACTTCCATAATACGTTCTACTAATAAATAAAAGATAGCGTTTTAACAATCGCTGTCCATTTTTCTGATTCATAGCAAGTTTTTTTGGGATTATATAGTTAGACTTCGATTCTTATAGAATTTTTGTCAAGAAGAATCAAATCATTACTGAAAAAACTTTTATAAACGTATTTCTAGAAAAATAATGGAAAATTGTTTTGAAAGTCCTTACTTTGATAAGTGGCCGATATCAAGTGAGTCCTAACGGTTTATTCTATTCCCCAAATATTTTTGTTATACATTTAAGAATTTCTCGCCGGATAAAGTTTCTTTCCATAAACAATGAACGACCTAACAACCTTTCAAAAGCAAAAGTCTAAACGACTTCAAAGACGTAGTTGATTTTTGAAGAGGATGTCTTAGAGAGCTGCAACAAGCAAAAGAAAATTGGGTTTCGCGCTCCAAATGGTGGGACTTCGTGAATCGCCCCCAAGTCACCGCTTTTTCGCAACATATCGATTAACTGCAAAGTGCTATCTTCTTTTGACTGCTAGAGTAAAGTAAGGATATCTTTCCAAAAACAAAGTTAGTGTGGAAATATTCGAAATTTAAGATATCGAATGATTTTCAAAAGTCTAGCAGAAAATCTGTGTTCAGCGAGAAATGCATGACTGTGAAAGATATTTTTACTTCTTCTGTTGAAGTCCATCAAGGACGCATTTTGAAAACATAGTATGACTTTAAAATTGTCCAAAATTCTGCTATCGAATAGCTAATGAAACTCTGAACAAAATCAGAAACTCGTTTTTTCCAGGAGGTCAAAAGAGGATGCGGGTATCGAAAGTGATCCAGATTTGCGGAGTCCCGATCTTTTTTTGACTCCTACAGAGCTCTGAAAAGTTCTTTTTAGAAAGCAAGTACACCGTTGAAACTGCTAAAATTTGCTAGATCTAGTGATTATTAAATGCTCATTAAAAGAGAACTGCGTCCGGAGATAAACGCTTAAGTGTGAAACAAAATCTTATTTTCACTGTTATAGCGCAGAAAAAGGCGATTCAAGAAATGGAATATGTCGCTCAGAATCATTTGATTTTAGCTGTCGAATGATTTTCTAAAAGCCTCACAAGAGTAAGAAATACGTTTTTGCCAAGGACTCAGACAGCCTGGAGATAATGGAAATTAACCGTAAAAATTAACCCCTCCATCTTTTCCTCGCATCCATAGCTATGAATAAAGAATTCGAAAAAAATTACGCATTGATCTAAAAAATGGGAATCTGAAGTATACTAGTAATCAAAAAATGTTGAGGATTATCGATGAAGTGTGATCTCATGCAATAAGCACAACCATTTTTGATGACTATTGATTGTTTTCCAATTTTCGACTGGTATGTTGAATTTGGGTACTTTGTGCAATAAGGTATATAAAAACCGGAATAAACGAAAGATTAATCTCATTTAACTGGGAATAAATATAAATAAAATGCATAGAATTGTAAATATAGCCTTTCCTTGAATAGTTCGTTTATCCCTTCAAAGTGTGGATTATGAACGAAGCAATTACGCTATTTTTAATAAAATAACCTTATTGAAGTCTTTTATATCATATTTTACCATTCACTAGCACAGAAATTCCATTTATTGAAAAAGTATAAATTTATTAACAAAATTATCACATTAGCATTAGGGCGCTAGCCGGCAGTCTCTCTTCATAGAAGTCCGAACGGCGCGCCAGCCGAAAATGACGCCTTCCGCAAAGGGATATAGAGTTAGCAAGGATCATCGCCGTCTTTGCACCAAGTAAAGCAAGGTGACAAACTTCCTCTGATCCACAAACGCAGGCGACAGACTGTAGTAATATCTGTTCTGAAAAAGCTCTGGCTGTTTCAGTCTCGGAATAGGTCGTTCCCTCCTGCAACACTATCTTACAGTCAATCATAAAATAATGGGTATTCCCGACTCCTGACATCGACCTGCATTCACTAGTCGTTTAACAACACCAAATGATTTTTCATCCTGCTTGCGTAGCGACCAGATTTTCAACTTATAAGTCAAGGAGGATTGTTGAGTCGGAAAGTGGGCACAGAGTCGAATGTTCTTCGTTTCTTTTATTCCGTTTCTTCACTATATTCTCGATGCTCTCAAACATCTTTCAAATCGTAGTAGTTCTGCAACACTATTTGAGTTTGTAATAGCACTGGATTGTCGACTAAGCGCTTGCTTCCATATGGAAGAAGATTACAAAGCATATAGGCTGGTAAGCAAACCTCTACTAATCTCAAATGTCTTCTTGAAAATTTATAACCTCGTTCAATTTTTGAACTTCTGTATTCACCTCGTTATCAGCGAAGATCGGTCCAGCACAGAGATCATTAGAGTAAACAGTGCGAACGCAGCCGATTCCGACAATTTTGCCTGAAGTATCGAGTGCCACCTGAACAATTTTGGTTAGTGAGATTAATGAACGTGGATCACTCAGCAGAGATCTCAAGTAGTTAAACTGGCAATAGGTTCGGCTCTCAAAAAGCTCCACTCGCCCATTGTGAGAGTCAGTTTCACAACAGGAGTCAACATTCGGGAAAATTTAATCAAAAGGTTGTAAACATTCTCCCAATTCTCAAGTGTCGGCGACTGCCTATGGTAAGGTAAATATAGCAGGATCAGGATTCTGTTAAGATCATTTCTCAATCAATCTGTTCAACGTGTCAAGAATAGAAAAGGCAAATATTTTTGACTCTTAATCGACCTCACTGACACAGAGTCTACTCTTCGTCTACTGACCGAAGTTAGTAAACTAAAGAAAAAAGAAAAGTTGCTCAAGAGACCAAGAATGTTTTCTGAGGACATAGACCTGTACATACCTTTGTGAAACATTTTCCAGTAGTGATAAAGTTCATAAAATACTTGCCACGGTTTCGATGGGAAATTGCAACATCGTAAGCAATTAGTTCCACTTCTTTTACATCCCTTAGATCCTGTAAATGGTAGGCACACTTCTATCCAAACCTTTTTTCAGAGATCTACTACAGATTCAAGGTAAAAACGCTATTAAGGATGTATGAAAAAGGTTATGATAATGGATTTAGCTGCATAGCTGAGGTCCTTTTGCACTATTTGGCATTCATTTCACCTTTGCATTCTTTTTCCTTTCATGCTTATTTCATTTATGATCAGCATTGCCAATGTTTTTGCTCTGTTGTAATAAATATTAGCGCAGCAATAAAATTCTTAAAAATGGATTGACCCCTTCTTTGACTTATCTTGTATAATATTGCACAAAGTCCTACTGTGTTCATCTTTCGATTTTGTATACACAAGCTCACTTATCAAAAAACTTCTATCAGAACAAATATCACTGAAATTTGCAGCTTTATAACACACGTAAGTATTCGATAAATTCTTTTTTACTGGGCAAAATTCTAACTTTTCATCACGGTAAAATTCTAGACGTAATGTTGACGAGTCCTTTGGCCACGTTTACTGAGCCAGCTTCGTCATTTTTCAAACAATTTCCTGTCATGTGGAACACTAAGAATTTGCAGTATTCAAGTAACTGGATAAGATTTCTTCCAATCACTTAGTTCCTTGTCACTCAAAGGGAAAACTAAATTCGATGATGGATTCGGTCAGGGCTTGAGAATATAACCGGCTTTTTTATCAAATTTTGAATGATAGACAAGCGCGATCTCGGGAATTTCAAAACAGCTGACGGTGTTCTCAGCTCTTTAGCATAAATCATTACTGCTGTTGAAGATCGAGAGGAAGCTCGCTAATTGAAGGCCTCGATTCTTCCAGAACACCATTGAATCTTGCCACAACGCAAATAAACGTTTGTTCAATATGTCAGTCGAAAACAAGTTTCATACTTCGCTTGAGACGAATATTTTCATCAGATGAAAAAAACCAGACACAGTTTACAATTGCCGATGTAGGAATATATTAGGTATTCACTTTCAGAATTGCCCACATTAGCGATGAAAATCAATTCAGTATTGCACTTCTTACTACTTTTATTTATCCTGTAAGATCGTCAATTAATGAATGATTGTTAACATTTGAAAATATGCAATGTCTCACCTTTAAGATGTATAGTGAGTCAGCAACAGCTTGAATCATTATATATTCAGTAGGTATGGAAACAAAATTATGTTTGTAGTCGAGCATTTTGTTGAACCCGTATTTAGAAGCGTACAACGGTGACATTTTCAAAACTGAAACATGTATGAGGTCTTATAAAAATTTTCGATTACAGAAAACAGTGAGGTCATCACAAAATTTCCACCTTTTCATGAAAAATGACCAATGGAAAGGAAAGAAATTTCGTTCTAAAAATTTTTATGTGCAGTATGCGTAATTATCATTCAAAATTATATGTCTCTGGAATAGAAAGTGTCTTTGGAATGGAAAATTTCTCAGAAGGAAGGTTGAAAAAGGCCCGCTGAAACATGAACTATTCAAAATCCTCAAAAGAATGGAAGACCGTCCTGTTCCTTGCAAATTCTTCACGAAAATACACACTGTCCTAAGGTGGTGGCTTTTCTAACATTTACATTTTTTCCTAATTCACTTTAGATGAGACGAACTAGGAAAATGAAATTTTGATGACAACTACGTCGTAACTTACCGCCATTTAGAACTGTATTCACGTCTCCAGCTATTTTCATCACCTTCTCAAATAATAGCGTGCCTAGGCCAGAATGTCGCCACTGCGGTCGCACATAATACATTCCAATCTAAGCATTTTTTGTAATCATCATTACATGAGATAATTTATGATGAAATGTTGATGACCTATCAACTGAATGCAAGTATTAGTTCTTCTTATAAACTTTGGCACTAGAGCAGTAAACACCAAATTTAGTAAGCAGAAATTATTGAAACTGGGTTCATTTCCGTTCGGTATAACAGATTTCTAAGCCTATCCCTTTCGGTGAACTAGAACTTTTCATAGAGAATGTTAATAATCATTCAAAAGAATGGATCTCTGGTTAGTACGGTGCTTGCCGGTTTCTTCTTTTATAACGCTGTAAAATTCAAAAGGAAACATGTTCCACATCGGCCGTGAAATTTAACTATTACTTCATTGGATGCACGAAAGGCGCAGGAACGTGTAGAGAAGAATCTATAAGTATCAAAATAAGACATTCAATCTGGAGTTTCATCCAGAGTGGAGAAACAATTCTCAATAAAAGAATAAAAATCATACTTCAAATAGGTGCCGCCAATCGATGATCGCGGCGATTCCACCTGTCCCTCTCTCCACCCCGTAGCTCTTGAATTGGCCAAAGAACACACCTCCGCGTACGTGAATCAATTTAATTTTCCCTGCTACACCACAGATAAACAGTCTTTCCATAAAACAGGAGTAGCGTTGAAATCGTTAAATCTTGCGCTATCGAATGATTACTAGTAGTCTAAAGAAAGGGCTCTGTACTGCGAGGAATATGTGCGTGTGTAATACAAATGTTTTTCTTTCGCTAAAGCGTTATACATGGGTCTTTTTGAAAAATTAGCAGGAACCGTGCTAGCAAGAGATCCACACTTTTGAATGATTTCTAATACTCCTCTTGAAAACTTCTTGTCCAGCGACAGGTACAGGCTTGGAAATCTATGCTACCAAACATAAAACCTACCCAAAATTGCTTAACAACACTGTTCAAAGTATGCGTCGTCATTCTGCGCATATTTTTACCATCTAGAGCGGCAAATCAATATCGCGATCATAGAATTTGTCATCCTTGGATTGAAAGAAACTGTCAATTTTCGATACAAACGAATGATGTCGCGGAACTTTTTCTTGCTAAAGAAGTGCTCCAGAGATCAAAAGAAGTGATATTCAAATGATGAAAAGTCAACACTCTACTGTGGATGATCCAGAAACTCCAAACCCAGTTCGGTCAATTTCCTCTTCCTCAATTTGACAATATGCAGCTTTGCCTTGACATGATGCAAAGTGAGAATGCGGCTTCGGCGACGTGACAGGGCTCAATCGTAGCGGTCCAGGGGTCGCAGTAGCGCTTAGCGTTGATCGTCTGTTGTTAACACTGTGTTGTTAACAGTGTTGTCAAGCAGTTTCAATTAATTTTGGTTAAGAAATCTTTTATTTATTTCTCTAGTGCCAAAACTTATGAGAAGATTCAATACATTCAGTGTATCAAAATCAATTAACGTTTTTCACCATGTGTTAAACTCAAATCAATTGAAGCAAAAGGTTACAAGGCTTCATCTCAAACGGTATATAAGTGCGGTTACACAGAAGTACGAGAATCAATCTAACAATTGTCGAGTACTCACATAGTAAATATCCTCTTGTGGGTCTCCTGAAGCTGAACGATCGAATGCTATACAGACACCTCCAACTGCCTCTTGCGAATCTGAGGAAGTTGATAACATAACCAGAAATTATAAGTGAAGTAAAATGGGGTATTCTGAAAAGCCGGTAAAGAAAATCGCTGCTCAGTTTTGATACTAAAAGTCTAAATTGCCCACTATAATTAATAGGCATGGAAAGTTGACAAAATAATTTCTCAATGACATGACCGGCAATGAGCATTCTTCTAAAGTATTCTAAAAATCATCATTTTTCCCAGAGAACCGTTCATTTTTTTACTTCAGTCCCTTTCAGTGTCCCATCTATTGAATAAAACTCTTGGCCGTAGTATGACTTGGCCGTTTACCTCGGTCAAATATGAAGCTGTCGCTGTTTGTTCGTTATCAATCTCCGTTGGTTGTAAACTTTTCCCTCAGCTTTTTCTGCTTCTCAAGTACGTAACTCGAGATAACGAGCAATCGTTTAACCATTCGGATCAACTGTCGTGGTGGTCCTCGCTGCTATTATTATTATTTTTTGGAAAGAACTCAGACTGGTTAAGTATTTTCTGCTTCTTAGTGCAGGCTCGATGTTCATCCCTCAATATCTCTCGTTCGACTGCTAATATAGACTTCGCTTCAAAACAGTATTAATCTGATAAAATGTTAGCATGTTATGAGTCTTTTATGAGGTGTGTAGCAGTTATGAAGTACCACACTGGCGCCTGTTAGCCCTTCCAGGCTCCTTAGTAGCACGGTGGCTTTTGGTTCAACCGATCACTTGCAGGGTACACACCACTACTTATGAAGGATCCGACGCAGAATCACAATCACCGCAAGTCAGGTGATGAAATCTTCCGAACCAACAGTCGAGCTCGTGGGTGGTGAAATGACTTAGTCAAATTATAGTACCATACCAAACCCATAAAAGACTCAGAACATGTTATCAGATCACCCTCAGTTTTTATCACCTTACTGTGGACATTTGCTTTTGAAAAATGGCGAGATGTTGAAATTGTTGCCTGTGAAGGAGAATACAGAGCAAAACACTGAACTTTCCAATCACGTTGCATCAATGAAACGAGAATTTGAAAGAGAAGAGTTAATCAGTTCATAGTGTTAATCCTTGAACAAGATCTGATTAGATTGTTGAGACTCTCCTAGAAGTGTTTTTCTGAATTGCCTGCCATCCAGATAATTATTGACTCGAGTGCGCTTCTCTTGGTCCCATTCACACGTTTCAAGCACTATAGTTATTCAGTAAGCTCCATTCAGACGAAGGGCGCTCACGAACAGTATCACACTTTCTTATATACCTTACTGATAGAGCCATTAGTCCCAAGCTGTTGAAATAAATCCATTCGGCTGACGTTTCGGCACATTTCTCCTTCTTCAGAGCCGATGATTCGACTCGATTGCCCACAATCGCTCGTCCTCGTCGTGGTCGTCTTCTTCGCTAGCGATCGAATCGAATCATCTCCAGTGGGCACCGTAGATTTGAGGCGATCGACTACGAAGGGGACACCACAATGAGGACGAATAACTATGGACAATCGACTCGTATTATTGGTTCTGAAGATAACGAAACACGTCGAACGTCAACTGAATAAATTTATAGTCAACAATTTCGTGCTATTGGCCTTATCAAAAAAGAATATATGATTGATTAGTAATGTCGAATTTGAAGTGATCGGATTCCAGTTATTTAGTATCACACTTCCAGATATAATCGCTTCTTCCTATTGCCCTTTTGCTAGAGTGTGATTATAAAAGCGCGATAGCTTCGTCCACGGAACCTGGATATACGCACAAAGAATTTGCCAAAGAATCCCGCAGGACGCTCCTTTTTGTCGGCTATGTAGAATCTAGATTGTCACAGGTTCACTTTTCTTCCATCTTAATGCAGGTTTTCAGCTAAATCAGTAACCAAATGAAACGCTTATACGTAAACAGACTAACGCACGTAGTTTCAACCAAGCGCAACAGAGACTAGAGAACATTCTCTACATCCACCTATGAGTCAGCATTAACACATGGGCAGTTTTCTCGCATTTAATCTTTATTCATCATCTGAGGAACTAGGCAGGCACCGTCAAGACAACGTGTCGTGATCCCTAGCAACGGAGGTCTACGATGGTATAAATCAAATATATCGATGATGTGTCACAATTTTCTGGCATATGAGAAAAAATAACAAACTAGCTATTCAAATTGTAGCTCTGACACGAAGTTCTTGTTTACCTCTATCAATGCCCATATAATACCAGAATTTTTCGAATGATTTTATCCATGTCGAGTAGTCTTCGGCCGCGAACGTCCCAGCCTTCCGTTCTCGAGCTCTGAAATACTGACTGAATATGATTGCTTTGTGGTGATGAATGACTATAGTAGGAATTGTGTGAATACCTTTTGATCAGAAACTTACATATTCTAGTATATGTATTCGATTTCACTCAGACGATTCGCATTCACATTTTACTCTGCGAATCACAGCACTCCTAACCTTCAACTCGTTTCCTCGCATTCATCCTCTACGAAGGCTTTCGAACTTTCCGCGTGGTTTCGACCGCTATTTGAGGATTCCGCCTTCTTCATAACGAGTGGAATGCTGGGTTGGGCAGATATATTTTCCTGCGAGCACGGAGGGACCCGAACGAAGGGCTTTCATTATGGTGATCGTTGATTGATGCAAGAGAGTGTTGAAAGAGGGGGTCGAACAAGGGCCTTTGCTTCCGGACATCTTGCACAATCAAAGACTCCGCCACTGCCCCTTTTGTATCTAGTCTATAACTCATAACTCGCTGAGAACGATGTCGGTCGACTTGTCGACAGTCTTGAGAATATATTGGTCACTAATGGCGAGGTCAGTTGGAAGCCGTTTATACGTAATACTGTTCGTGTTATCCTTTGCCTCTTTCAGTACTCACTCTCAGTTATAACACCACATGTCCCCAGATAGTGCATTTAGCTCTAAGGTTTGAGTTGCTCTGGGTAGCACACAAGGTCGATGGTGGATATCTCGCGCTCATGGCGCATCAAGCCATACAGCCCTTCGGGATCGGTAAATTGATACTGAAGTGGTCTCAGGCTCGTCTAGGAGGTCAACGAACACTGACTCGCTACAGAGAGAGGCCACCGCGAGTCATTGTAAAAGCCAGATATGGATTCAATCACCTCAAGCGAAGTTAGAGATTGTAGACAATTGCATGGCGCATCCCTCAGGCACTTACGACGCCAAGAGTTTTCTTATCCATTATCTCTTTATAGTGGATGTTTATAGCGAGGTTCAAAAAATAGCCGATTAAAAGACATATCCCTCAAATTTAATGACAGCCGAAAGCCATAGACTAAAACTGGTGAAGACCACAACTTTCACGCGGTCTAGACCGAACATTTTCCCCCGTCTCTACTCTCAGTAGGGTAACTGGTGAGACATTTGGCTCCGATGAGCCGGAGATACTGCCAAAACGTCATAAACCACTGCCACGTCAACGTCAAAAAGCTTTACAACATTTTCTCGGACTATATTGAATCTTTATGAATTTAAAGCTTTTGCTTATTTCCTCTCTGTCATCTGAACTTCGGAAGTGCGCTAAGGAAGTCACGATACCCATCTTCAAAGCTCACATGGACTTTCAATCATCGAATAGTCGATAGAATGCTTTTATAAACTGTCCGAATGATATATCTACTCAGAAAAAAGGTTCAAGTCACGAGTATACGCAGCCATAAAATATATTTGCCTTTGGCTTGTTTCTATTCATAAATCTTTTCTTTTACTTCTGCATTTAGCATTTTCCTTCCAAACTCCACTCTTTAGTCACTGTGTAGCATTATGGAAAGAAAGTTCTATAAGCTACGAAAATAGCTGTTCAATTATTTGTCAGCATAAATTTCCGTAATTACATCATATCAACGCTCAATGGCATCTTGAGGACCATTACGCACTTATTATCACCAATAATCAAAGATAATCGATGTCTTATCATTTTGAATTGTTTCATGAAGTTTCAGCTATCTGTAGTTCTTATTATTGTGGAGCTTAAACAAGGTTAACTCGGCTCGATTACACTGGAACGGAATGCATTTGTAATTTGAACAGCAAGCTAGCTCACAAAACGGTAGATCCGTAGAGGCTTTACTCAGACCAAAGAACCCCTTGGCTGACTAGTTTTTTAACTGAAAGCTTATCATCAAATTGTAGTAACAATTACTCATGCGAGAAATGAGTATTTGAATTTCGTCTTATTTATTTGATTTCTTGCCAGCTAATAATTTTTTTTTTGGTCAGGGACTGCTGCTGAGTGATGGGTATGATTTACAGCAGAAAGTTCATTCTAAACAAAGGTCATTGAAAAAATACGACAATTTCACACCCCCCCCCCCTTTCCCCCCCTATCTAGTTCAGTTGAAGTTTAGCTAGCGGTGAACCTATACTGCGCTAGCGTCTGGCGATGTATTTGGGACTCTTCTTGAAAAAGGAAACACTAATTGATGGCCCCATATTAACAGTGTTGTGATTACCAGGTTCTCTACGCGAAGGATTTCAACTGAGCAGAGTCGAATTAGGTGATAACAAATAGAAACTGCAATTTTGATCCCATTAACCGGGCAGCAAGGAGGATAAAGCATCCTGCGCTCATCAGTGTAGGATGCGCAGTGTGTACAAAAATCGAATAGGCAACTCATTGCATATTTCACTTAAAATGATATGGTGGACTCTACTAATCTACCTGCCCCTAGTGTTATTCTCCCGAAGTTTTGCATGAATTTACCTCCAATAAAAGAAAATATGAGCCTCATTTGGCAGAGGACGCGGAATGAACCAACGACCTCGTGTACGTATTTTGTGGGACTTCCATCTACTGGGTTAGGCGGATCTCAGAAAAAGTAATAGACAAAGCTTTCAGACTTGATATACATCTGAGGACGAGCTATTTATTAGACTCCATTAGTTAAATTTATTGGGTGCACAAATATGCCTTCGCCGTTTAATTATTGTTTTGCTGTGATAACAGTAAAATGAAACATATACAAATTCTTTTTTTGTTTGAAAGTATTAAAAAGTTATTTATTTCTATGTTTTCTATATATAAAATATTCCACACGATGGTTTTTTTAGGACTTCGAAAATGACGACTTTTGTTTCCGAACAACGCCATTTGAGGAAACTTTATTAGGTACATTCAATAGCGAGAAGTAAAAATTGCTTAATTTTTGTATCATTCAGTTGCGAATTTTTTTGTGAACATTTTGGTAAACAATTTATCTATACTGACTCTAAGGGAGCTGCCGTGGGAACAAATTCACTTACTACTCATGCACGAATGGCGCGTAGAGGAAAATGCTAATGAAGCAACGTGCAAAATAAATGGAGCTTCCTGTGGCAGAGCCCAAGCTGACTGATCGTACAGGCCGTTCTCTAAGCTTTGAATATCGCGAACCACATCCTAGCCGTTGTTTCTACCACTATGTCATTGCCTAAGCTCCATTAATCATGCATACTTTTCAATTTGTTGCAAAACAAAGTTCGATCTCATGTTACAAAACCAATCAAAAACGTCATAAAATAGCTGAGATGAAGGTTACGAGAAGGTATTACTTTACACGCCATACTCTCCCGACATTTCATCGTCAGATTTCCACTTGAAATTGCAAATTCAAATTACGTATTAGCGAATTTTAGAAAGACTTTACCAATTTTTACCAATTTTGCCTACAAAATTTTTTTTTATGGTATTTACAAAGTACCCAAAATGTGGGAAAATGATATTGTTGACGTTGGAAGTTACATTTGAATAAACTTTAGTGTAAAAATTTCTTGTAATCATTGAATATTTGAACCGTAAAAAGTGGCGCAGTCAGATTTGACTCCTGATAAAAAACATTCGTAGCGACGTAACTTCCTAAGGAAGTCAAAGAATGCAAGGATGATGACCATTGTCAACTTTGAGTCAGCTTATTTTACCATACAGCGAAAATTATACTTGCTTTAAAAACGTTGAGAACAACGATTTTTTTCTTTTCAGAAAAAGTTTTCTAGCTGCACTATGAGAAGTTGTAATCGTCGGGAGCCTATCAAACATAATGTCTCTATTTTGATTCTTAAACTCGTACTTCAAACACTACGGCTGGAAACTTATCCAACATCTTGAATGATTTTTCTGTACCTTTCCGTCAGCCGACACGGGATGAAGAAACGATCTTCCTCTTTCTGGAGAGGAACTTTTCATAAGAATGTTAGGAATCGCTCGAAAACCAAAATCTCTGGCTAGAGCGGCATGTAGCCGATTCTTCGGAAAAGCCTCTTTACGCTTTAGCGAAAATAAAACAACTGTATCTCACACACGAGTTTTTCTCGCAAGGCAGAACTCTTTCTCTAACAATTAGTTATCAATCAGTAGCGCAAGATTTAACATTTTCTACATTCTAATTATTTTTTAGAAAGATCGCTTCTCTGCGATGCAGCTCGGGGAATAAGATTGATTCCCTACGAGGGCATGCGTTTTCTGGCCCATTCACGGATTGCGGGTGAGGGCAGGGGTGATTCCCGCGATTTTAACACGGTGATCAATCAATGCCACCGATGCTATACACATACGAGGCACGATTTTTGCTATTTAATTAGGACTTTTTCCTCCGTTTAGAAAAGAAAACCCAGATAAAACGTATGACTCTAATATTGAGAGATTTTCTCTACACGTTCATGTGCTTTTTGTGCTCCCAACGAAGTAGTAGCTGGATTGTGCGGCCGTTGTGTAACATAATTTTAGTTTCAGTTTTACAGCGTCATGAAAGGGTCTTTTCAAAAGCAACCACATACCACTCTAGTTAGAAATTAAGCTATCGAATGATTACTAACATTCTTATGAAAAGTTCTTATTCAGCGAAAGTGGCCGTTTTCTCATCCTGTACCGTCTAACGGAAGAGAACTAATTTTTCATACCATATAATCATGTTAACAGCTACCGTTTCTGCCTTAAAAACTCTGAAATATTTTCAAATTTTTGAATTTTATTTTTAGTTCTACCTTTGGATTCTGACCATACTTAATTTTGAAAGAGCGCAGTGTAGTAATTATATGTGTGATTAGCCCTTTCAAGACGACGTAAGTTGTTGTACTACATCCACGTGACCCTTTTGACTAATTCTTCACAACCAGTTCAAAGCTCTTTGAGCGCTTTCTAAGCACTTTCTCCATGGTTCAAATCAAAAAGTAGATTGCTAATCTCAAGAAATTAGTTTGTCGCGCTAAAAATGGTACTGATTAATACAATACTACCAGTTTCAACACGATAACGAGCAACTCTATGATTGACTCGCTCCAAGGTTAATACGATAGAGCAAAATTCCTCCTAAAAACAGTAGGGTTCCGAACTGATGAACTATTCTAAGAATGGGAAAAATTCTCCGTTCTTTCATCGCCAATGTTTCAACCATCGTAAGAAATGATTGAATGCATATCTGCTGTTTACGACTTGTGGTGGCCTATCAATGTAATCCAGGCTCCTTTCCTGCAAGACAAATATAGCACCAATTTGCCGACCTCCGTCGGATGGGAGGTTTGTTAAGCCTGAGATGGAGGATCGAACTACTGACCGTGTGCGTGACTGTTGCACAGCACCTCAAACTAATGCCTCACACGCATCCCAGGACAAAGACGCTAAGAACAATAATAAAATGCAAGTTTAGGTTCTACCGTTACAACACTACAATGATCTCACGAGATAAAATAAAGTTTTCCCTTATGCACAGCGACAATATTCACTGAGAGCAGCTCAACTCACAAAGATGCACTCACCCAGTCGAGGATCTCCAGCCAATGTTTGTTGTCCGGATTCAGAACGATGTCTATTTGTTGTAAAGATTTCGTCATGTTGTACGATTATGCGAATCGAAAAAAAGAAGCAAGGGCAAAAATCGCATCAACCATGAGAAAGCACGATGAAATAGGCGAGCATCCTTGATTTTGAAAATGGAGAATCGGAAGAGTATGTTAGATATGCTAAGAAATGAGTAATATCTCAGTCATGAAAGACTCAAAGATTAAGACACAGAAAGAATTTGGAGAAAAAATTTAGAACGAGCATTTTTCACATGGGCTTTTGTCAATCCAAGCAGAAAGATGGGTTGAAACGTATAGTTCTAGGATCGGCTATTAGTGATGGAAGGTCAGGCCATCACCTTATGCTGATCTTAGTGGGCGATTGACTGAGCGATTACACCGCAGGAGCTAATTATCAGTTCAAGTCACTGATGACAAATCAGTCTGCCACTGACGCTGTTGATCATCTCCTACTATCTTCTGTCAGTAATGGTCTTTCACTTGTTTTACTCAATCCAACCACAATTTGAATGCGCGCCTAACCATCTACCAAAAACTGACTTATGGTCTCGAAATCTAATAAGCATGACTCTAAATATCACACAATACAACCGCTTACATTGCCAAAATTGAGAGTAAAGAGCTGGAATCAATGACTACGTTGATTTTCAATGAGAATTATTGAGTGAGAATACGATTCTTCGACTTATTCACCAACTTCTTGAATATTTCATTAAGTGGAGACTAACCGTGCAGAGATTACATGAACTGTTAATGCACTTCCCAGATCAAAGTAGCAGCCTTGTATACTTTGTCATATCAAATGTGATCACGAGGCATTCCTACCTGTGGTTCAAGTTTGGGTTGATGGAGTATATCGAGAGTTAAAAATCATACACTCTGAGGCTGTGTTTCTGCGCGAGAATAATGACTTCTACTTCAAAATTTTCCCTGTTGTGTGTGTGTGACCTATGGGAGCCTAGTGGAATACTTGGTTCTGCTTCAAACTTGCCGAATAAGTGTTTTTTTATACGGCTACAGATTGGCCCACTTTGTTCGTCGGTGTACTCATCGGCGCACGATTTATAACAGAGCAGCTAAACAATACTCGTACTCATGCAGTAATCGCCTTACCGTTAGGGCATATTATGCACTCTTGCGTTCTACACAGACGGTTATACAGGCGATTACGAACTTGTTGGCACCTTAGAGTATGCGCCGATATTTGAATCATTGTTACCGATTTCTCTAGACCTGCCCTTTTTGTTCCATAGCTATCTCATATCGCTTGGAAAGAAGTGATAAAGTAACTTTGCTTACGCGGAAATTATCTTTTCGAGACACGTTATTTCCTCCGAACGATAAATAGATTGGATAAACGGGTAGACTACTCTGGGTCCCAATAAAAGAGCACCTAGTCGGTAAGTTCAAAGCTAGGCCAGGTATCCACTAGGCTCAAATGAGGCAAAAACACGGATTTCTAGATTAAAGCCACCATTCTAGCACAAGAGCACTAAGCCTGTGCGCGTACGGTTTTGAAGCATTCTGGATAAACTCCATCAATCCATACATGAACCGCAGGGATGGTTGCCTTGCAGCCATACTTCGTATGACACAGCATACTAAACTGTAATTCTAATGTGAAAGTGCATTCGCAGTCCATGTGGTCTTACAGTCTTGGGAATATATTGGATATTAATGGCGAGGTTAACTGAAAGCCGTTCATAATGTTATACTACTCGTGATATCCTTTGCCTTCTTCAATTATTCACTTTCAGTTAAAGCTCTACGTGTCGTCTGAAATTATTAACTAACAGTGCATTTGGCGCAGTGGTTCGAGGTGTTCTGCGTCGTACACATGGTCGATGGGGGTATCACGCGCTCATGCTAGCAAGAATTAGACTAACGCGGTCAACCTGAGTTATAGTATTATGGATACAAGCAGCTTATAGAAAAAAATCAGTTGCTCATAGACTACATGTTGGTATTGAATCATCGAAGATTCTGCTATTCACAAATATATTTATAAAATGATTCAAATCTCCTTTTTCTTGTAAAATCAAATGTTGTGCTCAGTTCACCACTCTGCAGAGCAAATCCGCCAATAGTTTGTTCTGCTTCTGAGCTTGGACATGGGTGCTGCAAAGCTTTTATTTGCCTAAGTTTTTGGTATCTTCGCTTTCCCTGAAGCCGGTTTGATTCGAATCGACTGCCCAGATCTCTTCTTCCTCACATTGTGAGTTCCCGATACCGCATAAAGTGGAATCTTCTCGAGTAGAGTGTTTGTACAGCACAGCCCTTAACTCAGTGCTGATTGAGAAGGCTACCACTATACTTCCGAGGCGCTTGCTCTGGAATCACTGTGCGTATTTTTAAATAATCAACTCTCAGCCCAGGTTAAACAAAAGTAGTGGATCTTCGAGAATGTATCGTACTGTGCTTCATTCGTGATCAGTGGCCCTTTGACGAAGGCTCTGAAGCTGAATTTTTTAGAGGATAATTTAACACTCTGAAACTAGTTTTGGGTTTGTTCTCTATTTATCTTATCGCCCTTCCTCACAGTGCTCTAAAAATGCTTATTACTGATCAGTGTTCGTTTCTTTTCAGGAAAGTACTGTATCTAGTTGCCTTATCAGTCAATGTTTTTACAGCGCACAATATTCGCATTTTGTGAACATTTTCTGAATTCAATAAATTCTTCAGTACTACTTATTGTCCTACTTACACTTAGGCTTACAAATTCTCACACTGACTTTATTGAATGCTGTTCAGAACACACTTGTCTCTATATATTGCTTCCAGATGGCATACACACATCAAAACACTAGCGCGCATTGCTTCCAATGCTCACGTATCCAGGGGTTCGTTTGTCAAGAATAGCATTTTCGAGGCAACATTACCCCTTGAAGAGCTCAGTAAGTCAAAAAAGGTTATATTCAATTTTGAACGTAGTTACCTCTGCTCATAGTGGATTTCTTTTAGTGCAGCAAAAATTTTGAAATTCGCGATTCTTTGCCTACAAGAAATTCACTTCTGCTATCACGAGAAGGTGCTGATTTCTGAAGGTTCTTGACTAATACACCTGTCGGTTTCCTGCTTTATGGGGTTATTTAGAATGCGATAACGAGTAAGGGATGAGATTTGACCAACAAGATAAGACCAATATATCTCCCAAGTTTCACACTGTTGCTTTGCATTAAAAAATTCTAGAGTAGTAAAGCTCATTTTTTTACCCCTAAAATCTTGATTGTAAACATTTTGACATTGAGATAACAGTCACTGATCACCTTTAGTGTTTACCCAAATTTTACCTTTTTCTTTTTTTTTGTTGTTCAACAATTAGTCTTATCTAATTACGGTCAATAATTTAGCATTTTTACATCTGCTATCCACATTTTTAAGGTGATTATGTCAGTGTTCGGTAGAGTATCTTTTTTATGATCTGAAATCTATAACCCGAAACGGAGGTTAAGGATTAGAAAGAAGAGCACATTGAGAAAGCTCTCGTAACTTGCTCTCCAACATCAGCTTTGCTTGAAATGGGATCAGGAAATCTCGCATGGATCTATAGGTTACTCGAGATTCTTTATATTTTAACTTGCTGTGTTAGAATGCTTCAAATATACTTAAGAGAAATGAATGGTGAACAAAAATTCGACATCAAACGGGAGTTGAACCCGCGTTTGACTCATAGAGGAGCGAGTGCTATCACTACTACACCGAGGCCATCACTTACCCATCACCTATTCTTCGATATCTCACTATCATAGCTGTCAGCCACCAACCGTTCAGGTTTGGCCGGGTGAATGCCGGTTCAATTCCTGCCTAAGGTCGAGTTTTTCGCTCACCACTCAATTTGCTTTGGTATATTTGAGATATCATAACAATGCAAAAATATGAGGTAAAATAAAAGGAATTTTGAGTATTATATATGCATATTGGCTGTATGCTTAGCAGGGTATAGAAAGCTATATGTGCTGATCGGACCAAACCTGTCAACGGTTGGTGACTGATAGCTATTATAATGAAATATTGAAGAATGAGTGATGGGTAAGCGGTGGCCTTGGTGACGTAGACGTAACATGGACCTCCAGTATGGATGGAACGCGGTTCAACTCTTGTCGAGGTCGAATTTTTACTTACCACTCAGTTCTCTTAGGGATCTAGAAATGTTTATGCAAAAGTTCGTATCTTCAAAAGCATATCGTTAGTGGTGTTACGATAGATATTACCCAAAGAAGTACGTTCGAAAAGCTTCATACTTGCCTTTAAGCATAGTTTCCATTCGCTTCTCTCGCACGCACTTGTCGTTCATAGCGGTGGTGTAGGTCGATCATGACGACTTACAGAAGGCCCATTCCGTTATTCCAAACTCGTTAGCATCTGCACCCGCAGATGGTTAAGTTAACCGTGAACACGTCCGCCTATCGTTTGCGTGGTTTTCTAGGAGGGATCTTGCATTCTCTTGAAGTCCACTTCATTTTTCTTTTCGTCCATCTATCATCTATTTTTTCGCCATGTGACAGGCCCATCTTTTTTTCGCTATCGATGTAAATATTTCTGATACGGCTCACTCGCTCTCCATTTTCTGTGTGATTCCTCCTTAATGTCGCTTCCTTGTTGATTGAACGTCGAAGATAAACTTATGATGTAAGTTTAGTGAATTTATCTTCTAGGTGAAAAAGGCAGCGAAACAAGAGCACATTACACAGAATATAGTTGCAGTTCGCAGAGTTGATAAAAAGTGGAAATTTTCCGAATAATAAGGTCCTCTTTCCTACAGTCAACAACTTAATATGAGTCTTTCCAGTAAAATTCAATACTTTATGGCGACAAAATTTCTCCGAAATCAAAATTTCATTATAAAAAGCCAAAAATTCCCCTGTGAAGTTACAAAAAATAACTCCGATTGCACGTTATCCTTCCTTTGGTAAATTGACCCCTCTATAGAAGTCCTTCTACAAAAACTTATTATGAAATTGGTATTTTTCAAGCTATCGAATGACTACAAAACGCAAATTGAAAAGGAAGAATTGATTGCGATATAACAATTGGAATTATATTCCCTTTCCCGACAGTGTGATTTTCTCGTTCAAACATAGAGGATTTTTCGACACATGGGGTCCTCTTTACTATAGAACTATTCTTAAAGTCCTTCTTAATATTCATCAAAATCAAAGTTTCCCAAGATCAAAATTCGTGATATAATCCCAAAAAATTTGATGTAAAGTTGGAACACTTAACTCCGAAAGCAAGACGTATTTTCTTCTTAGTTAACACTTCTTACTCCCAAAAGCCAAGCTAATTGCTGAAATCTCCAGTTCTCAAGTTACCGAATAGTTACTATCAATCTGTAAAAAATGTCTTTTTGGAAACAGGAAGGAATTACGAGTACACGAGTTGATATACGGCTACCGCATTTCACGCAATTCGTGATAGAAAAGAGGACTTACAAGACCAACTGAGTGTCCTTACTCCTAAAAATATGTCCATAGAAGCCCATCCAAGATACTCAATTTTTCATAGAGAGAGAGTCTACTAATTTTAAAATTCCAGTACACACTACCAGAAAAATCCGCTGTGGATCTGGAAGAGCGCACTTCGGGATTAAAACCTCGCCTTTTTTCGTTGAAAGTGTTGTATGGAAATCCTTCGACGAATTGAGCTTAGTGTGAGAATCGACATTCGTCAAGCTATCAAATGATTACAAAGTATAGATTAAAAAGAAAGAGGCAAATGTTATAGAATGATTTGAGGAAATTTCCTTCCCAAGAGATGTGGTTTTTTCGTTGAAACATCCTTTAATGCTGATTCCCTCACAAATGATGTTTCAGCGAAACCACATCTCTTTAAAGGAAACTTTCCTCACGTCGTTACATAAAATGTTCCCTCAGAACCTCAAATGAACTAATAAATTTCTATTTTCATAGAAGCGCGTTGATATAAACCCGCCGTCGGCCCGCCTCGAGCGAAAACGGTATATGTGGTTTCCACGAGGTTCAATTTGTGTTTAACCCTTCAGGACGACGTGCGTTATTGTTTTATATCCACGTGGCCATTTGAACTGACTTTTTAGAAACAGTCAATGCATCGGAGGCCTCTCACAAGAGCAATATAATCCGACAAATTTTGAGCCTTTCATGAAATCTTCTATGGGCACGTATACAATTTTGAAAACAATTGTCTAAAGCTCTTTGAGCGCTTTTTAAGCACTTTTCCATTGTTTGAACCGAAAATGGAACGGTGATCTCAACTGATCAGGTTGAAGTGCTAAAAGTTGATACTGATTATTATATTTGGTTGTAAAGAAAGTTTAGGGGCACTTGTGAAAGGTTGAAAATTTATGCATGAATTCCAGGCAAAAATAATAACAATTATTCTTTGAAATAAAGGCCATCATTTTCTACGATTTGCTGCCATGAGTCACAAAAGTTGGCACAGTTGTATGAGAAACATGAAGTTTGGTTGCCAGTTCGCGAACACTTGACAAAGATTCATCTTCCAAAGCAGCAATCAAATCTTCGTCGTTTAATTTTGTTGGACCCCTAGACGAGGCTTGTGTTCGAGGTCAAGATCTCCGGCATTGAGTATTGTTGAAACCAGCCTCCAGAAGCAGATTATTGTGCTCCACCTTCGACTGCGTTGATCTCATCGACTGCAGCTCGCTGTGAAAAACCCTTTCTCCAATAATGACACAATGAAACACGAACTTCGGCTGCATTGACGGATATGGCGGGGCTTTTACAAAAAGAAAATAAAGACGATTATTATATAGGCTTTCAGTGAGGTTATCCCACATGAGAAAGTGTAATATTCCTATAACATGAATGGGAGTTATCTCGTGCTTTTTAGAGTTCCCCAGAACTTTCTTTCCGAAGCGAGGTAATACAACACTACTAATTTCGACACAATGACGAGCACCTTTATGACTGGTTCGACCTGAGGTATAATTCGATAGAGCGAAGTCCTCTCTAAAGAACATTAAGGATCTGGACTCATAAAATATTCCAAAGATCGAAAATTGTCCACTGTTTCGTCGTCAGTGCTCTAATCATCGTAAGAGATGATTGAATGCATATGTTGTCTTTACGACTCGTTGTGGCCTATCGATGTTAACCAAGCTCTTACCCTGCAAGACAAATCTGTACCGATTTGCCAACCTCCATCGGATGAAGGCCTGAAAGCCTGGGATGGAGGATCGACTTGCTAAAACTAAACAGCCTTTCCGAATGTGCAGCGGTAATATCCATTGAGAGCTCAACCCATGGAAAACACTCATCCAGTCGAGAATCTCCAGCCAAGGTTTCTTGTCCGGATTCAAAACGATGTCTATTTCTTGTACAGATTTTGCCATGTCGTACGATTACGTGAGTCGAAAAAAAAAGAAATAAAAGCAGCAATCATATTCAGCATTAGAAGATCTGATGAAATAGGCGAATATCCTTAATTTTGAGGCAAGAGAATCGAAAGGGTAATGCTAGTTGTGTTGAGAAATGAGTAATATCTCCATCATGAAAGACTTGACGTAAGACACAGAAAGAATCTAGAGAAGATAAATCAGACAGAGCATTTTTTTTCACACTGACTTTTGTTAGTCCAGGCAGAAAGATTGATTGAGACGTATAGTTCTAGGAATTGCGTTTAGTGATGGATGCCGAGGCCATCAGTCCATGGTGGCCTTAGTGAAAGGTTGATTGAGCGATCACTTTATTGAAGTAGATTATCACTTCAAGTCACTGATGAAAACCAGTCTGCCGTCGACGTTGCTGATCATTTTCCATAGTTACTAACGGTTTCCTGACTTGTTTCAGTCAATCCAGACAGAATTCGAATGTGCATCTATCTGTCTACCAAAACTGAGTCGAGGTCCCGAAATCTGTATAATAAGCAAAGATCCGTTTACGTGACTAAATTCAAGAACAAAGAGCTAAAATCATTGGCAACCTAGATTATCGGTGGGAATTATCCAATGTGAACAATGGAATGGATCACACGTAGAAAATGGAAGCACTGGGAAACAAACGAAGCCACATTGATTGCCTCATCGTTAAAATCGACATATGCCCTCTAAGGATTTGTACAGTAACAACAAGATGACAATACCGAATTTACTCAGACAGCGAGGAGAGTGTAAGGTCAATACCCTGGAAAATTAGTAGATTAGAAGCATGACCATTGATGAGATAGCAGCTCTGCCATAGGCTAGTGGAATAATATGAGAAAAGGCGTTGCATGAAGTGTAGCATTTTAGGGAAGAAGTTAAGGAACTAGTGGTGGCGCAATAAGAGATGAGACCATATCGTAGGTAGATAGTGGCTTTCATAGTAGAATAGCGAAATAATTTGAGGGACTCACGCCATATCGATTACAACAGCAGTGGTGCATTAAAATAATGAAAGGGTGCAGCTGTAGGAATGAAATAGCTTACACGCATCAGTGACTGCCAATGATCAGTTATGAGCGGCTTGGTAATGAAAGTGATTAACGATGTGGATTGCGAGTCACTTTGGCTCCTTCAGGCTCTGAAGAAGGCGAAAGCGCTGAAACGTTAGTCATTCATACGACCTTAATACAGTAATAAACATTTACGAGTTTGCAGCTTTCGCAGAAAGAACTCTGAGAATAGTCGCTAGGGCACGTGTCGCGTTCTCAGGTGGCGGATAAAAAAAATTTTCTCAAGCGCTTATTCAGAGAACTCGATTAATCACAAGTGATGTTTATCAATGCAATTCATAAGATATAAAGGTTAAGATACTTGGCGTTTACTGAGTTCATTTTTATGCTCCGATCTCATTTGTGGTTTGTATTGTGGGTCTGCACCTACAAGAATAGTTTCCCAGATTAAAGTACTATAATACAATTACATTTCCAAAGCAAAGTGGAGAAGTAACGTGGAAGGAACTTTGACGTGTGAGCGTCATCAGCCAGTCACTCTATGGAAATACCGCGTTGGGGCTGAGCAGGTGTTGAAAAGCAGACTGGATCGCTCGCATACACTACTGATGTAATGGCAAATGTTCGGTATAAGAGTGTAAACAGTTACCATTTCCATGACACGACTAATTGAATTCAAAAGACCGACCAAGAATCACTGTTAACCTAGACATTCTTCAACAAGTAACAGATTTTTTTTTGTCAGTGAAACGCGAGATTGTTGTAAAACAATTTATTCGATTAGCTGACGTTTCGGCAGTTTCTCCTTTTTCAGTGTCTAGAAGTAATAGACTACCATACCACCTAGATAGGCAAACGCCTCCAATACTTTAACAGAAGAAATCACTAAATCTAGATTCAAATCATATTGAGCGTACAACTACTTTTCATCATACACACCGCTTATGAGTCGAGTCTATGATTTGAGTGTAGACCAACCGTGCAGTGATTACGTGGGCTGCCAGTACTCTTCCCAAATCAAAATAACAGTCTTGTATATCGCGCCATGTCGCGTGTGATCGCAAGGTATTTCTACCTGCGGTTCATGTTTGAACTGATGGAGCTTATCCAGAATGTTTCAAAGCCGTACGGACTGAGGTTCTGTAATCTTGTGAGAGAATGGTGACTTCTATTTCATAAACATCTTCATTAACCTTTGTGGCCTATGCGAGCCTAGTAGGGTGCTTGGTCTAGTATTACGACTGTCACTTAGGTGTTCTTTCATACGGATACAGAGTGGCCTACGTGTTGCGTCGATGTGCTAACGTCGCACGTTTTATAAGTGATTAAATAAACTATACCCGTACTCATGCAATCATCGTTTTTTCCGCCAAGGCATCTTATGCATTCTTGCGTTTTAGATAGACGATCTTTTGAGCGGTTGCGAACCAGCTGGTGCCTCAAAGTATTCGGTGATATTTGAATATTCTTCACTGAACTTCGTAGGCCTTCCCTTTTCCAAAAGCGCTTTATAGATACATTTATTTTGCTTGAAAGGAAGGGAGGGATAAAGGGAATTCGCCATTGCCGGAATTAAAATTTCGGAGTGTATTATTTCCTCAAAACGATAAATAGATCGCAGAAAATGGTAGGCCGCCTGTGTCCGCATAAAAAAAAGCTACTACGCGAGCTCAAAACTGATTCAAGTGTTTCATTAGGCTCGCACAGAATACAAACATATAACGGGGAAGATTCTGAAGTGAAAGTCACGCACAAGAGAACAAACCAACGTGTACGGATTTTGGAGCAATCTATGTAAACTCTATCAACTCAAACATGAGCCGCAGAGAGGAATCCTCGTAATCACATGTGATACAACATAGTGTATGAGACTGTTATTCTGATATGGAAGTGCATTAGCAGTCCATGTGATCTGTGTATGGTTAGTTTCCAGTTTGACAATCTAATGGAAGACTCAAAAAAGCGGTGATGAGGATAAAGAGCTGTTCAGCGCTTGATATGATTAAAATTAAGGTTTCGGGTTTTCTTTTTCGTTAGAATAACAGAAGTGTTTGACCGATCGGGTTCTGAGTAACCCGATATTTACCAGGCTCTTAAGAAGGCAAACCTGTCGAAATTCAAAAAGTCGAATCTTATCTCACAGGAAAAAAAACTGTGAGTTCCACGCAATTAAAATTATTTTAGGCAGTATTTTTCTGATAAAAGATGCCTATGGTTAACCTCAGTCCTTAGAAATATATTGATTAGATATGCCGAAACCAAAAGTTGTTTATATGTATATATTATTCGTATTCCTCCCTGAATATTTACCACCTCATCGTGGCTTGGAGGTATTCCTGAGTGTCCGACTACGAAGTACAGAGGAACATACAACCACCCAGCAGGGCCACCCAGGCTGAGAAGAAGTGCGACGTTTCCACCCGAAAAGCCCAGGTAGGAGTATCAAGAATGACCAGCGTCTTGATAGCTATTAGTCGCAAAGTGGTAATGTCCCCTGATCCGCAAGAGTCGGTGCCTGTCTGGTGTGGTGACGACCCGAGGAAGGCCCTGGCTAGGCTATCTTCGGCTCTGTAGGCAAAAAAACCAGCTCATCAAACAAGAAAATTTTTCCGTAATGCACTGCACAATGTGTGCCCTCGCCTACGACGTTTGGCGGTGAGATGACCGGTTAGAGGCGACCAAATCTCAGGTTCAACTGGATGTCATCGGTGAAGGGCAAAACAAATACGTCCACGACATGTCATGGAGACTGTTTCTCGCTTTGCATCTATGACACCAGAACAGTCTGCTCAGATGCCGAGCTTAACGCACTTCTTGAGGTCGCTGTTTACAATGAATTTCATGTGATCTCTCTGCAAGAGAAGAAAAACAGGAGTACAGACATAAGGCAGTTAGTAGACGGTACCCTTTATTTATGGAACGAAGTCTCCGCCGCGAAATGTCGAAGGCGGCGGCTTTGTCGTTCATCCATACGTCTTCTATATAGTCATTTCGTACGAAGTCTTATCACCGCGCATGGCTATACTTTGCCTCTAACTTTCATATCAAAAACTTAGTTTCAATAATTGTTACTCAGTACTTTCACAGTGGATGAGGTCGAAATAGACGTATTATACAGTAAGTTGGAGGAAGTCATCCGCAACGAGAAGTTCTTGTACAAGTTCATTAATATAGATTTCAAAGCCGGATTAGGATCGGCTAGCGAAAATGAATACACGAGAGAAAAATTTGAAATGGGAGAACGAAACAAGTACGGATACATTCTTGTCGGACTCCTGCCCGCGGCACGTCTCTTCTATGTGAGCTCATTTTTCGAGATGAGAGAAAAATGCTGATGGCAAGGGAGATTTTTCAACTGCACGACTTATGCGGATATTGATTACATACTTACGAACAGAAAATGGTGCCTTTTTAACATTTCAATTGGACCAGGATTCTGTACGCAATCAGATCGCCACCTCATACATGCGAAGATTCGATTCAGCAATAAACTGGAAAGGAAGTGCTGTCATCGCTCAAAAAGCAAAACTAGTGTAGGAGAACGTTTGATGAAAATCGTTCGACTGATTCGCGATATACCCAATAAAAAGAATCTTGCTTGATTCGCGATAGTTGGACTAAGGTTGTTCTTAAGCAAATTGCAAAAGAGTCGCTCAATGTACAAAATCATTCTAATTTGTAGTATTATGCATATAAGCATCATATAGCAGGAAATCGCTGAACATGGACTACGGTGTAGAAATTGATTCATAGAAAATTTCAATTTTCGCAAGCGTAGATAGAAACGAAAAAAAAACCACTAAGCTTGAGAAAACCATATGATTTTCCTGCGAAAAGACGTAGCATCTGCAAACAAGACAATCTATCATTTATATGCAGTAATGTTGACTGATGTGCAACATATCACCTGATACCGACACTGAACCCAGTCAAGCTGACGAATATTGGATACAAGTAGAATCAATAAGAATTTCATTCTTTCTGTCGGACGCCAACGAATGGAATATGCGACCCCCTTTGCTGGACAAGAATTTTCCATAGTAGTATTAGTTCTCTTTTGTCGACTATGAAAAAGCATTTGATAGCTTCGAAATGAATGCAGTCTCATCAGCGCGCGAAGATCAAGGAGTGGATTCGTCATGTCTAAAAGCTTTATAAGACTGCCATCAAAACTGCGCACGAAGATACAGCTATTCATTGACTCATTACCATACCCATTGGTAAAGGCGTTCCATAGGGCGATACGATACCGCCAAAGCTGTTCACCGCCGCGCTGCAGTGATTGATGAACTGTCTCGATTGGGACGAGACGAGTGTTCGTGCTGATTCAAAATTCCTGCCACACCTTCGTTTTGTGGACGACATCGTCGCCTTTCCGAAAGCACCAATGAAGCAGAGACGATGTTAAAGGAATCAAACGAAGCGGGAAAGAAGAAAGGATTACGTATTAATAAGATGAAGGCCCAGTTAATAAAGAATCAATGGTGCAATGGTGAACAAGTCGAAATGGATGGTTCTCTGATTGGAGAAACCACTTCAATTTGTACTGTGAGTTTTCTTTCACTGGACATGGAAAATAGCATGGAATATGAACCAGATTGAAGGAAGAAGGCACCACGGGCCACATTCGAACCTCTCAAAGAAGCCACCGACCAAACGGACCCAAAACGTGCTCACCTTTCCGATTCAACGGCCCTTCTGGAGCTCTGCTATGGAGCTGAGACTAGGGCTGATACACCTCAAGACAGCTACGAACAACTCACAGAGCGCTTGAACGATGTCTTCTAAAATTAAGTCGGCGCACACAACATCTGGCAGCCTGCGTAGCTTAGATCTTCGAAGTCTATACAATCTTCGTGACCCAGAGATTCATACATCTATAGCGAAACCCAAATGGGCCGGTCATATGATGAGAAGAACAGACGACAGATGGACGAGAAGAACTATGAAGTGGAGTCCACGACAATGTACGCGCCCTTGAGACGACCACCTACATATTGGGCGGGCGTGTTAGTAAAAAGAATTAATCAGTTCCACTTGCAGCTGCTCATATTTTACAGATCACGACATGGCACCCGCACCTGCCGCCATGCTGAAATTAGACCAGCGTCATTAACGACTGTCGCGCACCAAAGGGACGAGTGGAATATGTGCTGGGGTCCGCACAATTGGCGAAGACGGACTGTCCAAGTATCCGAGTAGCAAAGTTAATAATCATACGAAAGTCTGGCTGGAGCCTCGCGTAGATGGTTGTTGAAAAGACTCTTTATAATGCTGCAAAATTAGAAAATAAATTACGTTCCACATCAACTGCGCAATTAAGCTTATTTCGGTGGAGGCAAGAAAAGCACCTAAACGTGTAGAGAAAATGTTGTAATATCGGAAACAGACGTTTAATCTGGAGTTTCTTTCACAATGAAGAGGCGATTCCTAGTTGAATAGCAAATATCGCACTTTCATGTGAGGAAATCGATCGATCTTTGCGCCAACCTCCCTTGCCGCCTCACCCCCCGGTCCGTGAATTGGTCAAGAACACATGATCGCGTAAGTAAATCGATCTTATTTTCTCTGTTACATTAAAGAGGAACGGTCTTTTTAGAAAATATGCACTGCGTTGAAATCCTTGAATCTTACGTTATCGAATGATTAGTAATAGTCTAAAGAAAGGGTTCTGTCCGGCGAGGTGCAAAACACAAATGTTTTCTTTCTACTACAACGCTATCAAAAGAGCTTTCATTAGAAAAAACATATTTTTGGGTTCTTTGAAACTTATGCTATCGAGTGAGTACTAGGACTCCTAGGGGAGGAGTTTTATCCAGCGAAATATGAGCAAGATAAGAGAAAAAATACTTGGTCGCGTGCCAATAACATTATTTTGGATTTCACGGAGTTACAAAAGCGTGTTTTGTAAAACCGGTTATGTGGTGCTCTAGCCAGAATTCTAATCTTTTGATTGATTACTAACACTCTAAGAGAAGTTACTGTTCAACAAACAAGATCGATTTTTAATTTGTCGTCTCATAAGTGGACAAGTTGCTATAATCTACAAGAATTCTTTATTTGACTGCCTTATGATAGCAGAGAAAAGGCCTTGATTGTGTCGCGCCTAGTGTATTAATTGATCAGTAGAGAGTTTCGGCTTAGTCTTCAGCACCGAATGCTCCTAACTCGAAGGCGAATGCTCGATTTTACACGAGTTTTGCCACGCGGGACTTTACAAAGGACAACTCACGCTTGGATTAAATTTGTTTATAGCAATAATGACAACACAGCAGTACAAGTGAGCTGGCGATATATAGGTGAGCGAGTAAATAAGAAGTTGTGCGGTCAACTGGGACGCTGGAAGGCACGGAATCAGTAGATCTTTGTACAGACGAACACTCGCACACATCCCTCTGGACTCTTGACTCACTTGTATACGGACCGATGACAAAGGCTATCTCGGAGTAAAAGTACAAGCGGTGTGTTTGAAAACAAATGTGAACACAAGGGATTACTGGCAAACAACCGATGCGAAGGAATAGAAATGACTACAAAACCGACGCTTCGATGAAGTTGCAATAAGGGAGCTGTACCACGTTTACTTGAAAGCGGTGTCATCGAATCTTAGAATAGCTTAAAGTATGAGTTCATGTGAAAGCTTGAACTGAGGGCCCAAGAAGAATCAATTGAGGTAGGATAAACGCAGAACAGCATGGAAATATGAACTATCCGGGGATAATTAGTATAGCTATCACGCTCCGCAGTACGAGTGAAACATGAGTTCAACCCCTGTTTGAAGTCCAGAGTTTTTGTTAAGCACTTAGCAATTGTAGATATATGATTACTACATCGCAGCGCTGCTAAAAACGGTGGAACAAGTAATTCTTGTTCACTGAGGATCTTTCCATTATAAACAATGCATCCCAGAGCAGTCGGTTTATCTTACGAGCTGTGTATAGTTGAGTACTCTTTTTGAAAGATTGAATGTAAGCCCAGGTTAACCCCAAGGGACGGCGATAGAAATCTGTGAGCGCAAAGCGAACTGCGCAGCGGTGCGCGATATCGTTGTTTGATAGAGCTTTTTTTCCATTTTATGAGAAATTTCGGGATTCACGTAGTGCTTAAGTGCAACATGATTTACCTACTCGATCATATGCTGTTCAGTTTAAATATGTGTGTCTTAGTATAGAGAAAAACACTGGCTGAATTTGGCATTCAATCAGTTCTGTTGGATTGCTCAAAAGATAAACACAAAGTATCTTTTGAGTTTTGACCTCACCTATTTTTACAAAAGACCCAAGAAACATCATAGTGAATAGAGATTGAAAACAGTAATTTATCAAAAATGATGCATGCTATATGTGATGCCGGTTCATCGATAACTCTCACTATAATTAAATATCAATTATTCGTTTATTTTCAACCATTGAAAGTTCACATAGTGAGGAAAAGTCGAGCACTCATGGATAGTTAAATAATCCTGAGCGTGGAGGAGCAATCGTGTTTGACTAAAAGGCTTGGAATATCGGCATTATGCAAGTATTGGTTAGAAAAATGTGTCTCCAAAGAAGTATTCGGTACAATTCCTTTATGCGCACCCATACTCCAAAAAAACGTATTTTCTTTTCTCTTTCTAGATATGTTGATAGTCATTCGCTAGCTTAAATCTCAAGAATTTTAACGGTGTACCCTATTTTTTGAATGGTCTTTATATCACACTGTAACAGTGAGAATAAAATTCAATTTCACACGCAAACATTCTTCTCTGGGCAGAGCTTTTCCTCAAAAAATTTGCTAATTAAGCGATGGCACAAATTTTGATTGATTCAAGTGTTCCTGGATTCCTAAAAACAAATTATTGCGCTGCACCAGTGAAATCAAAATTGCTTGAGCACGCATCTTCTATTGGTATGTGAATGGGTTTCGCAACATTGGCATCGAGCTATCACCCTCCAATAACCGGTCGATAGCTTAAATCATGAGATGTCAAAAGTGTGCCAGCTTTTTCTTGCCCTTTGAAAAAATGTCTTAGAGCGCTGTAGCTGTGAAGAGAAAATTGTGTTGCACATTTTAAATACTTTTCTGATAAGTGATATAACATTTTTTGAGCCGTTTTAGAAAAGGTCTTCTTAGAAACCAAGCATTTCATTCAAATTTTTGAGGTTTGTGCTATCGAATGGTTATTGAATGTCTGAATGAAAAGTTGTGTTCCAGCAAAAGCTGCTTGAGCGTGAAATAGAATTTCATTCTTACCATTACGGTAAAATTTGAGAACCCACTCAAAAACTAAAGTACACCGTTTGTGTTCTCCAGATTCAAATATCGAATGATTGCTAGAATGTTGAAAAAGAATAAAAAAATCACGGTTTTCTGATTATGGGCGCGGATAGTGGAAAAGCACTGAGTATCCGCCACAGTGATGAACGAGCGCTTTTCCTTCACTCACTCCAATTACATACTCAATAAGCTCCACATAGACCTCTGTCAGAGTAGATGTAGAAGATGTGCTTTCAAGCTACGTTCTAGCAAGACAGGCGATATATATGCATAATAAGGGTTGAAAGTTTTTTTTTACAAGGATGTGATATTACTGCTGAAAAATGAAGGATTTCAAGAGAAGTAGTCTCTGTGTATATCAAAAAAAACCTTTATAAAAGTCCACTCGTGATATTACCTTCTTTATGAAACGATAAGATACCTCTGACGTTTGAAGCTTTATCAACTGTATCACCTATCGTCCCATTGATCGTCGAGTGACTCGAGCGGGTACCAGCAGCACTTCCATTTTTCCCTATCGCGTGGAAGAGTAGCCCAGTGGATCCTCCTCGATCTAGGAATTCGCTGAGCATTATATCCTTCTTATATCGCTTTCGTGAAGAAATCGGACCAACGGGCCGGTGGTCTTCCTGTAGAGCGTTCGAGGAATCCAGTCGGTAATGGCTCTCGTCCATCGCTTGTCGTTGAAGCCCATCACGTATCCAGCCCGCTTTATTTTTGATATACTAGCTTGTAGAAAGGCATCTCTGATTTTCTATCGTTGACGTAGGTCGGAACTTTGGATCTTTTCTTTCATTTTTGAGATACGGGATACTCCAAGCATCGACATTTCGACTGCGCGTTTGGTAACGCCAAGTGGTTTTTCATCCTGCTTACGTAGCGACCAGGTTTCTGCTGCATACGTTAGGGCAGGGACAACTGTCGAGTCGAAAAGGTGGGCACGGAGTCGGATGTTCTTTGTCCTCTTCACTACATCTTCGATGCTCTTAAACGTTCCCCAAGCCGCTCGTTTCCTCCTGCTCAACTCTGGGGCTAGGTCGTTCATCATGTTGATTTCACGACCTAGGTAGACGTAACTGGAGCATTCGGAAATTTTCGTTCCGTTGAGCGTGAATGGGGCATTAGAAACGCATCCGTTTCTCATGAACATTGTTTTCGTCTAGATTCAGTTGAAGATCAATCTTTCCACAGGCGTTATCGAAATCGGTCAACATTCGTTCCGCTTGGCTAATGTTTGGTGTTATGAGAACGATATCGTCAGCAAAGCGAAGATGGTTTAATTGTCGACCGTCAATTTTCACTCCCATTTCGTCCCATTCTAATGTTCGCATGATGTTTTGTAGGGTGGCAGTGAATAGTTTTGGCGAAATTGTATCGCCTTGTCGAACCCCTCTTCTTACGTCAATGGTGATATTGTTGTAGAATGGAGATATTCTGGTCGTGAAATCTTTATAAAGCTCACGAAGGATCATTATGTACCGATTAGGGGCGCCCTGGTTATCCAGAGCCTCTATAACCGCTTCTGTTTCCACTGAATCAAAGGCTTTCTTCAGATCGATGAAAGTAAGACAGAGTGGTTGTTTGTACTTTCGCGAAACTTCAATGAGTCAAACTTTACCTATAATTACCAATAAACCACCTATGACAACCGAGCGGTGGGGTAATATTTCAGGCGTGAAATGCAATCTTCCTTTCGCTCTTACGCCGCTCTATGATAACCATTCAAAAAACGAATTACATCGCCGAAATCCGGGAGATTTGGGCTATCGAATAAGTCGCGAGAGTTTGGCGAACATGTATTTATAAGCCCCAACCGAGCAAATAAAGCAAACTTAGTGTGAATCATAATTTTATTTCTGGTGCTACAACGTGATAAAAAGGATTCTTTAAAAAGTAAGCATCTTTCTGCAATCGCAAAGATTTAAGCTTTTGAATGGACACCAAAGGTCAAGGTAAAAGTTTTGTCCAGTCGTGTACCCCTCAACTGGTAGACGTCGTCCCGAACGGGTTAAGTGATTCCCGTGGGTCTTTGAGAACACATCGCACCTTTCATTCGTGATCGATCAACAGCTGCTTGACGAGGGCTTCAGTGTTGAGCTCTTGAGAGCTTAATTTAACCTTCTCGGGTTGGCGTGCGCTCTATAGATTGCACTGGGATTTAGTGGGTTTTTTTCGCCGTATAGAGCTTTTTGACTAGACATCCAGTAGTCATTCGATAGCTTGAAAAACGGCAAATCCAATGGTAAGCTTGTTTTCTCGGAAGGAGTTCTTTCTGTGCTGTAGCAACGATAAGAAGAAAAGATTTCACCTTCTGAGTAATTAGCTCGTCGCTTCTACTTTACAACGGGCTTATTGGTAATTATTAGAGTAAAATATAGATTTTTAGCACTATGTTTCCCACAAAAAAAAGGTGGAATTTTATTACCCCGTGGCCAAATAATGCCCTCTCCGTGCGACTTCGTTGACTGCGCTCGTCTAAGCTGCTCTAATCGGAAACCGCTGACCGACTCTATGCGATGGTGTCCTGATTTTTCTTTGTCCAGAGAAAAACATCATTTTAATTTGGTTCCTTGTTTTCTCATTTCCCACTGAATTATCGATTTATTGATTTATTGATCGGCGCGCTAGTATCTCAAGTTCCTTTTTCGCCTCGTAGAATATAGGTTGTCCTAAGGGCAAATGGCCGACGAGGACCACCAGGATTCGGACGGCGATCGTGGCGAATTGTCGGCTGAATCGGATTCGGAATCCGAACTCGACGCTGCCGAGTACGATCGTCGACGAGAACAATGCTTTCGACAGATCATCATGTCGGAAATCCAATTCAATAAGTTGAAATGCCACCTAAGAGACATGAAAATCAAGCAGGTACTCCCCGGTCTTCGCCGAATTTTTTCCTCCTTTTTTGCACTCTTTTCTTTCTTTTTTTTTCTTTTTTTCTTTCTTTCTTTTTTCCTGCTTTTCTTTTTCTGCCCTTACTCTCCAAAAAAGCTCTTTAAGTTAATGAAACGACGACGAGATGTTCTGAATCAAACTGATCCGGAATTTATGGTCAAACATCGGGAGCTTCTCGATGAATTCAACTCGCGTAACAAAGTGGGTGTCGTCCATCACCGAAAACATTCCCACAACCGACTCTATCAAATGATTAACCGCGGTATTGATGCAACTGTGACGCCAAATGCACTTGTGGTGCAGTGGTACAGTGCTCGCCTGTCACGCGGGCGACCTGGGTTCGATTCCCGCCAATGCACCAAATGTGGCACCAAATGTGCAATGGTGGCGCCTTTGCTACAGCAACAGTACCGCGTTTTCTCATGTTATCGATAAACAGGCTCGCCTTGTACTGACATGTGAGCTTCCGTTGACTACTCATAAGCTAGCAACAAGTTAATAAGGGACCTCATTCGGCTAAGGTCTCGGTTCGTTCGCCTTCCTCAGAGGAGTCGGATTGGTGCGAGTCGATTGTTCAAATATTGGAGGGACTACCGCTGGAAAGAGACGATCGTTCGGTTCTCTCTGGTTAGACGGGAACAAATGAAAAACTGACCTAATTCGCTGGAGAGCAACTTTTCATAGGAGTGTGGGTAGCCATACGAAATCTGGGATTTCTGGCTACAGTCCCACGTCGCCGGTTTCTGAAAACACCTTCCCGTAATGCTGTGATCTCCATACAAAACCAGCACACATTTCTCGCTGGGCATAGCTCTTTGGACTATTAGTAATTACAAGATAGCGTACTGCTTCCTGATGCCGATGCTGTGCTTATATCTTGAAAAGACCGTTTCTCTGCAGCGCAGTAGGTAAAATAATTTGAATTTTCGATGGGTGAGAAAGGACCAATGTGGCCAATTCACGTGGCGGTGGGTGTGTTGGCCACGTGGATTGCTGACGCGATACTTCTCTACACGTTTATCGCCTTGAAAATCAATGAGAACGTCACAGTTCACAGTTTTGCACCTGTTCACTTTGTTATTTAGCATATAGCTTAGGCTTAGACTTAGGCTTAGGCTCAAGCGTAGGCTTTGCTTTCGGTTTTAGGCTTCGGCTTCGGCTTAGGCTTAGGCTTAGGCTTAGCTTGGGCTTCGGGCTTAGGCTTAGGCGTTTAGGCTTAGGCTTTGGTTTCGGTTTTAGGCTTCGGCTTAGCTTAGGCATCGCTTTAGGCTTCTGGCTTGGCTTAAGCTTCGCTTTCGCTCGGCTTCGTGTTTCGTCTTAGTCACACACGCACACGCACGCACATGTAGATCATTCTCCTATATCGCCTTAGAGTTTTAGTCGTCAAAGCCTAAGCCCACGTGATTCGCGCGGGACACCGTCACTCCCACGTGGGAATTCGGCTTATCGCAGGCTGCGTTGCAGCTTATCTTACCTGTTCCGTTCCAGAGAGAGGTCTTTTTTCCAGGATATATGCACAGAGTTGGGAATCAACTTCGATTACGCTATCGAATGATTACTAATAGTCCAAAGGAAGAGCTCTGTCCGGCGAGAAATATACGTGTTTGAAGCTCAGAATCTCCTCTTGTGGCAGCGTCAAAAAAAGCCCATTTCGAAAACCGGCGATGTCGGGCTGTAGCCTCAAGTCGGCGATGGAAGAGCGCGTATGGTGCGTCCTATCTTAGTGTCGGGCTTGTTGCTCGCTATCTTGCTCTCCCTTATGTCTCGGCGATTCATGCGCTTTAGATCTGGGGCCGAGCCTAGGTAGGAGGGGACAACGCTGCTGATACAGA